>CM077505.1:4286017-4702203 GCA_039654745.1 Houttuynia cordata
CGTGCAAAGGACAGAGTCCCCTTGTTCCCCGCCTCGAAGTAGAAGTCTGGCGGGAAGAGGTCGGTTGTGTTCAGATTCAAATTTGCACCGCACTCTGCACAGCTACATCACATCCAACACCAACCCATTGACACAAACATTGTTAAACCATCAAACTGGATTCATTTGTATAAAAAACAATCAAACTGGATTCATTGTAACGTATAGCAAAGAGAGACTAACCTGTAAATGGAAGCCATGGAAGAAGAAGAAGAAGACCAAGAACTAGAAGAACAAGGGAGATGGTGGGTGATGTTGGATGATTATAGAGGGAGGAAGGAGGAGACACGGAGGAGCTGTTTTCTTGTGTTCAACGCGTTTTGAAGGGTCAAAACTTACCGAATGAGAGTTGTCCATGCATATACCCCTGTTTTTACTGAGTTTAGGCCAAAACCGTGGCTAAAAGTGGATTTTGCAGCGACTTTTGAGTTTTAGCGGCGGTTTTGAGTTGTTAAAGGGCAAATAGGGTTGTGGACCTCCTCCTGGAATTTTGGACAGATGACGACGGAGAAAACGTCATTTTGTGTCAATATTTCCCATCTCGTCCCGCCTGGGGCTGTTTTCATGAATTCGGAGATAATTAACTTATTAATCCTGTTTTATTCATGAATTTTGGCTGAATTTTATTTTAAAATTTAGCATGAAAGAGGTTTCTCCCTTAATTCATACTTAATTCGTGAATCTTCTTACGTGGAGATTCATCAAATTAAGACTGAATTGTGAATTTTCACTCCAACAAGCAAACGACATTCCCATTTTACACCAAGTCAGCTTGAATAAATTCTATATTAATTAAGCTTTAGATTCATTAAAATTCACTAACTAAACAAACCCTAAGGGTGCTTTTGGTAAATCAAAGAGATTTTATTTTTACCTAAGAATTTAGGTGTTCGGTTGGTAGATTCTTCTAGAAGTATAAGTGGTGATAGTTTTTGTAATTATCCGAAGCTGGGACATCAAAAATGTAGGAAGAAAATGCATTTTCTCTATACAACTTTGCCCTTGCCAGCTTTAGATAATTACAAAAAGTGTCATTAAGTGATTTATCTTCAACTTTCTACTTAAAACCTCTTCAAGAGGAGATTCTCTAGAAAGTAAAGGATTTTCACTGTTCTCTACTTTCCACCTCACTTCACTAGTAGTAATCTTACTTACTTATGAAAAAAGCATTTAACCAAATGCATTTTTCCCAAAAATAAGTGATTTCTCAAGAATCTATGGGGAAACCGTTACCAAACGCACCCTAAATTATAAATACTTATACAATTACCTACTATTTCAAATTCTACTATATAGCCTTTGTAGGTTCATTCAAGTGAAATTAGAAATTCCATTGCACATTGTGGTCTTATATAGATGCGGACCCATTTCCAATTTCATACATGTGTGCATTTCTTACACAGCTTATATCCAGATCTTCAATTGAGAAAAAAGCAAAAGAGAACTTATATTCATATCTTTCTCCTTGCAATTTAAAAAAATAAATCACTTTTTGCAAGAATTCACATCTTACCTAACTAAACTGCTTATACGACTAATCAATGGCCAATGCATAGTATAATTCAGAAGACTCATTTATTCTCCTGAATTTATTCAAGGGTACATTGTAATTGGTATGTACGGCTTGTTTAATTAACTACAAGCCTCTATGTTATGTGATGATTAGAAGGGGCGTCTAAATCCTTACCACCTGACTTGATGGGGCAAAACCGTATATATTTCAAGGTGGATAGGCAACGGTGTGGAGGTTCTAATTTTGGACCTCCACTTTAGAAAGCGAGTCCGACCATCCCACCAACATCCTGTTGTTGTTTTTTTAAAGATGACCCTCATAAAACTTCTAACTTCCTGCTAGATTGTTCACATATTGCTCCTCCTATAGCCTTTATGGTAAAAATTCTACCCCAAAGAGTAAATAAGCAGAAATATAAGGTTAACTTGATTCCTACATTTTCATCCCAAATTCTAAATTGTAGGTATCAATGGTCTAAAAGCATTTTACATGGTATCATACTAACAAATAAATGGAAAATATGTACGCTACAATTTTGAGTTTCGGACCATCTAATCTCTATTATTAATGTTTATTTCATTAATTACATTTATTAAGCAACGTAATAGTCATCTCCCCCAAATGTAAGTGCAAGGTATGTGTCTCCCTCTGCCATCTCTCAATTAGGGCAGTTATGAGAGCTCTATTAATCCTGATATACTCTAAGCGTATGAATTGTCCAAAGCCTGCCATCTCTATGTACGACAACAAGCATGCATCAACCGCCTAATGTCGCATGTTGCACCAGTGCTCGGTGCATTCAATGCACCTGAGATTTTAATACATGTGAAAAGTAGCTTACAATATAAAAAGTAGTTAACGCGGGGAGGAGGGGATGGCTAGAGAAGGGCGATGGGGGGAGGAGGAGCCAGCCGGGGTGAGGAGGTGCTGGCCGGAGGAAGGAGGTGGGGGAAGGAGAACTGGCCGGGGTGTCATGCCCCGGCACAACCCGACACGAACCAAACCCGGTCCATGAGCCGACTAGTGCACGGGGGCGATGGTATAAAAGAGATAGTGGAAGACTTATGCCCCACTTACGGGCAGTCCATCTAACAGAGTTACGCAACTACTTTGGGCAAGAGTAAATAAGTAGAATAAAAGTGAAGTTTAACTCTAAATAAATCTACAAGTCTTAAACCCACATACTAATAATCCTGAGCCAACACACAGGGCTCGACAACAAAATTTAAAATAGGTTTAAACACATAGGATAAACACAAGTCGGAACAAGTGCTAACATACGCAATGTGTCATACTCAAACAGAGTAAAACTGAAAAATATAACAAGATAAAGTCCAAAGCTCTCCACGCCTAATCCCATGCTCTCCCCGACCGTTCCTCATACAGGGGATCCTGTCCATCTGCGTGACACACCACGCAGCCCCAAAAATAAAACAAGGAAAGAAGGGTGAGTATGAAACTCGGTAACAGTTTTAATACAATGGGCAATAAACATGGATCATAACGGCATCACAACATAGCAAATATAGATCCAAGATCAACATGACACACCATGTTCTGATCATCTAATTAAAACTCATAAACCTGCTTGACAATATCTCATCTCATCCACATACTTTATGATCATGCATTCATAACATATACTCCTGCATAATAATATCTCATCCACATACTTTCTGATTATGTATTCATCACACATAATCCTGCATAATAATATCTCATCCACATACTTTCTGATCATGCATTCATCACACATAATCCTGCATGATAATATCTCATCCACATACTTTCTAGTCATGCATTCATAACACATAATCTTGCATAACAAATGTATCCAACACATGGTATAATCATGCATAATTATCACAAGATGCATGTATCAACACAAATGGTGAATGCCTCCATCAAAGAGTAAACACAAGTGTTGCCACAAAGGCAGGACACAGTCAAAGCCACGAAAGCGTATCATGGTCCGATTTTCACATAGGAAAAGTAAGAAGGTTGGGGTGTCGGCCCCTAAAGCTACTCGCCCTGGACGATCCTGGCCAAGGATGTCCGATTCTTACACAAAGAACCTAGAGCAGGTGTGTTCGCCCAAGGACATCTCCTGCAGTGGGAGAGAGACCGAATTCCCACACAGAGAACCTTAGAACACGTGGTAGCTGGTGCACGAAGCGTACCCCTCTGGATACTCAAGTCCAGATAACAATCTCAGTAATCTCATCCGCAAGGCAAGTACACAACTCGCCCCCCATATATCTCAATGTACTAGACTCAACCCTGGGGAGTATACTCATTCCACATAGGATCCAAATCGAAAACATGTCCTTTCGGACCAACCAAGTTTCAATTAATTCACCGACCGATTAATCTGGCACACAATCTCAATCATTTCATACAATCGATCAATTCTAGTTAAATAACAATAAAACTTCATTCATGACGTACGATACATGATGCATGATATCATGATACATCCGTGAGCAAAACCTACATGGGTTCCAACACATGGAACGTGCTCCCAATCCATCCCGTTATGTATCATAATCATGGTATAAATCAACTACAATTTCATAATAAACTTCTCATATGTGGGTGTAATCATGCATATTCTAATCACATGGCCAATGCTTTGACATAAACTCATTGGACAATATACACATGCTTCAACACATTTAAAACCATGATTTCCAACTAAAATCAAAACAGATTCCTCCATAAAACTTTAATCCACCCATGTGAAGTCGTAGACTCACTCATACAAACATAATTCTCTTCTATGCATTAAGCCATAATATGATCACATCAATTCTCCATAAACCAGACTCATTATAAGAGAACACATCTTATTATTTACCATATGATATCCTTGCTGGAAACATGCTTAAATCACTAGAATTTCAACATAAGGTAATTCAATATCCACATGCATAAATATCAATATATGATACAATGCCATATACAAACATTTAACATAATTCATACACCTTCATTTTCTATTTTCACACTTCCAGTAGGCTAATTTCAACATAACAACTTTCAAAATCATTATAATCATTAAATGGAGTAAAAACATTGAAATTTACACAAATTCCAAAATTTTGACAGCCGATCGATCGGCAAAATATGTGCGATCGATCGCTGGCTTTCTTCTTCATTTCGAAAATTTCAAAACCGAGACTCCATTAACATGACTTGAAAGCTTCATATAAAAAGTCATCAAACCTTCCAGAACACTAATTTATACCATTCTAAGATAAAACCCTATGAAATCAAGGCAAGAGATTAGTATTTATTAAACCCACCATTAGAGTACTAAACAAGCATATTCCATTCAAATAAAATCATGAAAACAACACACATTTTCGACCCAAAGCTGAGATTGAAGAATCCATTACCTTCCTTGTTGAGAATGAACCTTCAACCTCTTCCAACACCTTCCAAAAATATGATTTTTGTGTTAATATATAACTAATCTCGATTTAGCTTTGAAAATCAAAAGTAACTTGGGAAGCATAAAAATAAGATTTTGATGATTAAGGCTTAGAAAAGAGAGGTAAAACAGTAATTTTATGCTTTAAAAAATGGATTGAAACAATGAAAGAATTCATGATTAAAAAAGGTTATAAGAAAAATTAAAGAAGTAGACAAATATTAAGCTAACATACCTCTAATTCTTTCCCTTTTTGGCCTAATGGGGAATAAGCTCTAAATCTCCCGGCGAAGCCTATTCCCAATTTCGGAAATGGCACAACACTTTCCTTTTATAGAAAGGGTTGGGGTAAACCTAAGTAAAATGTAGGGTAGAAATAGAGTTTTTGGCTAAAATTGGAAAATTTGGCAACTTAATTCGAAATTTGGTCTAGAAAAATTCTAAATTTTTTTATAATGTCTTCCTTTAATGTCTGGGGCATTTTGGTCACAAAAAACCTAATTTCGTCGGTGGGGCCCATTGGGGTCCCGCCAAACTCTAATTTTTGGAAAATTAGTGAAAATATAAAAAAATTCCAAAAATTTAGGTTTGATCCAAAATCACTTAAAACTCATGATTGTGAAGTTAGTTTTGATTAAAACCTTTATAAACCCTATTAATTTTTAAAAACCACTAAATTAAATCAGAAAATGTTTAAACCGCACTAAAATCGATAATTAACACTGAAATAAACCGGTTCAAGATGAGGGTCCTTACATGGGGCGGGCGCGGGGAGAGGAGGGGCGGGACGGAGGAGGAGCTGGGGGGACGATGGGCTGGCTGTGACACAGGGGGAGCGCAGACTTGTCGGAGGTAGATCGTTGTCGGAGAGAGAGCGGGAGGGAGTGTTAGAGCTCGGTTCGACCGAGCCCGAGGGAGGGGAGGGGGTTTAAAAAGAAAACGAAAGACATCCGTTCAACGGTCGCCTTTCTCTTTATAACTAAATAACTGAAAGAGCTAATTATTATTTGGTGGTTGGTCAGATAACAGGATTGGGAATTATTTTTCAACTTTTCCCGATCGATAATTTTTTTAATTATTATTTGGTAAATTTCCCGCCAATAAATTGATGGAGTCTAAAATTTCAATTTTCTCAAGCTTATCCCACTAAAATTTGATTAAATATTTAAATAACCTGATTTGTTAGTCAGAGAAAGTTAAACTAACGAACGAACAAACATAATCTGTTTTGGCAACATACATAAGTTAGATGTTAATATACATTTTTTTTTAAAGTTGAATTTCAAAAACCATATACAACATAATATTCAATATGAAAAAGTTAATAAGTGATGACAATATTTAATAAAGATGGTTTTGTCTATGACGAATAACAATAATTTAGAATACAACCAATATATATTGTAAATAAAACCAAACAGAAAGATGTCAAATAATATGAAGAACATCTTTTTGGCATTAAAAAACAATGAGTTCAACTATAGATACAATTATTAGTTTTATTTCACATTTAATCACCCTCCTTAAATGTTTAGACATATGCACAACCAGTTTTAATTTAGAAAGAAAAAAGTAAAGGGGGGGATAATGACTACATTTGATTAAAAAGAATGTCAAGGATTCTTAATTTAGAAAAATAAGATATGATAACTTGTAAGAACTATAAAAACTAGAATCCAACTGTGAAAATAACATCAATACGTAGACAATGCATTCCTAATGAAGGGGAGAAATAAACATTAATCACATGAAATAACCATGATTAAGAAGAATGTTAAGGATTCTTAATTTGTAAAAACTTATTTAATCTTAATAAGTAAGGTGGAGGATAACTCCAAAAATGTCGAAGGAACCGAAGACATAAAAATTTGAAACATTATTATTTTCCTATTTATATGTGAAAATTTGTATATGATAAGAGTGGTGTACACAAAATGTACACTATTTTATGTTCCTTATACCTATTTACTAGTGTTATTTCTTCCTAAAATAAGAATAAAAGTATGTGTTTTAGTGTTAAGTTATTAAATAGGAGTTTAATAAATAATCTTGCTCTAATTAAATAATTTAGATGTGCTAATCATTTTAATTAAATTATGTTTTATTGCACGTCTAAGACTGCTTAATTTTATTTATGTAGATTTCAAGAGCTCGAGTTGCGGATTGTCGAATTGATGCATGTTGAATAGGTTTTCGTGAAGAGATCAATATATGGAAGATCTAATGGTTACAAGGGCTTTAGCGGGTTTTTAGACTCATCTCAAGATATTAAAGCTGAAATTCAAAAATATTAATGAGAGATGACGGGTTTTGTTTTAAAAGTGAAGAACCATTTATTAATGTTCTCATGTTAGAGATTGCTACAATGGGTTTTAACCCGAATGAAAGAAAAAAGAAGAAGCAGCTTGAGCTCGTGCTTGGTTGCTCGAGAGAAGGAGCATAAGCATCCTCGATTTAGATTGGTGCCTGGGTCGTTCGGATCGACTTGGATTCGAATTAGCTTGGATTTGGGCTTGCTTTGAAGCAGATTTAGAAGAAAAGATTGGGCCGGATTTTGGGCAAGATTTGGGTCAATCCAAATCTGGAAAGAATTGACTTTGGGGCTCTTGAAAGTTCAATAAAAGCATATTAGAGCTTGGCAAGAAGGACGGCTTTGGGGAGGACTCGGCCTGAGGGAAAAAACGAGTTTTTTTTGGGCAGGGTTCAAGCTATTATAGTGTTGCTATAGTAAAAAAACACGGGAGGAAGACGATGAACAATACTAGTGAACAGTGCGATGAACAATGATTTGCTAGAGTACTTGGCCGATGAGTTCTCCAAACCAAACTCTTCATTTTATGGTCATGAGTAGCTATTTCTTTCATTAGGCTGAGGCTAGATAAAATTGTTATGAAACATGTTATTTATTTTCCAAGCATTTGTGTTTGAGTTTTATCCAATGGAATATTTCTATAAATTTATTTTTTATTATTATTTATTTATTATGTCATGCACTTTGAATAGTTAGAATTATCAATAAGTTTGAATGATAAGCTTGACTATTAATTGAATTAGGTATTACTCTTTGATTAAATGTTGTCTACATATGCATGTAATGCTTAGAACAATCATTATAGTGCTATACCTTGGATTGTGTTAAATTGGAATAATAACATGTGGAATTTCAATGGATTCGATGCCTAAGCCTAATTTTTCAATTTAATTCTTACACTTTTTAAATTAATTTTACTTTTTAAGTTTAATTTCATTTTCTTTACAATAAGAATCCAATTCATAATTTAGTTATAACTAGTAATTTCAGTTTCTAGTTTTTCCCAAATACCTTCTCCCCGTGGATCGATTTTGGACTCACCGAGTTTATTACTTCGCTACTACCTGCACTTGGGTAAATACTTTTAAAGTTGTAGAAACAAGAATATTTAATAGTATATAATAAGGAAAATTTACAACTTAGTATGAAAATAAATACAATTAAAACTACAATTTAACATGATAAAATAGATTTGAAAAAGAGAAATTAAAAAAAAATAATTACTATGTCCCAAGTAATACATGTCAACCCACGAGTCACGCTAGAATGCGAGTTTTCCGGAACATCCTTCCGCAGCCTTGGCCTCCCTTCCCTTGTCTATAAATTTTAAAAATAGTTAATATGCCCTAAGTAATACATGTCAACCTGCGACTCACACTAGAACGCGAGTTTCCCGGAACATCCTTGTGCCACCTCGGCCTCCCCTCCCTCGTCTATAAATACACCACCAGGGCTCCCCTTACATAGATGTGTTCTTGTGTGAAAGGGAAAGGCTCAATAGGTTAGGTTTTACTACAACTACATGAGATGTGTTTAGATAACATCTTTTCTCGTTTGGGAAATGACCTTAACCGTTCTTAGAGTCATACAATTAATTGATCACAAATACATTTCAGTTAATATGTGTATAGTATATGGGAAAGGTTTACATGAGATCGTTCTCATATAAGGAGCATGAGGCCAATCTTTATAGCCGTTGGATTCCGATCAGAGGATGGATATTAAATCAGTGGGTAGGTGAGTGTGTCACATCAAGGAGTTGGTGAGATCATTATGGCTATTTATAGCCGTTAGATCAAGATCCAAAGGCTATGATTTAAAGTGGCCTCATATAAGCTATATGAGAGCGATCTCATTTAAACTTTTCTCATAGTATATACCCTAAGTTATCACTATGAACCTCGAGATATTTCTCCTAGAGAATACAATGATTCAGATTTTTAGCTCAAAATTAACTGAGTTGCCCCATTAAAAACTATGCATAGGCCCACACAAATAAACCCAAATGTATAATGTCTATGTTAAAAGTAAATGCTTCCTCCGTCCAATGAAGCCTGTCTTCAATTAAAAAAGCACGGGGCTATCACTACTTGGCTTCGATCTCTCACGACCAAAAACACCAAATAGAGGGGGGGGGGGGGGCTTTTTTGTATAGGCCTTAAGGTCTAATAGATTTTACACATTCTCAAATTATCACGCCCCGAAATTCCCGGTCTCGTCGGAGTGCGGAAGTCGACCTCTAAATGAGTAATTCTTGAGATAGGAAACTTAGGCACACAACCACATACTCAATTACAACATCTCAAAAGGATGCATACCACTCAGCCTTTGAATCAACATCATTAATCAATATGAAATAAAAATTTATAATCTCTAATTATCCCAAAATAAAGGCCATTAAAAATCTCATAATAACATCACTAGAATTTCTTGGCACACAGGCCATTAATGTCTCAACTATTTTAACTCAAAAGAAAATATAAACTTCATAACTTCCGACTGCAATCCTCAAGCTTTTCCTTCTACTGCAACATTCTCCAAATCTACTATTTATCCAAGCCTGCATCACAGGATGCACGAGTATTCCGAAAAAATACCCAGTAGGACACAAAACCCACACAAGCACACAAGATACAATATGTAATAATACATAAGATTCCAATAACAACGGATAAATCAACAATATCAATATCAAATATGAGGAATTGCATTACCAAAAAACATCATCAATCACTACAACTCCAAAATAGCCATAGTATATGGAGAAAATATCATTTAATCAATAATTCAAACATCGAAAGTGTAATGGAAAAATATCATTCACTGAGACTCCAATTATCACAAGCGTATGGAGCTACAATTCTCACTCTCAGATATCATCACTTCCAGGCGGTTTCTTGCCAGACCACCCTAGTTGTTCTCTCCTTGGAACCTACTATCATGTCTAGGATATTGTCCCTATTAGTGCTCACGAAATGCCTCTCTTTGGGCGGGAACCTAACAAGGGTCCAAAGATATACTCTCTTTAACACATGGCTTTTGAGTCCTATCAACTCTCATCCTGGAAGGGTCTCTTAACTCAGAGGCTTTTGAGTTTTATTAACTCTCACCCTGACAGCATCTCTTAACTTAGATGCTTTTGAGTATTATTAACTCTCGCCCTGGCTGAATTTCTTAACTCATAGGCTTTTGAGTATTATTAACTCTCACCCTAGCAGAATCCCTTAACACAAGAACTTTTGAGTATCATCAACTCTCATCCTGGCATGGTCACTCCTAACCTAAGTGCTTTTGAGTATTATA
Organism: Houttuynia cordata; assembly: GCA_039654745.1. Taxonomy (NCBI): domain Eukaryota; kingdom Viridiplantae; phylum Streptophyta; class Magnoliopsida; order Piperales; family Saururaceae; genus Houttuynia; species Houttuynia cordata. The sequence continues at coordinate 4,296,617 of CM077505.1, forward strand.
TCACTCTCAACTAGACGGAGTCTCTCTTAATCCAAGTGTTTTTTAGTATTCTACAACTCTCAACTAGACGGAGTCTATTATGGCTTTTACCAGTATACTATAAATGTCTTCACTCAGGTACTATTAAGACTACCCATCTCTCATCCTGGGAAACTAATTTTAACTGCCCCTCTTGGGCGAAATCTCACAAGGCCCTTATAAAGAACAAGGAAGTAATTTATTACTCATATATCCTTTGTGGAGATCACATTCTCTTTTATAACTGACTCACTAAATGAGTACTACAAAGGTCTCACCACCTCTTCCCAGTCTATGACTCACTAATGAGCATCATGGAGATTCCCATACCTCTTTTAACATCTAACTCACCCATGGAGTACCAATGAGATTATTTTATTACTATCATCACATGACTCACCATAGGAGTATCAAAATAAAGTCTCAACAATCAAGAGTGTTACACAATACTTTACCCTGAATGGAGTAAACCCAATACTCCAATTAGTCATAACATTTATTGGTCTAGAATTCAAGGTTAAGATTTTGGTTCAACACGAATCCAGTTAATATCAATTGGTGAAACACATAAGGCTTGTTGAACGCTAAGCCACCACCATTAGCCCATGATATTAAAGTATTATACTTGGTTCATTCTACTGTATTACTTATTGAACAGTCTTGTATAATACGTATAAAGTCCTTAGTACACTTTTCCTAGCATAGGCTAGTGCTTTGATAAAGTTTTCCCAACTTTTACCATAATTATAATGTTTTGTCTTTGCATAAGAGTTGAATTCTAACTCCTCCCAATGTTAGCACAAATTGAATTACTTTATGAAATTTTTAATGTAGATAGTCCTATGAGTCTAGTTTTCAACCCAATAAACGACATATTTTTAGGACTTTTCTATAATTAGTTATACATGTTTTAGTACAAGTCATCAGCACAGGAACAGTCCTGGCTGAGAACACTGTATAATTCTAAGTTGATTAGTAACTTAATTATTCATCCACCCTGTTAAATTCTTTAACAATTAGTGATTCCATATACTTAATAACAGTCAACACCTTTTTCATCCAAAGTTGGAAATCTTAGTTGAAATTTGGTTACTTCTATCACAACCCTCAAAGCATTATTATTACACTTGAATTAGACTCCATATACAATTCATATGATTGAAATAAATCACAAAGAATAATAGTAAAATCATCCCACTCTTTTGAACAACGAATCACTTATCGTCCCGTGTAGTGCTCCACTTCTTCTTCGCAAAACCGCCTCGCTCAGTGGATCGAACGTAGCCAAGACTTGCTGATTGAGCAAAAGAAAAGGGAAGAACCAAAACTCCAAGTGGTTGCACGTTCAAGTGCCTGGGATGGTCCTCTCTTATGGGTTTTTATAGAGAAACCCTAATACAACTAGAAAATCTCCTCTCATATCTCTTTCCCTATTAGCTACACTAACTTTTAATCTCCACCATCGATCTGGAACCACTTTCTAGCCATCTAGGACGTTTTCCCAATAAGCCTCATTGATTAGGTAGGATTCCAACTCAAAAAGATATCAAAATCATCAAAAATCGGAAAACTGCACTTGCCAGTGCGATCGCCGCTAGGCGAACGATCGTAGCTATTTCGCGATATAACAATACTTACGAATGAACGATCATCGCCTCTGGCGATCGATTGCTGCCTTAAATCGCCAAATTTTAGCAGAAACAATCGATCGGGGACAAAGACATTCGATCGCGTCGCTGTACCGATCGATCGCGTACCATGACGGTTGATCGCAACAAAAAAATTTAAACTAACATAACTTTTTGCTCCGAACTCCGAATTGCGAACGGTCATTGACGTTGGAAAAGCTCTCTTTGTGTACTTTAATATAAAAACCCGACTTCTTATTGGTCCACAAATCCACTTTTCTTATCCAAATTTTCTTGTTGTTACACAAATGCAGACATACCTCATTGGACGAAGAGAAATTCTCCGTACACTTTAAAGCAAGGTTTTCAAAATCGGTCCGGTCATCGACTCGGATTGATGGACGGTCCGGTTGGACCGCGGTCAAACCACGAGTTAAACTGGATTGACCCGGTATTTGATGTTAGGAGTGAAGCCTACCTTAGATATATGATAAATATATATTTTATGCATTATTAACGTCAAAATTTGTGTAGCCCAATTTGTTATTAACTTGGGTAACTTGTATACAAGTCCCCATTTTGAATCTTATAATTTTTTTCTCCCAAAAAAATACCGTGACCCAATCAGAGTCCGGACCCGGTTCGGCTGTTTAACGGATCAATCGGCTCAATTTAACTAGGGTGAACTGTCCTAACCGAACCGGTTCTGCCCAGCTCAATTGACTTAGATGAACCGTCCTAACCGAACCAGTTCTTTGACCTGTTCTAATTTTCCACGGTCATACTAGCCGGTCGGGTTTTGAAAACCACGCTTAAAAGCCAAAAAGTTGTGTTTAAACATGTAACCCAGGCACGCGTATCTTCGTGTGCGAAGCTGCCGCATACCACCAGATCTTTCATCCAACCCTTGCATACATGAACCATCGGATCTTAATCCAATGACTATCAATTCTTGTATGCACACCAACGCGCATGAGCAGTTGGCCATATAAACCCATTGGCCATTACACATGTCGCGAGGCACGCTAGAACGCGAGATTCCCGGAAGCATCCTTCCGCCGCCTCGGCCTCCCCTCCCTCGTCTATAAATACACCATCAGGGCTCCCATTTCCTCCGTTTCAGCGGCCTCCCTCCCGCCTCCGCAGAGCGGCGAAGCTTCGCCCTCTCCGCCCCCAAAACCTCAAACACGAACAAAACAAGAAAGCGAATCAAATTCAAGACATTTCAAATTCAAACTCCGAACATTCCGATCAAGCTCGCCACTCAAAACCCTAGCTCTCGGCGCGCGATTCGCTGCCGCGATGGACATGCGATTCCCATACTCGCCGGCGGAGACCGCCAAGGTCCGCATGGTCCAGTTCGGCATCCTCAGCCCCGACGAGATCGTAATCCCCCCGCCGCCCGCCGCGTCCTTTCTAGGGTTTCTCGAGCCTGTGTTTGATTTTGTTTTTGGTTGGGGTTTTTGCAGAGGCAAATGTCGGTGGTGCAGATCGAGCACAGCGAGACGATGGAGAGGGGGAAGCCGAAGCCCGGGGGGCTGAGCGACCCGCGGCTCGGGACGATTGACCGGAAGGTGAAGTGCGAGACGTGCACGGCGAATATGGCCGAGTGTCCCGGGCATTTCGGACACCTTGAGCTCGCTAAGCCTATGTTTCATATTGGGTTTCTCAAGACTGTGCTTGCGATTATGCGCTGCGTCTGCTTCAATTGCTCCAAGATTCTTGCAGATGAGGTACTGCACCTCTTGCAGCTGACTGAACTTCGGTCGTTGGATTTAGTTATTCGAATTTCATTTGCAGCTGACGGAGCTGGTTATGGCTTCATATAGTCGTGTGCGCATTCAGAATTCAATAATCTGATTTATACTGATTTACCTGCCGCATTAGGATCGGTTGTGATTGAATTTTAGTCCTGTATGACTTTGTGATGGCTAACTATGGTGATTCGGTACTTAGATATTGAAGCTGAAGGAGATGGGTCAATGGTGTAATATTCCCTTTGTCTGGAATTGGTAGAAACATTTGTTTTTCCATAATGTACTGATTTTAGTTCATTTTGGAAAACCAAATGTTACTAGAAATTCTTGATGGAGGGAGTATGCTGATTAGTTCCGGTTTACTCAGCAATTTTTAGAATTGTTTATGTTTGATTTTAAGTTGATGTATTACGCCTGATGCAACTGTGGCAACCTAGTACTATGAGTACTCACTACTCAGAGAGTGAAGCTGAACGAGATGGTGCACATGGGGCTATTTTGGGATTCGGTTTTCGATTTTTAGTTCTGTATGACGTTTAGATGGACAATTGTGGCAACTCAGTTTTTTTGAGGCTACAACAGTTAACTACTTAGAGAGTGAAGCTGAAGGACATGATTGAACATGCTAACTCTTCTTCTTGTCAACTGATTTTGCAGTTTACCTGTTTTATGGAATTGCCATTTGAATTGCTCAAGTGATCAACTTAGCTACAGGCCATTTGGTTATAGCTTTCCTAATTTCTCTCAGTGAATAGAGAAACTGTAGCCATGTGTCGTGGATGTGAGTGTTTTGTTGTCATTCTATTTGATCCTAACTAGTCGGAGAGTCCAATTGATATTAACTATTAGGACGTCGATTTTCAACTATAAACCTCCCTCGGCATTGGCTTTCTGTTTTGATTGTAAGACATGCTAATCTCTTTTTGTTTTTCTCTTTCTTCATTGGATATTGTCATGAAGCTTGTGCTGACTGTTCCCACTTCTCTTTTTTTTTTGGGCAGGATGATCATAGATTTAAGCAAGCTTTGAAAATTAAAAACCCCAAAAATAGACTCAGAAAGATCTGGGATGCTTGTAAAGGAAAACAAAAATGTGAAGGTGGTGATGATATTGACGTTCAAGGTCAGGATCTGGATGAGCCGGTGAAGAAGAAACGAGGTGGCTGTGGTGCCCAACAGCCAAAGCTTACGGTTGAAGGTATGAAGATGATTGCTGAGTATAAGGCAAAGAAGAAAAATGACGACCAAGAACAACTTCCCGAACCTGTTGAAAGAAAGCAACAGCTTTCTGCAGAAAGGGTGAACTTTTTTGCGATTGTGTCTTGATCTACTTCTTCAATCACCCTTGCATGCCTATTGTCAATTTCCAGAGGTCATTTTTTCTATAATGTTCGGTCTCATATAATTGGTCAATGGATGTGTTTGTCCAGGTTCTTAGTGTCCTCAAGAGAATAAGTGATGAAGATTGCATCTTGTTGGGTCTTAATCCAAAGTACGCAAGGCCTGATTGGATGATATTACAAGTTTTGCCAATTCCTCCTCCTCCTGTAAGGCCGTCTGTTATGATGGATACATCTTCCCGAAGTGAGGCAAGATTATATTTCTGCTTCCGAAGTATTTTTCTCTAATTGCTTGATCTTATAAATTTTTTTAAATGATCGTTTGTTTTTGGTGTGTATGTTGAACAGGATGATTTAACTCATCAGTTGGCTATGATTATCAGACATAACGAGAATCTTAAGCGACAAGAGAAGAATGGTGCACCGGCCCATATTATTTCAGAATTTGCCCAGTTGTTACAGTTTCACATTGCTACATATTTTGATAATGAGCTTCCGGGTCAGCCAAGGGTACCCACAGGAACTTGTTACATAGCATTCAATGCAGTGGGAAAATGGTTTTTCTGATTTTCTTCTCTCCTTCCAGGCCACACAACGATCAGGACGGCCTATAAAATCTATCTGCAGTAGACTAAAAGCAAAAGAAGGGCGAATTAGAGGTAACTTGATGGGCAAGCGTGTGGACTTCTCTGCACGTACGGTCATCACCCCAGATCCAACAATCAATATTGATGAATTGGGAGTTCCTTGGAGTATTGCGTTGAACCTAACATATCCTGAGACTGTTACACCATATAACATTGATAGGTATGACATTTGCCATCTTGATAAATATCACTGCCATGTTCTCATGGATTTATTATTGGTTAGTTTACAAGATCATCAACATGTACAGTAATAGGATATGATTGCATGCCTCTTATTCTTTCGTTAATTTTTTGCATTCAATTTCTTTTGTTACAAATGAATTGCACATTTAGGTTAAAGGAGCTTGTTGAATATGGGCCTCATCCACCTCCTGGGAAAACTGGTGCCAAGTACATCATAAGGGAAGATGGCCAGAGACTTGATCTTCGGTACCTGAAGAAGAGCAGTGATCACCATCTGGAACTTGGTTACAAGGTGAGGTGCTTTCTTGATTTGATTTATTGCTTGTGAATTTCTATTGACTCTGATATGGATGTGCTTTGCACATTTACAGGTGGAGAGGCATTTGCAAGATGGAGACTATGTGCTGTTCAATCGGCAGCCTAGTCTACATAAAATGTCCATCATGGGCCATAGAATCAAAATAATGCCGTATTCTACATTTCGGCTGAATTTGTCTGTTACCTCTCCATACAATGCTGATTTTGATGGAGATGAAATGAATATGCATGTGCCCCAGTCATTTGAAACCAGGGCTGAAGTTTTGGAGCTGATGATGGTTCCGAAGTGCATTGTCTCACCACAGGCCAACCGCCCCGTTATGGGAATTGTCCAGGACACACTTTTAGGGTGCCGCAAGATCACAAAAAGAGATACTTTTATTGAGAAGGTTGGTGATGTTTGCACAATTTTCCCTTTTTACATTATTTTACTATGAATTTTGGATTATGGTCGAATTGAACTTTTTTTGGGAGGGGTTCTCAGGATGTGTTTATGAACACGCTGATGTGGTGGGAGGATTTTGATGGGAAAATACCTGCTCCAGCGATTCTGAAGCCAAGACCACTTTGGACTGGAAAACAAGTTTTTAATCTGATCATACCTAAGCAGATAAATCTTTTAAGAACGTCTGCCTGGCATTCTGAAGCTGAAACAGGTTTTATAACCCCTGGAGACACTCAAGTTCGTATTGAGAGGGGGGAGCTTCTTACTGGTACTTTGTGCAAGAAGACTCTTGGAACATCTACGGGCAGTCTTATTCACGTTATCTGGTATATCTTTGGGATGCATTGGGTTATCTTTTCTTTTTGAAATTTAATAATAGTATTTTAATCATTCTTAAAAAAGTTTTGCCGGCATATGCAAGAGATTTTATTACTTAACAAGAGTGAGGGTTTCTCTAGAGTTTTAAATGCACATCATTTTGAAAAATAATGTGTTTTTTGCAGGGAAGAGGTGGGTCCAGATGCGGCTCGCAAGTTCTTAGGGCATACCCAGTGGCTTGTTAACTACTGGCTTTTGCAGAACGCTTTCAGCATTGGTATTGGAGACACAATTGCGGATGAGGCGACCATGGAAAAGATCAATGAAACTATACAGAAGGCAAAGAATGAAGTGAAAGAGCTTATCAGACTCGCTCATGAAAAGCAATTGGAGGCTGAACCAGGCCGAACAATGATGGAGTCTTTTGAAAACAGAGTCAATCAAGTATGTAGATTGCCTACAGTTTTTATTTTCCTTCCTATGATTAAAGATCGAGTGATGTTATTTATGCTTTCTTTTATTCTTTTACAGGTCTTAAATAAGGCTCGTGATGATGCGGGTAGCAGTGCACAAAAGAGTTTGTCAGAGAGCAATAATCTTAAAGCCATGGTTACAGCTGGATCTAAAGGAAGTTTTATTAACATTTCACAAATGACAGCTTGTGTGGGACAACAAAATGTTGAAGGCAAGCGAATTCCATATGGGTTCATTGGCAGAACATTGCCTCATTTTACCAAAGATGATTATGGGCCGGAAAGTCGAGGTTTTGTGGAGAACTCGTATCTCCGAGGATTGACTCCCCAAGAATTTTTCTTTCATGCTATGGGTGGTAGAGAAGGTCTTATAGACACAGCTGTGAAGACGTCTGAAACAGGTTATATCCAGAGGCGGCTTGTCAAGGCCATGGAGGACATTATGGTCAAGTATGATGGTACAGTAAGAAATTCGCTGGGTGATGTTATCCAATTTCTATATGGAGAGGATGGCATGGATTCTGTTTGGATTGAGTCGCAGAAACTAGATTCGTTGAAGATGAAGAAAGCAGAGTTCGACAAGGTTTTTAGGTATGAGTTTGATAATGAAAACTGGAATCCGAGTTATATGTTGCCTGAACATGTCGAGGATTTGAAAACAATACGGGAGTTCCGAAATGTTTTTGATGCTGAAGCTCAAAAATTGGAAGGTGATCGGTACCAGCTTGGAACTGAGATTGCTACAACTGGTGATAACACATGGCCCATGCCTGTAAATCTGAAGAGACTAATCTGGAACGCTCAAAAGACTTTTAAAGTTGACTTACGAAGGCCATCTGATATGCATCCAATGGAGATTGTTGAAGCAATCGATAAACTTCAGGAAAGATTAAAGGTTGTTCCTGGTGATGATTTGATGAGCATGGAAGCACAGAAAAATGCCACTCTCTTCTTTAACATCCTCCTGCGTAGTACATTTGCCAGCAAACGGGTGTTGAAAGAATATAGGCTTACTAAAGAAGCTTTTGAATGGGTCATTGGTGAAATAGAGGCTCGGTTCCTGCAATCCTTAGTGGCTCCGGGTGAAATGATTGGCTGTGTGGCTGCCCAATCTATTGGTGAACCTGCTACTCAGATGACCCTCAACACATTCCACTATGCTGGTGTTAGTGCGAAGAATGTTACTCTTGGAGTGCCCAGGTTGAGAGAAATTATTAATGTGGCCAAGAAGATAAAAACACCTTCCCTTTCTGTCTATTTGAAACCTGATGTAAATAAGACAAAAGAGAAGGCCAAGAATGTCCAGTGTGCACTTGAGTACACTACTCTGCGTAGTGTAACACATGCAACAGAGGTTTGGTATGACCCTGATCCTATGAGCACGATCATTGAGGAGGATGTGGACTTCGTCAAATCCTATTATGAAATGCCCGATGAAGAAGTGGCCCCCGAAAAGATCTCTCCTTGGCTGCTTCGCATAGAGCTAAATCGTGAAATGATGGTGGATAAGAAGCTGAGCATGGCAGACATTGCGGAGAAAATAAACCTCGAGTTTGATGATGACCTGACATGCATATTCAATGATGATAATGCAGAAAAACTGATTCTTCGTATTCGTATTATGAATGATGAGGCTCCTAAAGGGGAGTTCCAAGATGAATCGGCTGAAGATGATGTTTTCCTGAAGAAGATTGAGAGTAATATGTTGACGGAGATGGCACTTAGGGGAATTCCAGATATTAATAAAGTGTTCATCAAGTCAGGTAAAGTAAACAAATTTGAGGAAAATGAGGGGTTTAGACCTGAAGTAGAGTGGATGCTGGACACAGAAGGTGTCAATTTGTTGGCTGTTATGTGTCATGAAGATGTTGATGCCACTAGGACAACAAGTAACCATCTGATTGAAGTCATTGAAGTTCTTGGGATTGAAGCTGTTCGGCGAGCTTTGTTGGATGAGTTGCGTGTGGTTATTTCTTTTGATGGGTCCTATGTTAACTACAGGCACTTGGCAATTCTCTGTGATACTATGACCTACAGGGGGCACTTAATGGCTATTACTCGTCATGGAATAAACAGAAATGACACGGGGCCTATGATGAGGTGTTCTTTTGAGGAAACTGTGGACATTCTTCTTGATGCTGCTTTGTATGCTGAAGTTGATTACCTTAGGGGTGTGACTGAAAATATCATGTTGGGGCAGCTTGCACCTATTGGTACAGGGGACTGTGCTTTGTACCTAAACGATCAAATGTTGCAGCAGGCAATTGAGCTGCAATTACCCAGTTACATGGAAGGATTAGATTTTGGCATGACTCCTTCTCGTTCACCAATCACTGGGACACCTTATCATGAAGGCATGATGTCACCAATGCTTAGCCCCATGAGGGGACGATATTCGCCCATTTCAGCAGATGCACAGTTTTCTCCATATGTAGGTGGAATGGCATTCTCTCCCACTTCCTCACCTGGCTACAGTCCCTCATCTCCAGGATACAGTCCCTCATCTCCTGGATACAGTCCTACTTCTCCTGGATACAGCCCTACATCGCCTGGTTATAGCCCTACATCTCCTGGTTACAGCCCTACTTCACCTACATATAGCCCTAGTTCTCCTGGCTATAGCCCAACAAGCCCAGCATACTCCCCTACAAGCCCGTCATACTCTCCGACAAGCCCTTCGTACTCTCCCACTTCTCCAAGTTACAGTCCTACTTCCCCTAGTTATAGTCCAACTTCCCCCAGTTACAGTCCTACCTCTCCCAGTTACAGTCCCACCTCACCAAGCTACAGTCCAACTTCTCCTGTCTACAGCCCTACCTCTCCTGTTTATAGCCCTACTTCTCCTGCTTATAGTCCTACTTCGCCTTCGTACAGTCCCACTTCACCCTCTTATAGTCCTACTTCGCCTTCATACAGCCCAACTTCACCTTCATACAGCCCTACCTCACCTGCTTACAGCCCTACTTCTCCTGGCTACAGTCCTACCTCTCCTAGCTACAGCCCAACCTCTCCCAGCTACAGCCCTACATCTCCCAGCTATAATCCCTCTTCAGCAAAATACAGTCCATCTCTTCCATATTCCCCGAGCAGTCCCAGGATATCGCCTTCCAGCCCTTTCAACCAAACTTCACCAAGTTACAGGTATGTTGATACTTGCTCCATTTATAATTATGGCTATAAATATGTTTACTTTGCATCTCCTTTGATTACTAAGTTTTGTTTGGTTTTGTTCCAGTCCAACTTCCCCTTCATATTCGCCAACCTCTCCAACTTATTCCCCTTCAAGTCCTACCTACAGCCCCAGCAGGTGTGCTTTCTTCTTTCTGCCAATTGAGTATTTACATGCTAGGATTGTTCTTCTCTATGATTTGCATGCAGTAATGTTTTAAGACAATGCAGAATGTGAATATGTTTAAGTAGTTTATTGTATTTTTTACCTTGTGTTTCTTGGATACTGAATTTGTCTTGGTCATGAATCCATGGAAAAATAAATGAGAGGAGCTGGTGACTGGTACTGACACATATGTGGCAAAGGATTTGGAAGTTGGATGTAGTTAAAATTTGACATTCTAGATGCCTGTAATCCCAGTCTTATTGGTTGTGGGGTTAATAGTTAATACGGTTTTCTTTTTGTGTGCAGTCCATACAATTCTGGCACGGCTCCAGACTACAGCCCAAGCTCTCCACAGTACAGGTAGGATAGAGTCATAATCATGAGAATTATCTTTTGTTTTTGACGTGGTAGTGACATATTATGCTTCCTCCTTTCAGCCCTAGTGCTGGTGGCTACTCCCCAACAGCACCAGGTTACTCTCCGTCATCCACCAGCCAGTACACTCCACAGTTCAGCAGCAAGGATGATGACACTAGCACTAAGTGAAACAAGAATGTAGCTGGTTGATGGCAGCTGTGGTGTGAACTTTTTATCAGTTTATGTGAATAGTTGCATTAACATATCAGTTTCATCCGTGACTTGGTAATGTTTTCTCTCAATGGAAAGCTCTGATGTCTATGGATGACGGAAGAATCAGCGCTGGGTAGGCTAACATGCCTCCAGCTTTGCAGGTTCCACATAATATACTAGTAGGCAGAGAATGGACCGGCCTGATATTTTGACAACAAATTCAATGTGGTACTGAACTGCTTATGCAAATGTAGTCTGTTTTTGTGTTTTGTCAAACTGAGAATTGAAGATTGTGAAATTAATTTTTGACTGTAGGCCATTCTGTCCGTGGATAGTAGTTTTTGTGAGGGCGAGCCGACAAAATGATGTCGAGGAAGCCATCCAATTTTTATTGTTTCACCGTACTTCAGAAAGTTGAATATTGTAATTTGTAAAGTAGATGTTTCCATTGCTAACCATTTTAGCCTAAGTAGTATTTTAGTGATTGAGGGTGAACTGCAAATAATATCAAGTGTTACCACGAATGTGTATGTAATTCTTTTTCTTTGTGTTATAGAGGCTCTATTGGTTCTTCTTGCACGGTAAAATTTTTAATGAGGAACCTTCCTCATATAAGTTCGAACCTTCCAAAATGACCCGGTTAACTAGAAGCAACTAATATGCATGGAATTCCATATCGCCGATATATTGCCGATATATCGATATCGGGCTCCACCCGATAAAACGAGATGGATAAATATCGATTTTTGTTTTTTTTCAAATATCGCCGATATATCGATTTCGGATCGATATATCGCTATTTTATAATAAAATAATATTTTCGGAAAAAAAAATTCGAATTTTTTTTTTTTAAAAAAAAGGGAAAAAAGTAATTTTCCCACTTGTTTTCCATCCTAATATGCATATTTTAAAATCTATGCTTTGTCTAAATTAGTATAACTCATTTTAGAAGCTAGATTATGAAATTATATGGTAAAAACTAGTTTTTAACTACCGATATTTTTTTACAAATATCTCCGATATATCTCCGATATTTTGTCTCTTAAGCCGACCGATACGATACCGATATCCGATACGGAATTCCATGCTAATATGGCAATGACAGCATAGCCGCAAAAGGTATAGAAAACGAAAGGATGATAGTTTCGCACCCACTTTGGCCAGCCGCCCTTTTACACGGTCGGTAGATGTCTGCCGTCCATGTATTTTTCAGACGGTAGATACCCGAGTCTCTGTATGGGAGTCTCTGTATGGGGAAAGGTGATGTAGCTAAACATGAGATGGTGAACTCTTCAGCCAAACGAAATAAGTGCAAACTTATAATTCGAGCAATCAAACACTCAGACAAAAATTCAAACATATGGGTGCGGATAGTCAGTGTAGTAAGATCATACTAATGCAAGTTGGGTGTCCAACCCTAACAATGAAGATTCCCCCACCTGAGATTATTTAAAAATGCACGGAGTTGATTATGAATCGAAAATACTAGATCTAAGCAAATTTATAAATTCAACCATCAGAAGCTTAAACACCAACTTTGTGGTGTTTACTACAGTGTATATCCATAAGAGGAAAAAGCAAATCTACAATCAAATGGAAGTACCAAATTAATTGCAAAATTTTTCAAATTGAATTACATAGTTCTACGAACAAATTTAAGGCATCCAAACCTAAACTCCATGGCACACAGAAAATCAGATTAAAGCGAACCATTTGGTAGCATGCATCTACGTTCTGCTTTCTTCCACTATCTTAAACTTTCTTGGGAAGCATATAAAAATTCACCAAGTATACCCAGTGTTTACACAAAAAGTTGCTTCTTTCATCATTTCTCTAAAAGATTCGACTCAAAATAGGAAACCCTATTGAAAATTAGCTTTGATAGACAAAATTTCCCAATAAAACCTGGCCATACACTAAGGGTGCGTTTGGAAGCAGAAAATAAAACAGGGTGAAAATTTTCTTGGGTGAAAATTTTCAAGGCTGATAGTTGACGTATGTTTGGAAGTTGAAAATTAACATGGGTGACAGGTGACAAGTTTCACTTTGTTTTAAGATTTGCTGATTTCTGTTTGGGAGCATGAAAATTTATCAGACTGCTTTACGTTTGGGAAGCACTGTGAGAAACACCATGTCAGGGCATAAATATACCGAAAATATCCCGGATCTAATATATCAATTGCCTACCCATATCCCCAATATATGCGGTAGGGTTCTGCGGCTAGAGACGCCGGATGGGAGCCTTGCTCATCATGTAATCGAATATTCGTTATCCACATCACGCTGTGGGCATCTATCGTTGGTAGAATTACTCGATTGCGTTTCTCAGTGAGTAATCGATTACTCGATTTATGTGCCCATCGTCTAGTCCGCTCTTGAAAACCCATCTCTATCGTGTAATCGGGATGTCGAAGTACTTGCTCAATGTGTAATCGGTTACTCGGTCTCCACCTCATCGCGTGGGCATCTATCGTGGTTTCGATTACTCGATCTTGGTGCTGATCGAGTAATCGATTACTCGTTATCAGAGGTTTTCTATTATTCGCTTTCACGACTGCCACGTCAAACGTCTCATATTGGCTGAGTGCCGTGTTCCCTTCATCGTGTCATTATGCAAGGGTGCCGAGTAACTCAATGCACATGTCAGAGTGCATGCCGGACCCGTCACCCCCGACTCCTACTTTTCCAAATTGCTCTCGCCCTTCACCCAATTATTAATACCCGTTTCTGGAGCTTCATCGCCACTGCGCAACTGCGACTACTTGGTTAGGTTTTCGCGATTCCACTTTCCGGCGGCAGCGGGGTTCCATATAGCCAGCGGCGGAGTTAGGCCTCCAGTCGATTTAAAGCCGGTTGATCTGCAGGGTATCCCTCCTCAGGGTGTCAGGTTATCGTCGTGTAATCAGTTCCTCCAAAGACACATCCACCCACCAGTAAGATTTAAAAATCCGACCTTTGATTTTTTTTTTTTCGTGTGTCCGATGGCACGATTGCGCTCGCATATCGTGTCACTGGATCCCGATGCTTTCAATATCGTAACCTGATTTCAAATCCTACTGGGTGCGTTCCCAGACTAGATGAATCCACCGCCAAATCCCACCCAAGAGAAGCGATCTTCGCAGTCCCCGTGGAAGTATAACGCGAGGCCAAGCCTTCGAACCCAGTGTACAAGTCTCTACAAGTTGACCCAGTGTACTCTCACCAAGTCTCTACAAGTTGCAGAGCGTTACCCACACTGCATGGACCTATTGAAAGAGACGGCTTTTCATTTGTTATTCGAAGGCCGTCATGTAGTTGTGGCTAGAAATTTGCTTGATGTGCTGTTGGACTGTTGGGATGAGCGTCTGATGGTGTTCAACAAAAAGGGTAGAAGGTTATCCTTCACTGAGCAGGATGTTGCCCTCATCACTGGGTTACGGGCATCTGGTGAGATTGTTAATTGGAAATCCCCTGACGGTAAACTGCTGGCCCCGGAAGGCTCATTCTACCGTAAGTACTTCTCCACACGGAGACCGGATAGGCAATCCATTGAAGAACTACTTGATAAATGTCTGCGGGGGGTAGCAGATCTTTCAGATGATGACATGGTTCGTATTATCGTCCTCCACATGTTTTCAACCACGCTCTTCACACAATCGTCAAGATTCCCTACAAAACTATGCGACTATCTGGATGACCTCTCCCAACTGTCCAAGTATAATTGGCCGGCCGCCATCCATAAAATGCTTGTCTCGAAAATGTCACATTCATCTAGATGTTTGCACTCTAGATCTTCCGGAGAGACGAGTAGTGGGGGGACTCTGGCAGGAGCCGCGTATGTCTTACAGGTGAGTCCTTATATTCAGCTTATATTGTAATTGATAACTCGATTCACGTAGATTTCGTCACATCGAGTACTTGATGGTAGTGGATATCGTCCCCTCGATTACTCGATATGCATCTCTACCGTGTAATCGATTACTCGATGCTTCTGTATCATGATATGGGACCATATGCATCTATACCTTGTAATCGATTACTCGATGCCGTTTAATCGATTACTCGACCTTTCTGGATATCGTGTAGTCAATTACGCGGTAGGTTCCTCTATCGTGTACTCAATTACTCGATAGTGTTGACTATCGCGTCCTCGATGACTCGGTATCATTGTATATATATACATTAGTGATTTGCTGATTTCTGTTCTCATTCTGCAGATATGGTTCTTCGAGCACACCAATCTGTTTCAATCCACTATGGGTCCATGTAGTCCAAGAGTGAGAAGGTGGCCCGGAGCTGGGGTGCCGGTGGATGAAGCAAATAAGGGAATCCAATTCCATCACCGATTTCGACCGTATTACGTTCACATATTGGAGACGTTGGATGTCCAAACCAACGTCGTTGATGTCATATCCCCATTACCGGAAGAGTCATCTCTCATCCCCCTCCACCAACCTCAACCTCCGACGTCACCGAGGTCGACACAGACGTCAACTGTCCACCATCATGTCACTTCCCTGCAGGGTGTTCTGGAGGGGATTAATTCCCTCCTTAATGTCGCCCTCGAACAGAGCGATATGATGGAAAGTCGAGGCTTCAGAGTCCCTCAGATTATTGAGGGTATTCAAAAAATGCAGGAGTGGAATCACTCAGTCAGAAGCCTAGTTGACAAACTGGGAGTTGCCGTACCAGAAGCTCCCCGCCAACCACCCCAGAAGGTTCATCCGCATGGGCGTGTCGGCCGAAAGCGGCCACACCCCGTACGCGGTGAGTCGGGTCGGATGCCGTCAACAACAACTACGCTGCCAGCACATGTTCGTCAGTCCCCCCCTGCGATGCCGGCCGAGTGGCCCGAAATGGACCAGTCGGATGTGTCACCCCGGCTTGAGGCAGAGCGGCCTCCAATCGAATCGCCTATATCTCCGGCCATTCCTACCCGCCACAAGGTGGCCGCCCACAAGACAACAAAATCAGGTAATTTCCCTATCACCCGCCCGATATAATTCCTCATATATATGCCAATCAAGTACTCAATTACTCGATAGATGTCTCCATCGTATAATTGATGACACGATAGATCTGTCAATCGTGTAATCGCTTGTATGATAGAGGTGCCCTTCGTGTATTCGATTGCACAATGGCATGTCTATCGTAGTGAAACGTTATACATTCCTCTAAATGGGAATCCTCATGTCCGTCATTTGCCTTTTGCATCTTTGTAGCAACTAGGGCACAGAGGACTTGCGCCGAGGCAGCGCCACCGTCGGTTATGCCAAAGTTTACGCGCGGGAATGCTCAACTTGTACATAGGTTCCTCCAACAGTTACGCGCTGAGGTTGAAGATGAACCTGCCCCCACTTCTGCCTTCCCACCCGGTCCTCCAGTGCCGATAGGTAAACGAAGGCGATTAGTTAAGGCATTCCCCGATCTACCGACCCCTCGAGCAGCGGTGCGACCTGATGAGACCCGGCCGTCTGAAGAGAAGGGTGACGATACGCACCTTGGCAGAAAGGGAAAGGAGCAAGTAATGGAGGTTGAAACAGCAGAAGTTCGTCCTACGACCGACGTACCCACCGACTACGTTAGAACTAAGATATGCTTCGAAATGGATGTGTTGTCGCCTAAAGATCGAACGACGATTATGCATTGGATGAGGCACCCAAGGCAGAAGTATCTGAGTGATTCATTATACGATTACGACTACTTAAGTTTGCTGCGGACCGAGGAAATAAACTATACGGTACATGCACATGATGCTAATTTAATCGATGGTATTTCGTTGATCATTATACTTGATGGTTGTTTTAATCAAATACATGCAGGTCATTGATGCGTTCTTTGAACTGCTCCGGAAGAGGCAACAGATGAACAGTGATGTATTGATGTATCCATACTGCTTCTTTGGAGGAATCATGGCCACTAAATATATTGAACTCGTAAGTGTGTGACCGCAACTTATTTTTACATGGTTCTGTCGGCAATCATCTAATGTATATACTTCTCATCTCATATTTCATTATTATGTAGGAGTTCATGCCCAAAGCTGATAATAAACAGCTTATAGATAAGTTGGTCAATAGCCTGCTGAAGGGAATCGACAGGAAAATGACGTATGCCTTCTTCCCAATTCACATAAGTACCCATTACTGTTTACTGATTGTACACTTCCCCACCCTACGGTGGCGCTTCTACAATCCTCTTACCGGCCATCCAGGGACGCATCCACACCATAAGCTGGCTGCCGATCGTGTAGTTGCCTGCCTGGGTTAGATCCTCTCAACCCACTTCAAGATGAAGGGAGCTGACGGCTGGTTTATGTCCCAAATAAGGGATGCATCCTTCCAACGTAATTCCGCAGACTGCGGAATTTACGTAATGATGTACGCAGCACAGTTGGCGTCGGGGGGTCGTCAAACCAGTTTTCAATCAGACGGCCATAACAATGCTCTATCGGCCGATGATCGCGGCAGTCCTGTTAAGGGGAAGTATCGAGAGGGAATTTGACGACGTAGCAGCAGAAGGTTTACAGGACATCGCATTGGCCGCTAAAAGATCGTAGTGTACTAGAAAAAGTGAAACTACTGTAAATAATGATATTAAAATCCCTAAGGATATGTTCATTACTTGACATATAGACATTGCCATGTACCTACTGAGAGATTCATGTACATAATGATAGATTCATGTATTAATACTTGCCCTTACATGATTTGCAATTCCTTCAAATATATCGACCAATGGATGACTCGACAGATTAGCTTATCGTGAACACGATTGCTCGATATGCAAGGGAAGGACCACTGTCGTGCATGCGATGACTCGAATAAAGAGCTTATCGTGATCTCGATTGCTCGATCTGGATCCAGGCAAGGACCACGATCATCACGTCGATGACTCGACTGAAGAGCTTAGCGTTACCTCGATTGCTCGACTTGCTTGGGCAGGACAACTTCGTGCCGTATATGACTCGACTGATGTGCTTATCTTCACCTCGATTGCTCGATATGCATGGCAAGGAGAAGTAAATTGCACACATTTACCATCGACGACGTGGCTGACTCGCCGGTGGATCAGGGGGGATATCTAGGGAGTTCCCGATCTCATCCAGGATTCGATCTCGCAGCTGAACCATTACTCCATCATCTGGCCCCGACCATTCCCCGGCATGACTACTAGATGGATGAATGTCATTAGATGGTTCTTCTATCACTCGGAAAGCTTCATCTGTTTCGTACGCGGGCAGCAACCAATCTCTCATGTCAGAATCAGTGGCACTATTGTGTTGCTCGTGAATAAAGTTGTGCAACGCGGCACAAGCATACACAAACTTTCCTTGCATCTCAATTGGATAAGGGGGCATGTTTTCCATAATGTGCCAACGTTTTTTTAATGCCCCAAACGCACGCTCAATTATATTCTGGAGAGACGCATGTATGTAGTTGTACATCTCATGCCTTCCAGTTGGCCGTCGTTGTTGGAAAGAAGCAACATGATACCTGTGACCTTGCCCCTTGTAAGGACCGAGGAAACCTAGCTTGTTCGCATATCCTGCGTCAATCGCGTAGTACTTGCCCGCCGGTGGTCGTGGGAAAGCAGAATTGTCATCTTCTAATACTGAGTCGAGAATTCGCTGATCATGGGCGGACCCCTCCCACCCTGTGACGACATAAGTGAAACGCATGCTGAAATCGCACACACACATGACATTTTGTGTAGTGACCTTTTGTTTACCCCTATATGCGTTTGACACATCCGACTTCACCTTCGCCATAATATGCGTGCCATCTATTGCACCAACGCAATCTTTGAAATATGGATAAAATTTTCTATTATTCCGAATGTAAGATGGCATGTGCTCGAGTGGAACCATGGTGGAGATCCTAGCATGGAACCATTGCTCTAACGTGGTGAACACCTTATACACATACCGATGTATGGTCTCTTCTGAGTGGGAAAATTCATGCCCCAACTTACGAACAGATGTACCGTGACCCATGAGCTGACAAAATATCATGAGTTGTTGTTTAACAGATGCGCCTCGACTATCTTCCAGACCGGATGGTCTAGCCTGTCTATATAATTCAACGAACGTCTGTTTGTTCATATGACAGACGTCCCTGCACATTCGATCATTCGTGACAGTATATAACATGTCACGTACCAACTCCTCTCCCCTGTGGCGATGTGGGTGAACAACATTACGAGATGGATGATTTGATAAATATTCCATAGCAATGGCACACTGATTAACTATTGCAGCATCCTCATCGTCGTCGCCAAAATACCTCCACCTCTAGAAAGTGAGAATAACGAAATGAACATACTACTGATTGACAAATAATAAATGTTAAAACTGCTGAAATGAACATTAAAACTTTGCTTACCATAGGGTCCATGGGTTCCCTAACCAGGAAGTATCAAACGATACTCGTGTAATCAAATGTAAATGCGAGTACAAGACAGCCTTCGGGTGTCTATCGTCAATGCGAGTACACGATAGCCTCCATTACCGTGGTCAGTGGAGGAAAGGTAGAAGACATATAAGTAACTAACGAGGTGCACCTAGAAGATGTATATATAAGCATTCCCGTACTCATATGCAAACAGTACGAGAGAAGGCAATAATGACATGGAGAAACTCATTCACCACACACTCATGGCCTACATATAGGTCAGAGGAGTCACATGCATACAGTATCATAAAGGACAGTAATCACATGGAGAATAGTTGGCAGGAAAAAAAATTAGTTCAACCCACACGAAGTCGACAAATGCATAAAGTGGATACCATCTTATGCAACAGTAATAAAATCACAAGTTTCTTGAAATCTAGATGGGCGGTGTCTTCCCATTCCAAAGGTTCTTCAACCACTGCTCAGCAAAAAATTCATCGTCTTCTAGAGCCAGCCACAGCTGTCTATTAGTCTCTGTCGAAAATAATGTTATTGCAAAACTGTACATTGGGTTAGATGGGTCATATCCAGGGAGGCGGTGTAGTAAACGAACACATTTGTTGATTTCATCAATCTTTACTTGCTTATCTGTGACCTTCGCCTCGGCCAGCATACGATCGTGCTTCTCGGCAAGCGCATTTCTTGCCATCATAGCGTCAGACAGCGACTGGAAGCCGGTAGATATTTCGGAAGAGGAGTAAGTCTTCCTCTTCGAAGTCTTACGCTGGGCACCAGGGGTAGGAGGGGTAGGCCTGAGGGGATCACTGGTGGCGTGTGGAGGCATCTGTAGGGGAGTTTGGGAAGCAGGAGAGTCAGCATTCGGAGGCTCCTACAAACCAGAACATGGATAATGTTATTATCACAAAAAACTGTAAGCCAGATACAAATACATATCGATGACAAGATACAAGCGGATGATGGGATAACAGTATCGAGGTTTCATGTTTGTGCACCTGAGATAGGTTGCAAGTAGGACGTACTGAGGGGCCAGGGCCGATCGGGCTTGCTTGGATATCACTATCAAGGAGGTGCGAGAATGAACGAGGGTATGTGTTATCTCCCATATCCTCTCCCAAGTACTGATCAAATTCATTGGGAAGCATCCTAGGGTGATCCTCATCGGTACCGTGTGAACTATCCGGTGGCAGCTGTGCAATGGGGGCACCACCTTTTTTGGCCTTCCATTATAAGCCTGACTTCCAGTAGCATGGTTGCCATCGAATATTATCGATAATAGACCCTCCATCTCTCTCGAGTATCCCCAAGACTTCAATCTCATGGCCTTCGGGTGTCTCTGCGGCAGAAGGAGATGAGAGTTGGAATGGCAAGGAAACATTTTACGGAATAAAATGTCAGACGATACGCACCTGTCTAAAAATCTTCCAAAAATCAGGATTTCCGGAGGTATATGTTTGGGTTGCTTCGTTATACCCACAACCAGTGTAATCTGACATCCACTTCCATGCATTGTAGAGGTACCTAGTCTTGTCATAGTGACTGCGTATTTTTTCTTCATTCACAATTATACCCTTCTTTGCCAACTCTTGGCTTACATAGTCGTATCCTCCGGGTTGAAGACCCTTACCCTTACGAAATCCCACCATAAGTGCTTCGGCATACGATGTGATAAATGCATAGTGCTCTTCCTTGTTCCACTCAACCTGTTTGACATACTTTGATTTCTTGGCTGGGCTTGCCATCTATACCACACAAGAAGAAGCATATGAGAAGAGAGATGTTGACGTAATCAAGTACTCGATTTATGTGTCTACCGTCTATCCGATTACGACTTCTCGAGCCAGCTACGTAGTATAAGCGCGATAACCACATGGAATTCGAGTTATCGAGTAACCGGGTAGACGGAAGACAGATCGAGTAATCGAGTACTTGATCTATACATGTACCGTGGACCCGATTACTCGATCGTCATACACCTCACGATAATGACATGGAAATCGCGAGTTCGAGTCATCGGGTACACGATAGACACATATATCGAGTAATCGATTACTCGCTTTATGTGTGAACCGTGAACACGATACCTCGATGGCTGCCCATCTACGTCGTATAATCACAATAACCACATGGAAATCGAGGAATCGAGTAATTGGGTATACGGAAGACAGATCGAGTAATCGAGTACTTGATCTATACATGTACCGTGGACCCGATTACTCGATCGTCATACACCTCACGATAATGACATGGAAATCGATAATCGAGTCATCGGGTACACGATAGACACATATATCGAGTAATCGATTACTCGCTTTATGTGTGTACTGTGAACCCGATAACTCGATCTCGAGCCATCTACGACGTCTATTCACGATAACCACATGGAATTCGAGTAATCGAGTAATCGGGTATACGGAAGACACAGATCGAGTAATCGAGTACTTGATCCTTCCATGTACCATGGACCCGATTACTCGATCGTCATACACCTCACGATAACCACAGAGTATTCGAATAATCGAGTAATCGGGTACACGATAGACACATATATCGAGTAATGAGTCCTCGATTAGTCGATTTCTGTGTGTACCGTGACCCCGATTACAGATCTCGAGCCACGGATCACGTTCGCGTAATCGGGTACACAGTCCATGGATCTATCGAGTACTCTATTACTCGAAAACTCGTCGATTCCCCCGGTGGCTTATCGGGAGAGTCCGATCGGCCCAAAAAAGAAGAAGTATTTGATTAATAAATAAGGAGATCGTGGAAGAGGTGAAAATAGATGAAAGTAAAAACTGTTAAAATTGGCCTAAAGTAAGCAGATCGACCGAAAATCGTTAAACGCAGAGGCAGTACAGATGCATTCACCCGTATCATATTCATTCCTCTAATCTTCAACGAATATGCATCAATATCCAATTAGCTCGCACATATGCTCATTCAGAGTAATAAATGTTATGGGAAAAATTACAGGGAGAAAGGCATACGCCAACGACAGATTCAAATTCAAAAATCAAACAATCAGGGCTGTGTGCTTACCGGGACGTCAATGAAAAGGGCCGGTCTTCGACGACGGTGCGGCGGCAGGAGTTGCAAGAGGGAGGGAAAAATGGTTTATTGGGGGGTGGGGGAGTCGCGTGAGAGACGGTTGAAGGAAGATTTTCGAGGACGGGAGTGATGGCGGCTGGGATGAGAATGAGCGATGAAAGGAAGGAGAAAGGAAAAAAACCCTAAAAAACGAGAAGGAGGGGCAGCCCGTGATTTTTTCGTCAGGCTGATTCTCACTCGAGTGAGAATCAGCCTTTCAGGGGTGAAAGGTGAAAATTTATCACCTTTCACCGTCAGGGCCCACTATTCACCCTTTCAGCTAAACAAACATAAATCAGGTGAAAGGTGAAAATTTTCACCTTTCACCGTCATCGACCATTTGTCACCCTTTCAGCTTCCAAACGCTTTTCACCCTTAAAGGTGAAAATTTTCATCTTTCGAGGCTGAAATATTAGTTTTTCAGCTTTCCAAATGCACCCTAAGTCCTAGACAATGACAGCTAACAAAATACAGAACCCATATCCCTGTGAATTTAATTTTTTTAAATCCAGCAACATCTTTTTAATAAAATGAATTACTTTTGCTAACTAAAGATATTATGTAAATCAAGTAAATCAAGAGAGCTCATCTTTACTAACTAAAGATATTATGCAACAAAATATACTTTTAGTACTACTGTCCACCCTACTGCTCCGACTGCGCTTGTGTGGCTGTGGCTCAGGCGGGGATGGGCCGGAACCCTCGTCACCGATCTGGAGATCTCCCCTGACGCTCGATTAAAGGGAGGCAGAATCGCATCAATTGGCTCCCTGTACGCAGTCAAGGGATAGGAAAGAGGGCAATAACTGATCCTCCGCTGTCTGAAAGGTACATTAACATCGTTTAAGGCAGCACCAACATTATTAGCTTTCTGTAGTAAAATGTCTAGACGTTGCCTAGCCGCTTCAACTTCGGCTTCCTGCGGTGGAGATGGATGTTTTTGGTATTCGTCTTGTTGTTCACTTCCATTGAGGGTTGGCCGGTGATATCGATTAATAACGGGTTTACATGAGATCGTTCTCATATAAGGAGCATGAGGCCAATCTTTATAACCATTGGATTCTGATCGGAGGATAGATATTAAATCAGTGGGTAGGTGAGTGTGTCACATCAAGGAGTGGGTCAAATCATTAAGATATTCGTAGCCGTGAGATCAAGATCCAACGGCTACGATTCAAAGTGGCCTCATATAAGCAATATGAGAGCGATCTCATTTATTATATAGTACTTCACCTGTCCTGTCTTAATAACTCCTTAAGGACAAAATTAGATGCCCAATTGGGTTCAATTCAATTGGGTTCTGAACCTTCCTTCCCCATTAGATAGTCTCTTTAAGTGTGGTTTCCACCATTCAATAAAGTCAACAATTTTCTCGATGGAATTATTAAATCAGGATGCAAGGTGTATCCTCCTCCGGTCTTTTTTAATATATGCAATTGGTTTTCAAAATGATAATTTTAGTTCGTTTTGAAAATCAATGGCATCTATTAAAAAAGTCCGGAGGGAGTAAATATAACGGATTGTTTAAGTCTGAACCTTTTTTTATTTCGCAAAAAAAAATGGAATGGCCCATATATCACTGATATTAGTCGATCTGCCGATATTCAGAAGCTGGAGTAAAAAAACATGTTACACATAGCATTTTGTATCCATATGGGACATGATATGAATATATGGCTGGTATACCGTGCTTAGGACCGGCCGATTTCACTCGGTTTGCAGGAGAAATTATTGAGTGTCCCTGGCACAAATACTCCAGTGCGCCAGTGAGCCGTCGATCTCCAAGATCGTGCGCTCAGCTGTTTTGGTTCCAAACAGCCAGTGCGCACAGGTAAAGTGTGTGCATCCGATGGACGGCTCCCTGTCGTCCTAGAATACACAGCTGACATGGTCATGCTGTTGCACCAATTATTGGATGCGCAGACATGTCCAAAGTCCAAGTCCAATCCAATCCAATCAATACAAACTAACCAAATCCACCGGCGTTGGAATGCTAAAAAGATGAAGTCCAAGAAATGATATACTAAGATCCAAAACCACGCACACGCAGAAAGGAGGAGCCTTTTGTTTACTCAGCCCTCCCTTTGACCAACCACCTCTTCCTTCCCTCCACCTTCTTCTTCTTCTACCTCCCTTCTTCCTGTCTTTCCCAAACCTCTCTTCTCTTCCCTGCTTCTTCTCCTCTATCTGCTTACTTTCTTCCTTTCTTTCTTTCCCCTTGTCATCCACTCATAAGACCTCATTCATCACTTCATCTCTTTGCTCTATTCATAGTTGTTTCTTGTTTGTTGCTCTTCTCCTTCGTGAATATATATGGAGAAGCCATCAAGAACAAAGGGTGGACGTGGTTTCTTATCCTTTCTTCCCAAGTCCACTGCCTTCTCCTTCTCAAGCCACCCTTTTAGTCCTGGCTGGGACAAGCATAGAAGCCACATGGGCAAGGGATTCTCCGGCCCGATCATCTCTGTTGTTCCGATGGAAGCTCGAAGGACGACGAGGAACGGGAGCTTCTATGACCCAGAACCCACCTCCCCCAAGGTTTCATGCATTGGGCAGATCAAGCATAAGAAGAAGATTTGCAAGGTTAAATGCGACAAGCCCGATAAGATCAAGAAGAAAGAAAAAGGCTCATCAGTCGTCGGAAGGTTGTTCCGAGGCGGGCGGCGCGAGAAGAAGAAGTCGTCAGGCGGAAGTGTCAATGAGGAGGTTTTGAATGGGCCGACGAATATTAGAGCTCCGGCTTTGGGACAGATGAAGCGGTTCTCGAGTGGCCGTGAGGCGTTTTCCGATTTTGATTGGCAGGGCGGTGCCGGCGGGTTGGGGGCGGTACCGGGGATACTACTCCGATGAGGAGAGGGGGGAGAGTGATGATGAGGATGATGAGTTCTTCGTGCCGCACTCGGCGCCGCTTGGAGGAGGAATGGGGAGGATGGTGGCTTTGGAGCCAAAGAAGGAGATTAACCTTTGGAAGAGGAGGACCATGGCCCCTCCTAGGCCTCTTGATGTATAGACATGTTCATAGTTCATAGACACCATTTATGGAGATTTTTTTTTTGTTTTCAAATTTTTATTTTGGTGATTTTGTAATTGTTGATTCATTTTGAGTAACATTATAGGATGTGAATTCTGTAGTACATTTTTTTAAAAATAAATATGTAGCTTATTACTCCCTCGGCTCACTTTTAATCGAGACAATTAACAAAATATGCATACCAAAAATTAGTTGATTTCATTCCTTAATTATTCTCAGGGGGCCTATGGCACTCGCTCACTTCTCGCTTAGAAAGTTTGGCTTTCATGATCTCAATAAAGAGGGAGTATAATTTTTGCTTCTACATGGTTCTTTCGGTGATTGATAGAGTTTAGCTTGTGATCATGACTTGGTATGCCATAAGAATAAGGCAACTAAGAGATGGGTTCCGTATGTCATGCTTGTCTGGTTAGACTTTGTCACAGTGTGACAAGTCTTTGAAGACAAATTAGGCTACCAGTTGGAAATTTGATTGACAATAATTGCCAACCTCCAATCTCTGAAGTCATTGAGTAATCATCCTAATTTGTTTCTTTGAAGCTGGAGTTGATAATCGACCTTTTTCTGAATGCTTTCTTCTCGAGGCTTTATGTGAGATCTAATCTAACCTAACCTAACCTATTCCTTTCACAAAAGACAACCACCATGATTACACAATCTGAATACTTCAAACTCGAATATTATACAAGACGCTGATTGGGAAAAGTTTACATGAGATCGCTCTCATATAGCTTATATGAGGCCACTTTAAATTGTAGCCCTTGGATCTTGATCTAACGGCTACAAATAGCCATAATGATCTTACCCACTCCCTGATGTGACACATTCACCTACCCACTAATTTAATATCCATCCTCCGATCGGAATCCAACGGCTATAAACATTGGCCTCATGCTCCTTATATGAGAACGATCTCATGTAAACCCTTCTCTGATTAATTATAATAATTATAACTATTTCATATGGAATTATCAAAATATCAAGTTTATATTGGGCGAGCAATTACTTTTTTTTGGGTAAAGGCGAGCAATTATTTGTTTCTAAAGTTTATAATATGAACTTGTGTGCAATCTCCTTTTTACTACACTCTTCATTAAAAAAACCTAGTTGCATTTGAAAATTACGAATCCGGAATTAGGTGACTAGATTTTTCCTATAGACTAATAGATCCTCATGAACGTGTATGTGCACGAGTAAGTAGAGGTTTGAAATGTTGTAGGCCCTACAAGCCAATAAATATAACCCATTTCAAATCCTGCCAAATTTTTTTGGACGGAGGGAGTAAGAAATTCCCTTCCCCCATGGGAAGAGATGGAAATTGAAGGGAGTTTATTTACTAAATACTTAAAAAATTTAGATCACATAGGCAACCACATTATAACATAGGTTATAGGACAATTTTGTTGCCAAAAGAAAAGGCTAATATGACAACTTCTGCACAATTATCAATGGGCAATAAATTGGGTGCACCTTAAATATGTAATTTTAAGATAATACACGAATAATAGGATAATAGATATTTGTTTCTTTATCTAAGTCTTGATTCAATCAGAATATATAAAAGACTCATGCACTTATAAAACTGTAGCATGTATGAACTGCCCTAAGTTTGGAGGCCTGGAGCTGTCCAACTGAGTTGGGTAGGCCCAAACACTAGGGCACCGATCCACCTAATTTTCCCTACCAGAAACAAATTGCAGGAGTATATTGTATTAAATTAGATTACCTGTGACCTAACTTTTCTCCACCAAATTCTTCAGTTATGACCATCCCAGGCTTTCGGCCTAATCCAAATGAACGATCAAAATAAGATAGGCGACCATCCATTAAAAAGATTAATTAGAAGAGACCATCATTAGTATGTGCCTCTGCTCACATTTCTCCGCGTGCACCAGGGTACCATGGATTGTTAGATCTCGATCTGACAGTGCTTTAATCAGGGGTTAGGCGGGTTTGGTCACATGCCGCTCGATTCTTGATTGGATTGTTTGCAGTGTACAACGCACAGCAAAGCGCGTGAGTTGGGACGTATATTAACTTTTTCCTAATTATATGAAATAAATGTAGCCTGCCTCATTTCTTGTGTCTAAGCATTTCTGCTAAGCAAGGATTAATGGTGTCTCCCACTAAAAACCTGTGAACTCCCCTTTGGATTTCAATAGAACTATAAGCTTGCGTCTTCATCATTCCCTTCTCAACCATCGTCTCCCTAACCTTTTCAACCTCATCCCATCTCCCAGCCTTTGCATACACGTTTGACATGGCCACCAGCTGAGCTCCATCTGTTCCCAAAGCAGAAACCCTCCATAATTGCTCATACAATCCAATCTCCCCATTTTAAGGCATTAACCAAACAAGCATTCATCAAAGAGCACCACACCGCTTCATTAGGCTCAAAAGACATTGTACCAATAAACCTCACAGCCTCCTTTATGAGCCCTGCTCGGCCCAATAAATCTTTTACTACATGTGGAGGAGTAAAAGATCCCGAAAGATTGTAATATAACAAGAAGAAAATATCAAGAGATTCTATTATAAAAAAAATAATAAACAAGAGATTCAGTTCAAGCATTATATTCAGTTAATTTTGCTGGATTCCTATGTGGTTTACATTAAATCTGTTACTCTTAACATACCGGCAGAGGTTAAATTGCAATTTAGTTACGGAGGCTTTCCCTACAATGCAAAGATCCTAGTAACTTGTTATGGACTCAATTAGGGTCTCTTAGTTCTATTCCTTATTTAATAATGTTTCTTAGTTAAGAATTACTACTTGTATGCCTATGACTAAAACGGGATTATCAAAGATCAATGGAATAACTTATTTACTAATTTAATGTTAGTCTTTTTTAGCCCTAATCCTACTCTTTTTCCCCTTTCTCCTGTAATGGAATTATCTGTAGATTACGGTCTACATCACAACTCCACTTTATTAGCCCGCTTGAGACTTGTGTGGCACCAAACTAAAATTTGGGCCCGCGTGGTGAGGATTGGGTTCATGGGTTGACATGCCAATCAAATTGTACCAGTGTGGAGGAGTAGGAAAAGGGAGTAGAAAAGTGAATTAATTACTAATACTAAATACTTAAAACATTTTATATCAACTATAAACAACCACATTATAGCATAGCATGTAGGAAATCACGTAATTATTAGAGGGCAAATGAACTGGGGTGTACTTAAAATGTACTCCCTCAGTTCAGAAATAAAGGGAGTATGATTTTATGATAATTATATAAATCATAAGAGAACATACTTTTGTTTCTTTCTCTAAATCTTTTTGGTATACTCTGTCTCTAGATCTTGATTTAATCAGAATAGGATTGGTAGTGGCTGATGACCGCCATGTAAAGACTCTAGCATGTATAGGTCTGTAGCAAACGTATGGGCTGCCTAAGGTTGGAGGTCTGGAGCTGTCCAACTAAGCTGGGATGGAACCTACCATAATCAAATTGCAAAAGAATCTTAAGGATGATTGGATAATTAACCTGTGACCACTGCCTGCCCCCTGCTTCCTGGTCGCATGCTGTTGATTCTTGATTGGACGGCTTGCAGTGCGCCAGCGCACGACGATACACGAGAGTTGGGCCGCATATTCTTTTTTTCTTAGTTAGAAACTCAGATAAAAGCTGCCTGTTGTGTGATGATCTCCAACATACTAAGCATTTCTGCTAAGCAAGGATTAATGGTGTCTCCCACTAAAAACCTGCGAACTTCCCCTTGGATTTCAATAGAACTGTAAGCTTGTGTCTTCTTCATTCCCTTCTCAACCATCATCTCCCTAACCTTCGTAACCTCATCCCATCTCCCAGCCTTTGCATGTACGTTTGACATGGCTACCAGCTGAGCTCCATCTGATCCAAACGCCGAACCCCGTCTCCTTACCTGCTCATACAATCCAATCTCCCCATTAACCAAACAAGCATTCATCAAAGAGCACCACACCACTTCATTAGGCTCCAAAGGCATTGTATCAATAAACCTCACAGCCTCCTTTAAGAGCCCTGCTCGACCAAACAAATCCACTATGCACCCATAATGCTCCATTCTTGCTTCAATTCCATAACCATCAACCATCTCATGGAAAGCTTGCAGACCCTCACTGACCAAACCAGCATGACTACATGCATGCAAGACATTGGTGAAGGTGACACAGTCCGGCTTCATCCCACTTTGCACCATCTTCCTAAAATAAGCCAGTGCTTCCTGCCCATATCCATGCATGGCCAGCCCCCCAATCACGACCGTCCATGCCGACACATCTCGCACGTCCATACGCTCAAACACTATCAACCCACCATCCAAATCCCCACACTTAACATACATATGTACCAAACTTGTATCCAACTCAACTCTGCTCAAACAATCCATGCATCTCCTTATCAAAAATCCATGCACACTCCTCCCCACCATTAGCCCGCCTGCACTCGCACAACACGCCAACACGCTAACTAACGTATCCTCATTCACCTCCACTCCCCGCTTAACCATCTCCTCAAACAAACCCAATCCTTCAACTTCCATTCTAGACTTCAAATAACAAGCCAGGACGGCATTCCACGTAACAGTACTTCTCTCAGGCATTTCATCAAACACACTTTTAGAGCAGCCCAAGCAGCCAAATCCAGCATACATATGCATTAGAGAGGTCTCAACATAGACATCGCCTTCGACGCCACACTTCACCAACTGCCC
Organism: Houttuynia cordata; assembly: GCA_039654745.1. Classification (NCBI taxonomy): domain Eukaryota; kingdom Viridiplantae; phylum Streptophyta; class Magnoliopsida; order Piperales; family Saururaceae; genus Houttuynia; species Houttuynia cordata. The sequence goes on from CM077505.1 coordinate 4,326,853, forward strand.
ATGCAGGGCTCTTCCGGTAAAGAGCAGACTGGCCCGCGCGCAGGCCTTGAGAACAAAGGGGAACACGAACTTGTCTGCGTAAATGCCACTCTGAAGCATTTTGACAAAAAGGTGGAGGGCCTGAGCTGGATGGGAGCTGCTGGAGTAGCCTCGTATGAGGGAGTTGAAGGCGAAGGCAGTGGGTTGGTCGGAGAGGTCGAAGATGAGACGGGCGAGGCGGAGGTCGCCGGCGGATAAGGTGGCGGAGAAGGCGATGAGGCGGGCGGCAACGAAGCCGTCAAGCCATAGGCCCGAGGTGGTGGCTTGGGCGAGGATCTGGTTGAATTGGGCGATGTCGGGACATGTGCGCAGGGCCGATACGACACGCCGGCACGTTTCGGGTAAGCGCATGACATTGAGATGAGCAAACCTCAATGGAGCTGAGTTTTATATGACGATGATGTTATTTGGCTCGCACGCGAGCGGAGAGGATATGAGCCGTTGCATTGAGATCTGATGCAGCTCCAAAAGGCAAAACAGAGGTTGAATTCAACAAAATAATTGTACAACAGAGTAATTGAATTAATAGATCTGAATCTGTCAATTACAATGTCACTTATCTTTTGTATCAACTGAAGAAATTGAAATGAAACAACTCCACAGGAGTAGACATTTGTTCAAACACGTAATCAGCACATTGTACATCAGATCAATTGATATCTTCTAATACAAATGTAATAATTACAATTTCGTGAAGCTTTGTAACAAACAAACAAAAGAGAACAATAAGAAAAACCTGAGTCCACAGGCGAGAGAAGCAGTGCCGGAATCCATCAACAACCAAGGAATCCACCCCAGTAGAGCTCCGAATTTTCAGGAAATTAGAAAACAACCAGAGCAGCTTCTACCAGATCCCCTCTCCTCCTTTTATACTAACATGAACACCCAAAGAGACCTATTTATCCTTACTAACTAACTGCTGTTAACACTAACTCTTGGGGCATTTCGGGCATTACACAATCAAATCTCAGAATAACAGAAATAACAGTCGTCTTCTTCCTCCTTTTCTGAATATCATCTTCATCAATTACTCTTCCCCTAAACAAAGCTTGTCCCAAGCTTCAAACAGGAGTCTCACCAGATGATCCATGATACGGAAAAAGGTCAGCAACATTGAAAGTTTTAGAAATTCCATAGCAATCAGGTAAATCAATTAGATAAGCATTGTCATTAATTTTGCGAAGAACTGTATATGGTCCCACTTTCTTATAAGCCAACTTTGAATAGTACCCCGTCGGCATCCTCTCATTTCGCAAATAAACCATCACTTGATCCCCTTCTGTAAACAACTGCTGGCGTCGATGTTTGTTAGCAGCTGTACTATAGTTTTCATAAGCAGCAGATAGATGGTCTTTTACCAAAGAATGAGTTGCAGTAATAGTATGAATATGAGACTGAATGGACTGAGGCAGTTTCTGAGTAATAACAGGAGCAAGTAAATCAAATGGATTGTGAGGATTAGAACCATAGATGACTTCGAATGGAGAGTAATTAGTTGACCTGTTTGTAGAAGAATTAAAAGCAAATTCTGCTTGAGGAATAAAGGCATCCCACTATTTAGGTTTATCACCAGCTAAACATCGCAATAGATTTCCTAAAACTCTGTTAATAAGGATGGCAAGTGGTACTGAATTGTAGAGAAGTTCCAAACTGTTTCCAAAGCATTTTCCAAAAATGGCTAAGAAATTTGCTATCTCTGTCGGAAGTAATAGTATGAGGAACACCATGTAATCGTACCACTTCCCTGAAAAACAATAGAGCAACATGTGTGGCATCATTGGTTTTCTTACATGGCATAAAATGAGCCATTTTCGAAAACCTATCAACAACAACAAATATAGAATCAAAGCCTCTTTTTGTTCTAGGCAGCCCAAGAAGGAAATCCATAGTAACATCCTCCCATGGTCCATTAGGAATTGAAAGAGGCAGATAGAGTCCTGTGTTCTGACTATATCCCTTTGCTTGTTGGCAAATCATACATTTCTGAGCATACCTGAGGACATCCCTTTTTAGCTTTGGCCAATAGAATTTAGCAAGCACCAATTGAATAGTTTTATATCTTCCAAAATGCCCACTAAGTCCTCCACTATTATGTTCTGAAATAATCTGCTGTCGTATTGAGCAATTAGGAATGCAGAGTTTGGTGCCACGGAATAAAAAACCATCCTGCATTTGATAGTCCTGAAATCCAGCAGTACGATCCACACATAATGACCATATTGATCCGAAATCTGCATCTGTGCTATAAAGTTCTTTAAGAGTTTCAAAACCAAATATTTCCACATGCATAGTAGACAATAAGAGAGATTTTCTGCTCAATGCATCAGGAACAATATTTGATTTTCCAGACTTATGCTTAATAACAAAGTTGAATTCCTGCAACTCTGCAATCCAGCTGGCATACATTCTATCAAGCTTGCTTTGTTGTTGAATAAACTTCAAAGGTTGGTGATCTATATGAAGGACAAATTCTCTTTTGATGAGATAATGCCTCCATTGCCATAGGGCTTGAATGAGGGCAAAGAATTCCAGCTTGTAAGCTGACTATTGTTGTCGAGGGAGACTCAATTTGGAACTATAAAATGCAACAGGTCTGCCTTCCTGAGATAAAACTGCCCCAATTCCCACACCAGATGCATCACACTCTACTTCAAAAATCTTCTCAAAGTTAGGTAGAGCTAATACTGGAGCAGAGGATAATTTCTGTTTAAGCAACTCAAAACTACTATGAGCTGTAGGAGTCCATTCAAATCAGTCTCCTTTCATACAATCAGTTAAGGGAGCAGCAATTGTACTGAATCCTCTGACAAATCTTCGATAAAAGGTAGCCAAACCATGGAAACTTTTAACCTCTTTAGTAGAAGTAGGTACAGGCCATGACACAATGGTGGAGATTTTTGACTGATCAACACTTACCCCATGTTGTCGCACAATAAATCCTTAGAAATGCAGTTTAGTAGTCATAAAACTGCACTTCTTAAGATTTAGAAACAATGTGTTGTCTTGCAAAACCTTCAATACTTCAGCTATATGTACTAAATGATCATCTTGGGATTTGCTGTAAATGAGAATGTCATCAAAATATACCACAACACTTTTGTTAAAAAAAGGCTTTAGAACCTGATTCATCAATCTCATAAAGATGCTAGGTGCATTGGTAAGACCAAATGGCATCACGAGCCACTCATACAATCCTTCCCTAGTTTTAAATGCAGTTTTCCATTCATCACCTTCTCGAATCCTGATTTGATGATATCCACTCCTGAGATCCAATTTTGAAAACACTATGGAACCCGCAAGCATATTAAGCATATCTTCAAGCCTTGGAATTGGAAATCTATACTTCACAGTGATTTTGTTAATTGCTCTACTATCTATGCACATGCGCCATGTGCCATCTTTCTTAGGAACCAATAGGGCAGGTACCCCACATGGACTCATGCTTTCTCGAATTAAGCCTTTGTGTAATAAATCTTCCACTTGTTCTTGCAAAATTTGATGTTCTTTAGGGCTCATTCTATAGTGAGGTAAGCTAGGAAGACTAGCTCCTGGGACCAGATCAATATGATGCTGAATATCCCTAATAGGAGGTAGAGCATCTTGTAATTCCTCAAGCATAACAGCAGAAAACTCCTGAAATAGTTGTTGTAGCTGTGGTGGAATAGAGCATTCATTCTGTGGTGGAACAGAGTGCTTAGCAACTAGAGCATAAACCTCAGTTCCCTCATGCAATTCCTTAACAAAATCCTTTACTAACAATATTCCTTTAGCAGAATTGCCAAAAGTAGCATCACATTTTCCCTGTTTCTTTGGCAGTAAAATTCCATTATGCAAAAAAGAATAGGTGTTATTTTTCCCATCATGAACAGCACTGACATCAAACTGCCAAGGTCGACCCAATAATATTTGGCAAGCCGTCATATCAACCACATCACACAATACTTCAGTTTGATACTCCTGTCCAATGGAAAATGGAATTGCACACCTCTCAGCTACTTTAACAGACCTGACTTCTTTGATCCACCCCAGGGTATAAGGATAGGGATGTGGAACTAAAGGTAGCTTAAGTTTGGATGCAAATTGTCTAGAAATCAGATTCTCACTGCTGCCACTGTCCACAATGATTTTACAGATCATTTTACAGACAGTACCACATGTTATAAAAATTCTGTTTCGTTCAGATTTATCTTCAATCTTTGGCAGAAGCATAAGTTTCTATACTATTAAAGAAGTCATAATGGAATCATAATCTTCTCCCTCATCTGCTTCAACTACTATAAGAGGAACATCTGAGTCTAGGGCTGCTAAATCCACCATTATTGGATCATCAACTGCCTGACTGCTTGTATAGCTGTTACAAAATTTGCAGACTTCTGTCTCAATGGACAAGCACTTGATATATGGCCTGGTTGGAGACATTTATAACACATAGACACCTTTGGCTTTGCATACTGATTTGATGACTGATTTGTAATATTTGCTCTTCCTCTTCCTGCCTCTGGAATAGGTTTTGGTTGGCCACGAGTGTTGCCACTTTCCATTGCAACAGTTCCTACTCTAGGCATAGTATTTTGTGACCCAGACACTCTATTAGCTGCAAAATGTTTCTGACCTTCGATTTGTAGTTCTGCCCTAAGAGCCAATTGAAGAGCAGCTGAGAAAGTAAACACTGCTTGCATTCCAATTCGGTCCTGAATTTTCCACTGTAATCCATTGTTGAATCTTCCAATTAATTGTTGTTCAGTTTCCTTCACATTATTACGAACCATTAACCTTTGAAATTCCTGAGCATACTCTTTAACACCCTTGTTACCTTGCTTGCAATTTTGATATTTCTGATACAGCACTTGTTCATAATCTAAAGGAAGATACTGAGATCTAAGAAGTTGCTTCATCTTGGACCAGGTACGGATTGGAGTTTTGCCACATTGTCTCCTGCTCATTTGCACCTGTTCCCACCAGGCTGAGGCCCCTCCTTTCAACTTGTAGGCTACAACCTTCACCTGTTTCTCAGCAGCAACCTCCATCCCCTAAAAAAACCTCTCTACTTCCACTAACCAATCAAGAAAGTCTTCCATATGTAACAGGCCATCAAAATTGGACAGTTCCAATTTCGGTCTAAAAGATTGCTGATCGGAACTATACCTCATATGAGTTCTCACATCTTGACCTCCAAATTCATTGTCAACTCTTTGAGGTCTTCGAAACCCTTGATTTTCGCCTCTGACAGTATTTCCTGCAATCTCTTCTGGTTCTTCGTCACTCGAGCTTCCATCCATTACAGGCTGTCCAAAAGTACTTGGGTTATTCCTACGAGCCATGTGCGTAGGTCTAGGGTCTCTTCCCAACATTTGCGGTGTCACTTGATTCATATTCATTTGCTGTAATTGAAGCAAAATCTGCTGCATTGTTTGCAAGATTTGCTGTTGAGTAACCTGATCCTCAACAGGATCTCCGATCGCCATAGAAAGCAACCAGTTCCAAGCTCTGATACCAAAATAATGCAGCTCCAAAAGGCAAAACAGGGGTTGAATTCAACAAACAATTGTACAACAGCGTAATTGAATTAATAGATCTGAATATGTCAATTACAATGTCACTTATCTTTTGCATCAACTGAAGAAATTGAAATGAAACAACTCCACAGGAGTAGACATTTGTTCAAACACGTAATCAGCACATTGTACATCAGATCAACTGATACCTTCGAATACAAATGTAACAATTACAATTCCGTGAAGCTTTGTAACAAACAAACAAAAGAGAACAATAAGAAGAACCTGAGTCCACAGGCGAGAGAAGCAGTGCCGGAATCCACCAGAAACCAAGGAATCCACCATCAACCAAGGAATCCACCCCAGTAGAGCTCCGAATTTTCAGGAAATTAGAAAACAACCAGAGCAGCTTCTGCCGATCCCCTCTCCTCCTTTTATACTAACATGAACACCCAAAAGACCTATTTATCCTTAGTAACTAACTGCTGTTAACACTAACTCTTGGGGCATTTCGGGCATTACACAATCAAATCTCAGAATAACAGAAATAACAGTCGTCTTCTTCCTCCTTTTCTGAATATCATCTTCATCAAGATCCGATGACCTTGTCTGTGTCATGGCTATGGACATCTTTATCCGTGTCCTTTAATCTGTTAGAAACCCTATGTTCCTAACTTCTCCCTTCAGGCTTCTGACTCTCATAGGCCATCGCCCACCGTGACCACAGTCGTGCTTTGCCATGCTCTAGCACTCCGCCTCGTCCACCATGCTCCGCCGTTCCTCCTATAGGCATCCCATCCACACCATGGTTAGTCGTGCGCCATAGCCAGGTCGTGCCTCCGAGTCTGATATTGATTGTCCATAGGGGTCTATGGCCATCTATTGTCCACATGGACAATGGCGGAAGGGCATAGACAAGGCTTGCAATGGATTATTTTGGACACAGATAGAATGGATAGTCCAAGGCAAGATTGCGGATGGGCACAGACAACCATCGTTCATGTCCATGGACACCACTAGGTGTGGACCTAACGCTTTTCAACTTACACCAGCGCATGTGAGCTTGGGCTCTTACAAATGGGATTCATGTTATTTATAAGGCGACTAGGAGTATTAAAGTGCTATCCGTTAGCTACCCACGCGGGATTTACCTGGTGTGTATGATGGGTGGGCTTATATGCACATGCAGGGATTAGTGGTAAAATACAGTGCTCTAAGAGGTTGGTTGCCCCCCTTACACCCTTGTTATATAAACAAAATATTATAGTACTAGTATGATAGCTCCCAAAAAAATAGTTCTACTCCCTTCCATCACTTTTAAACTAGACAATTAACAAAATATGTGTACCAAAATTAGATGATACCATTACCTAATTATACTCAGGAGACGGCGAGGACGGCCGCCCGACATTGACCCTAGGTGGAGGTCAAGGTTGAGAGGCCTTTGCAATGAAAGATGCTAGCTTGCTCAGAAAGCCTAGGCTTTTATTGTGGATCCCATGCCTTCATATATATTCACCAATTATGTGACGATGTGATAGGAGGGAGTAGTATGCGCCTCGTCTCCCGTAAGTCATGCACATGACATGGCTTCATGAGCACCTTGATAAACACAAACTATTGAATTTTGATCTGACTCGTGCCGCCTTGGCACATGACATTGCCATCGCACGTGGGCCAATGCATATATTAAGGGAAAAGTTTAAATGAGATCACTCTCATATAGCTTATATGAGGCCAATTCAATTTGTAGCCGTTGGATCTTGATATGGCTGCAAACAGCTACATGAAACTCACCTAACTACTAATTTGACACACTCACTTACCCACCATCGGATCAGAATTTAACGACCCAAAAAATTGACCTCATACTTCTTATGTGAGAATGATCTTATGTAAACCGTCCTCATATATTAAAGTCGTCCAAATGCTAATACGAAAACAGGCCCCTATACAGCAATAGTCATGGAGATGCTCAAGGGCTCCATCTTTGGATTGCCCATTGTAATACCCTGGATTCTCAATAAATCAATTCAAATGAAAGGCATGCTCTAGAAATGTAAAGCGCACCACATTTCAGAATTCCAATAAAAATCTCTTCTTGCCTAAATAACATAAGATAAAATTTAAAAAAAAACAAGTCTTAACAGTAATCATAATAAATCTCAATAACTTAAATTTACTTAATAACTTAATTCACTCAACCGCAAATATGATAGATTATAGTTCATGACTTAGCGGCTGTTTGGTTCTTGAATTTGGTTACAAATTCAATTTGAACTGGGAGATTACTAAGGGGGAATTTTTCCCCACTCCTTATATTTCAAAAGATTTGATGTGGTTTGTTGTGTAAAATAAAAATTTTCCGAGGAGAAAAAGTCCCTCTCAATTGCTGCAAGAAAGCACAATGTTTTCATCCCAACATTAGTCATGACGGATTCTTGCTTCAGATGTAAATAAATTTTTATATTACGAATATATCAATTATATTTTGGATTTTCATATGTAGATATGCTTCTCTAGACAAAGGGAGTACATACTAATAATCCAGTTAAATGAGCCCAGATTCACATATCTTGGCGAGAGGCGAGATGATCTGAGCCACGAGATCGGCATCCATCCACTCTGCATGCCATCGGATCTCAATCCAATGTTTCAGATTGTCAGTGTCAGTCCAAATAAAGAGGAGCATATGATCATACATGATTATACAATTGTAGAGAAGGGGGGCCAGTGTTCCAGCCTTCCAGTCCTCCAACCTTTAGGAGGGAGATGGCTAGAGGAAGGAAGTCGATTGAATTGAAGTACTATAATAGCTTGTGGGGCCCTACTTATACTAGGTCAGAAGTCTAGATATTTTTGCATAAGTTTGAAAGTGTAGAAAAAAATACAAATCTGAGGCTAAAATACAAAGAGGTGTGATAATTTTAAGATTACCAACGCCATTAAAAATTATCCCACAAAAAAGACACGCACGACTACCCCGTGATAATTTTTCCACACCAAAAAATCACACGCGACTGCCCCCTGAAACTTTTTCAATGTGTTTTGGGGGATTATAGAAAAATTATCCCTCACGACTAACCCTCCCTAAATGAATCACGGTTAATGAATTTAGGTTGAATTTAAAATTCATCCTGCAAGAAGATTCTCCCTAATTCAGGCTTAATTTGTGAATCTCCTTATGGCAACATTCACTAAATTCAGCATTCATGCCCCCACATACTATAATAAATTCCCTATAAATTGTGAACCATCAATTTAGCAACCAAAAGAAATTCACATTCTACATTGATTCAACATGAATAAATTCCCTCTTACTTTAGTTTTAAATACATCAGAAAATGCTGATTGTCGAAATCACATTGCTCCTGCAGATAGGGCAATGAGTCCCGTTTATGAACCACAAGTGCATGCAGCTAAGGTGGAAGACGTGAGAACAGCAAAGCTCTGTGATCTCCTACCCTTTGCCAATATCATCTTAGCAAATCGCGCAGTCATCGTCACCTTCTTCTTTCTCATGCTGCAATTCTCGAATCTTTCGAGTTCGAATCGCAAGATCCCAAAACTCTTTATAGAGCTTCCAGATAAGCATGGTGTTCTTCAGGCGGCTCCAGGCGCTGCCACAGATGTGCCTTCACTCACAACTTTGCAAATCCCTCCCTGACGGCTATCCTCGTTGAGACAACTAAGAAGGGGCTGAGATGGTCCATCATCCGCCCTTTCATGTCTTGGTAGAACTTGTAGTCATTTACTATCCCTATCCGTGTCTTCTAGGACATGGAATTGGAAGCTCTGCCATACCTCCTCCTCCTCCTCCACCGTCGTCGTTGATGTTGTTGTTGTTGTGGTGCGAGTAGCAGACGATGGTGTTGTTGTATCCTTAGGGACAATCTCATGTTGAATAACAATGACAAAAACTTTGATGGGATTGGCGATGGTCTCTCCCGGGCGGGGAACCACGTCGTAAGCCTTGAGGATAAGAGAGCGAAAACCTCTGGGTGGAGCCTCCATCTCTCGCATTCCCATACATACATTTTCAGATTTTTTTCCTTATGAGAAAGATCACCTACTTCATGGAAGAAGTCGAGCAAGAGGAAGAAGAAGAAAGCGCACCAAAAAATAAATACATCAAAGTGCAAGTTGTTGAAGAAGGGGGCGCTAGGGTTTTTATAGGGGACAGTGGAGGTGGATTGACCCTAGTCTTGGAGGAAAGAGGAAACTTCTACCAAAAACTCTGTTTACACACCAAGTTCCCTCAAGCCGTCGGATTTTGATGTGAAGGTGGACATTAAACTAGGAGGGTGTTTAACAGCTCTTGGTGATTAGATGTGCAAGCTACATCTTAAACAAACTTTTTTCCTTACAGCCCTTCACTTTCCAAAGGTAAAAAAAATACTATCCGTCCAATCAAGCTCGTGTGGATTTGAAAAAAAAAAGACAGGTGTAACATTACATGGATTGTTAGTGCAAAGTGGTATAAGATGGTGGAGAATGCAATGTATTGAAAAATATGGAGAGATTTTATAGAGAATGAGGCTGATTTTACTATTTAGAATGTGATACAAAAGGGGAGCTAAAGGCTTTGTTTTTCATTTTCCATATTCCGCCCATCGATAGATTAAAAGGAGAAAGAAGAAGAGAGTTGCTTATTTTAAAAGCTTCTATATACAAGATTACATATATGCCCATGAATTTATACCAAATTATAAATTACACCTTAGGACTATTTGACCCATTTTTAATACCCCCTATTAATTTGTAATTTACATAATCTTTCTAAAAGTGTATGAACTTCTCACTTGTGATTGCTTTGGTGAAGACATCTGCCAATTGATCATGAGTGTGGATGAACTTCAATTCAATTTCACCTTTCTCCACTAGCTCTCTTAAGTAGTAATGTCTCAACTCAATGTGCTTTGTCCTTCCATAAAAAATTGGATTTTTACTCATTGCAATGGCCGACATGTTATCACAAAATATTATTGTTAGGTGCGCTTGCTCACACTTGAGATTCTTGAGAATTCTCCTTAGCCAAACCGCTTTACATGACGCACTTAAAGTTGATATATACTCGGCTTCGGCTGAGGATAGTGCAACAATGTCTTGCTTCTTTGATGACCATGATATAACTTTGCTTCCCAATGTGAAAAATATAACCGGAAGTGCTCTTTCTATCATCAATGCAACCGGCTCAATCACTATCGGAATAGCCAATCAATTCATTTTCTTTTTCACATTCATATTTCAACCCAAAAAACATTGTTCCTTTCACATATCTTAAAATCCTCTTTGCCGCTTCAAAATGGCTTTTACTTGGCTTGTTCATGTACCTTGAGACAACACTCACACTATAAATATAAGGTCTAGTATTTGTCAAGTAGATCAATAAACCAACAAGGCTTCTATAAGTAGATTCATCCACCAATTTGTTTCCATCATCTTTTGATAATTTGTCATTTAATGCCATGAGAGTAACCACTTCTTTGCAACTAGCCATATTAAACTTTTTCAACAAGTCATCAACATATTTCTCTTGAGATAAAAATATTTCATCTTCTTTTTGTTTCACTTGAATGCCAAGAAAATAAGTTATAATCCTCAAATCGGTCATCTCATATTCCTTTTTCATCACATACTTTGAATTCATTTATTATTCTTGGATTATTACTAGTATAAATTAAATTATCCACATAAAGACAAACAATGATAACATCATGTGTACTTTCTTTCTTGACATAAAGGGAAGATCACTTTGGCTTCTTTGGAATCCATTTTGTTTGAAGTACTTGTCAATTTTTCAAGTTCATGAGCTATCACAAATCTCACCACAAAAGGAATAGCAATCAGTAACCAATCATATGGCAATCACAAAATTATAAGTAATTGCACCATCATGAATATTTCGTAATCTTTAGCTTCTCATTGCTCTCAAAGTCATGAAGCTTTTCTATTTTATGGTTGTAATTCCTTCGAAGTTTTAAAGTCTATATCTTGTGATTGCTCTCAAAGGAATGGGATTTTGACATACAATTGCCAGTAAAAGGGTCTATCACAATTGCATCATTCTAGACCAACAGGGTCCTTACAATGGCAATCAGTGTGTCTTTCAGAAAGCTTAAAAGCTAGAGTCATATTGAAGAACCATGTATTAGAACTCTAACGCAGGTTAAGAAATGAACTCAAATAGAACCAGGCACATGGGAACTTTAAATTTAAAGTGGCTAGCAATAGAATTCCATGTTTCAATCCAATCAAACCAGTTTATATAGTCAGTTATCAACATTATTTTCACTCTATTCTGCCAAAAAAAACATTATTTTCACCCTAGGGCCTGCCTCTTTGTGCAACTAACAGCATTCCAATCTTTACCCCCTAATTCCCAATATTAACTCTTATTCCAAATTATGCAATACAATTATGATAAGCCGGCGTACGCCAAGCCGCTGCAAGCCGTCGTATCTCATTGATCGAGTGGCGTCCCTGCCTGCCCCTTGTATTAACACACACCGCCGAATCAAAATCAACGGTCTACAACACCTTGGCGCCGGCTGCATATAAACTCGACTTATCATAAGATTATGAAGTAAATCTTTCTGCATTTGCTAACATATATCTTTTATAAAGATTAGAAAGCTAGAGCTGAAAAGGATACATTGACTGTTTAACTGTCCAAACTGCAAACTCACAAAACCGTCGCAAAAGGCCTGCTAAGCCTCCATGGCCACCTCCGACACCCCCCTCGCCGCCATGAAGGTCGTCTTCCTACACGGCGACCTCGACCTCTGAATCCTCGAGGCCCGCCGCCTCCCCAACATGGACCTCGTCTCGGAACGCCTCCGCCGCTGCGTCACCGCCTGCGCCATCCTCCGCCGACCACCACCACCCGAGGATCATCACTAGCGACCCCTACGTCACCTTACCGTCTTCCGGACCAGGGTCATCCCCAACTCCCAGGACCCCGTCTGGAACGAGCACTTCCACCTCCCCCTCGCCCACCGCGCCGCCTGCGTCGAGTTCCTCGTCAAGGACAACGAATCCTTCGGCGCCCAGCTCATCGGCGTCTCCGTACTCCCCGCCGACCGGGTCGCCTCCAGCGAGCTCATCGACGAATGGCTCTCCGCGTCTCCCCGTCCTCCGGCAAGCCGCCCAAGACTGACACCACCATCCACATCAGGCTGAAGTTCATCCCCTTCAAGGATAGCCCCATTTACGGGTCCGGCCCCTCCGCCGTGCACAACACCTATTTCCCGGAGCTGCACGGCGGGGCGTTCACGCTGTACCAAGACGCCCATGTGCCGGACGGGCTGTTGCTGGAGATTGAGCTGGACAATGGGAAGATCTACAAGCAAGAGAAGTGCTGGGAGGACATTTGCCATGCCATATTGGAGGCGCATCATTTGATCTATATTGTTGGTTGGTCGATGTATGATAAGGTGAAGCTGGTCAGGGAGCCGACGCGGCCGCTGTCGAATGGCGGGGAGCTTACTTGCTGGGGGAGTTGCTCAAGTATAAGTCTCAAGAAGGGGTGAGAATGTGCTTGTTGGTCTGGGATGACAAGACTTCCCATTACGAGTTCTTCATTGACACAGTAAAAACGATAGCATTGGTTCTTACGGTTTACGACCTACGTCCGGAATTAGTATTAGCATTTCAGTTTGAAAACTAATTCCGGAAGGAGGGACTAATATTTTGATGGATTTCCCCTCTATGAAGTTGGGTTTGGTGTTGGTATGTTGAACTAGGATATAGAATCTATGATTTTCTCTGTTATGTAAGAATCTTGAATTTAATTTTGTCTATTATAAATTTGGTATATTGGAGTCTTAGTAGGATGAGGTAAGTTTCTTCATCAACACAGTAAGAACAACAGCATTGGTTCTTCCAGCGACATTCGTCCAGAATTAGTATTAACCTTTGGTTTTCCAAAATGTACTGGTTTTAGTTCATTTTGGGATACCAAATGTTAAGACTACTTCATTTTAGAAAAGCAAATGTTAGAAGCAATTCCGGACTGAGGGAGTAATATTTCGATGGATTTTCGTTTCTATGAAGTTGTATTTGGTGGAGGAATGTTGAATTATGAAATTAGAATGAGGGGAATTTTTCAGCTTAGTTTCTTGATGAACTTTCTCTATTATGAATTTGGTACGCAGATCTTGAACTACGATTTTGGACTCTATGACTTTCTCTGTTATGAAATTAATAGAAGAATCTTGAATTTAATTTTCTCTATTATAAATTTGGTATAAGAGTCCTCTCGTCATAGGGTTGCGTCAGGAAGGGCATCCGACATAAAAATTTGCCACTATGTTTCTTTGTATGAATTTTGTACCATTTTGATTCCGATAAGAGTCAAACGTGGTATATAATCCATGTCGCCGACTCCAGATAGCTGAGATAAGGCGTATGTTGATGATGATGATAAATTTGGTATAAGAATCCTGATGTCTGGTATTAGTATGGACTAGAGGGATGGTTGGTATTTGTGGATTGAAGTTGTAAGATTGGTGTGTTGCAGGCGGGAGTGATGCAGATGCATGACGAAGACACACGCAAGTTCTTCAAGCATTTGTCGGTGATTTGTGTGTTATCGCCTCATTATGCAAGCAGTACGCTTAGCATTTTCAAGCAGCAGCCAAGCTTCTATCTGTCACCTTCTCTTAATTATTTCATAGGATCTTTGTTAGTACATCGTCCATGTTTGAAGATTGTAGCCACCGGTTCATTAATGAGCCATGTATCCATCATTTTGAACAAGGACCGAAAATTTCTGTGAGATCCTTTGTGTAATCTCAAAGTGTGCATGCTCCCAAGCTGTAATCATGCATGTTATCAGCAAGTGTGTTAGTTCTCTTTGCATCAATAGTAGTATAGATAGCATATTTTCAACTTCTTTGCGCATGACCACTTGTTATATATTCAATTGTTTGAAGTTCAGTTCAGGATATAATTCATGTTTTAGTTGCTTAGCTTTAATTTGGCAATGCTGCAATTTTGATCTAGCTAGGTTGTGGGCACCCTCTTTACCCATCATCAGAAGTGCGTACTTGTTGATACCCAAGCTCATGGAAACAGCAGAAAGTTAACTGCTTTTATTGGTGGTCTTGATCTCTGTGACGGTCGATATGATACATCAGAACATCGGTTATTTTGTGATCTGGACACAGTATTTGAAAATGATTTTACAATACTACTTTTCCTGTAAGCACACTCTCTCTTGTACAAATTTAAACCTCTCCATGTTGTTTGAATGTTGCCTAATGGCTGCAAAAAAAAACTGATGTATTCTGTTGATCTTGGCTTGTCTTTCCTCATGTGGATGTAGACAGACGGAAAGGGACCGCAACAACCTTGTCATGATTTACATTGTAAAATTGATGGTCCTTCTGCTTATGATGTGCTCACAAACTTTGAGCAGCGGTGGAAGACAGCAACCAAGTGGTGGGAGTTTGGGCAACGTTTTAAAAGAGTATCTCTCTGGCATGATGATGCGCTGATAAAGCTTGAACGTAAATCGTGGATACTTCCTTCCCCTGATGTTCCAAAAGATCATCCTAGCCTTTGAGTTTCCAAGGAAGAAGATCAAGAAACCTGCATGTTCAGGAAGAATGATTAGTGCTAGTTTGATGAGTATGCCTGTTCCTTTGAGACGAAGTTTTCACTTCCTTGATTTTGGTTTTCACCCTGTTAATTATTAAGACCAGGAAAATCAGTGACTTGTTTTCTGTTCGACATTGCCTTTACAAACCACTTAAGTGATGACCATATTTTAATTTATATTGTCTCTACAATAGAAAATGCCATATAAATAATATTTTTTTTTAAAATTGAAAACTATTCAGTAGTAGTACTAGTGGCTGAATGCCAGTTAACCAATCAATTGACTTGTTTTCTGTTCAACGTTGCTCCAGTTAGCCATTAATTCAAGACTTTTTAAAACTAGCATTTCAGATGGCTTTTATGTCATGTACCAGAGGGGATATGGTATTCATATTTGTCTGATGGCGAGCTTTCTGCAATATTTTTCATTGTAAGCTTGTTTCATTACAGATTTTCAGATCGATTGATTCAGGGTCAGTAAAAGGATTTTCCAGTGATGTTCATAAGGCCGAGGCTGAGGTTTGTCCAATAAGAAACCTCCTTGTTGAACTTATAAATTTCTCATTTAAACAAGATTGGATGTATACAAATTTAATTCCGGCTTTCCTCATTGTTAGTGTGCCAAACTGGTGACTAAAGTTTGTTTTGGCTACTGTCAAACTCCTTTTATTATCCTTTGTAACATTGATGAATTTTATGGGACACAAATTTCCATTGCAGAACCTTGTGTGTGGGAAGGACCTTGTTACAGATAGGAGTATCCATACAGAGTATGTGCAGGCGATCAGATCTGCCCAGCACTTCATTTATATTGAAAACAAATACCGCCTTGGATCTTCTTATGCATTGCCATCCTATAAGAATGCTGATTTAAAATCGTTCCCTTCATCGGTAAATTGATTAGTGCATAAGGGACAAAACAGGAAAACGATTCTGTCCTCAATTCTACTTCTTGAATAATCTTTTCAGTTAATTGCCGACCATCAGCAACATCACATTTTGAGTTCAGGGAGAATAAGAGTGTTGTACAAGATTTCATTTTTTAGAGTTGAAGTTAATATCATATTTTATCGATGTTCAGTTATTCGTATTGGTTGTTTCTCTATAAAAAAAACTTTATTACACTCTTAAGTTTACCCTTGTCCATGCCAAAGACATGATTGTCGATGGTGAGTATGTTATTCTGGGGTCTGCCATATCAACCAGCGATAATTAGATGGTTCAAGGGACACTGAGATTGCTATGGGCGCCTATCAGCCTCATCATACCTGGGCTGAGAAGCAGAGACATCCCCGAGGCCAGGTTTGAACCAAGTCAAACTTGGTTAACTTTTTATCTTACTTGTAGCTGACGATCTGATTAAGAATTCTTTCTATTTGCAGGCTTATTGCTACCGGATGTCTCTGTGGGCAGAGCACCTAGGAGGGCTAGACTATCTTTATGAGAAGCCCCATGATTTGGAATGTGTGAGAAATGTGAACCGGATTGCCGTAAAGGACTGGACAAGATACATAGCTGAGGAGATGTCAAGCTTGCAGGGTCATCTTCTGAAGTACCCAATCAAGGTGGAATCTGATGGAAAAATTGCCCCCCCTGCCGGTGTATGAAATTTTTCCCGACGTCGGAGGGAAAGTATTAGGAGCTCCTGGTAGTCTCCCTGATGTACTGACCACTTGACCCAGCCGTGGTCCCAACTTGTACATTCAGGGAGATCTCTGAATTTGTTCAAATCAATAGTGCTGACTATACAGAAAAGCTTGTAGGAAAAAGAAAAATGATTTATAATTCACGTGTCAATTCTGCCATCAACTTTGACTTCTAAAAGTCTTGTGCTATATATTTTTGGAAATGAGAAATTGTACATTACAAATTCAAATTTGCACTCTCTAGTTCTTGATTCAACTACAATTTGAGTTTGTCTAGGTCATGTATATGTTTCAACTCCCGCAGCCTCTTTCAATATATCTCTTTCATCAGGAATGCCATTTCAAATTGAAAACCGATCTGAGAAAGAAGTGCTGGAAGCTGCAAAATTTTGAACAAGAAGCCTTTTTGACCCAATATGTACTACTTGGCCACCAATGGTGAGTACAACCTCATTCATTCAACAGTTAAGGCTTAGATTCATCCTCATGGTCATGGCAATAAGCTCCCTCCATGCCATCAAGATCACAACTCCAAGCTGACCAGGCACCAGTGATGTCAAAATACTCAAGTCCATTACAGCCATATGCTATTGCAGACAGGCCATCATAGTCAAGGAATGTATGTGCCAAGTTCAGAAGCCTCACGTTAGGCAGGCTGGAAGCAATAGCATCAGCTTCAACATATTTGATGCTTCCCCTTCTCCTGATTCCTCTAAGTTCAGGGCAGCAGCTCCCCAGCTCCCTCAGAACATCCACTGAGAAGCATGGAGAATAGGAGAAGTCAAGAAGCTCCAGCTTGCTACAGCGGCGGATCACCGCGCTCATGGCTGCCTCTGATGCATGCAGGGACCCCCTGAGTGAGAGGTGTTTTAGATTGGGGCAGCTGCAAACAATCAAAAGTTACAAAAACATAACTCTCAGGAAGATTTTTGAAGAAACAGAGATAATACAATAAAGACAGGATTAAGAATCTAGCAAATCTTGCATGGCTTACAGACACGCTAAAGATTAAATAGAAGAAACAAAATGGTCATGCCAGTGATGGAGAATCTTCATGTATGTCACCAATGACGAAATCTTGTTACAATTAAATAATATTCAGTCTTATTCTCAGTCCATTGGATCATGCTAGATAGTATTTAGTCAAGTCAATCCAAAATGGCTCTATCTATCTATTTGTCTGTTATTTTTCTTCTTGGGCTCTTTTTACATTATTGGGACAGAAAATCGAGAATGTAATTTGTATTAAAACATAGTCTACTTAGAATTCTGTCTGTTTTCCATTTTTAAGTTCTCATCAAAGTCAGTTCAAACAAAAGGGTGTTCTTCAATAAAAAAAATTCCAAAAACAATAAAGAAAAAAGGTGTTCATGTGAGAATTGAAACCTCTTACCACTCAGCGATTAGAACAAGGAGCTGATCATCGTTTAGTCCTCCTCCTTCCAAGGTGATGAAAGGTGAGAGGCAGAGAGACTTGATTCTCCCCTGTGACAGCTTAACCAGCCTCCTCAGCCGGCCTACACCTTCAGTTTTAACCCTGGATGTCACTTGACAATAGCCAAATTCGGCTTCTTCGCGTCCGGTCTCTACAGAGTCGTCTGCGGCTATATCGATGCCGGACAAGGCCCGGCCGGCAGCTTGTATGTGGTACAAGGATGGCTCACCCCTTGGTTCATCCACCTTGATGAAAGATTCATCTGGGGAGGCTAGGGAGGGCAGCATGGACTCCCAGCACCTGGGGTCACCGGCAGTCCGGCCCCAGCCGGGGCAGACGAAGAAGGCGGCGGCCAGACGGGCCTCGAAGTCCAGCCTAGTAAAGATGGCCACAAGGGCTGGAAGTGGCAGCTCTTCCCAGTCACGCTCCATCTTTGTTCCCCTCTTTCAATTCCCAAGTCACTACTACTACTAGCACACGGGTGAAATGAGATGAACTAACCACACCAACGTTATCATAACTGTTTTTGAGCTAGAACTAATGGACAAAAAGTCCCACCAGGATTGGGGGCCATGGGCAATTCATGGGCCATCGGTTTCAGCCCGATGAGAATATGTTATATGAGCCGAGGTGCCGCAAGCCGTTGGTTTTCGATATCACGGTGGTGTCATATGACACGTATAATTTTGATTTGATGCACGCTATCAGATCAAAATCGGACGGATCAGGATGCCTCGGCTGACGGGACGCGCATGAGCCGTTGCTCGTATTGAGCTTTTTCCAGTTTATAAAATTCAACTCTGATGACAAAAGGCCAATAATTGGATAAGGTTCTATATTGCAGTACTATGGGCTGGCATACCTTTTGCAAAGGGAACTTGCATGCATCTTGATCTTGCAAGTCTTTCTCATCCATCGGCGTCAACCCCCGGTGGCTTTTTCAAGTTGCATCTGCCAATCCAATGGGCTTTGACCATTGCAAGTAGTGACGGCTTTAGGAAGAGGCAATTAGTATCTGGCCGAGACAGTTAAGGTGATAAAATTCAAGCTTTTAATTGAGACAGTTCTCATATACTCCCTCCGGGTTCTTTTAATAGATACAGTTGGTTTAATGATTTTCAAATGAACCATTGACATTGAATCTTGTTATGAGATTTGGGTTTCGTTATCAAATGCTTGACGTGTTGTAGCTTATTGTTTGATTCAGCCGACTATCCTTTTACATTATTTGTGTCTGAATGGTTATTAGATACCCACTCCGTCTAATAAAGCTCGGTCGCATTGCAAAATTAGTTAGAGTTTTTAGGGCTCCTACAAAAACTGAAGTTTATTTGTTCCTTTTTCGTGTTTTTTTGCCTTGAGGGAGCAAACGCAGTTGGCCTCGGATTTTTGCACATCAGGACAAACTCAATGGACGGAAGTGGTATTTTTAGGCCCTCAGATGTTTTTCAAGGCATGCCATATTGCCATTGACATTCCAGCCTCTTCCGTAAAATATAAAACATGAAAACATTCAAGCCTTATTAAACAAAACCTTAGTCCATGTTGTGTTGTAATTCTTTTGTTATTTCTCTTCCCATACAGCCTCTCTGCATTTGAAATTGACGTAAATTTATTGGACTCTTAGGCCCAAACAAAATGCATAATTTTTCTCCCACATGATGGGAGGGACTGGAATTTCCCTTCTTGCTATAAAGCCTAAGACTTTAAATTCTTTTTACGTGCATTTTCTTAGCTACAACAACAACAACAAAAAATAGATACCAGACATTGAATAAAGCCAGATGCGGCAATGCAGTGCGTGCACACTAAAATTGTGGTACCCAACTTGTAACCAATTATTGGTTTGGAGAAATTTGTGATATTTGGTTACAAATGTTATTGAGCAACTGCAGTTGCCTATTCCAAGAATTAGTATCATCATCCCTATTGCAACAGAATTCGGTTTGAAGTCTGAAAAACAAGGCAACTGTTTCCAATTAAAATTGAATAATAAGGATGAACTTATTGTAGACGTTAAATGGATGGAACCAAAAGAGCCACTTGCGTCTGGAATCTGGATGCTTGCCGGCAAGTTTGTCACTAAGAGGAGAAATACTCCAAGCAAGAAGCACTGTGTGAAATTAACAAAGCAAAAGGTGGACAAGAATTGACATCATCTCAGTGGCCAATATCAAATCAATGAGACAAATTTCAGCTGAGACTCCACGAGGGGAGGTTCGGGGTGTCACCTTTGAGAGCTGGCCCCTACCCGAGAAGCATGAGACTTTTCAGCACGCCAATTTTATCAATAACATCACATACTTAGGGTGCGTTTGGAAACTGATAGTGAAAGGTGAAAAAAAAATCAGGCTGAAAATAATCAAGGTGATTTGTAAGTGATTTTTCCGATTGTAGAAAACCCGTTTGGAAACCGTAGGGGTGCATTTGTTTGTTGAAAGATGAAAAATCGTCACGGTGAAAGAAGTGTTTTTTACAATTTAGGGTGCGTTTGGAAACTGATAGTGATCGGTAAAACAAAAAAATCAGGCTGAAAATAATCAAGGTGATTTGTAGGTGATTTTTCTGATTGTGAAAAATCCGTTTGGGAACCTGAAATTAATCATATTTTCAGTCTTTCACCATCAGCCTAACTCTTGATTGGTGACTTGCGTTTGGGAACCTAAAAAAAAAATCAGGCCTGATTTGTGTTTGGCAAAGCCGGTGAAAAATTTCTTTTTTCGACGGCGGATGGCGGCGTTGGTGGTGGGTGGCGCCGGCGGCGATGGTAGTGGTGGCTGGCCGGTGGCTGGCGACGGCGGCGGCGGTGGTTAGCGACGATGGTGGCCGACGACAGGTGGTCGGTGGTCGGCGGTGGTGGGTGGTGGCCAATGGTCGGCGGCGGTGGTGGTCGGTGGCGATGATGGGTGGTGGCCGTCGACAGGTGGCCGGCGACGGGCGGTGGCCAATGTTGGCGGTGGGTGGTAGTGGTAGGTGGTGCCGGCCGTAGGCGGTGGGCAGTGGCCGGCGACGACGGCGGTGGTGGTCTGCGGCGATGGTGGGTGGTGGCCGACGACGACAGCGGTGGTGGTCGGTGGCAAAGGTGGTGGTGGGTGGTGGCCGGTGACGGGTAGTGGCCGACGATGGTGGTAGGCAGTGGGTGGCGACGATGGTGGGCGGTAGCAGTGGTGGTGGGTAGTGCCGGCCGTGGGCGGTGGCGATGGTGGAGGTGATGAAAAAAAAAATTTCAGGCTAATACTCGTTCGAATGAGAATCAGCAAAATCACCTCTTTCAGGGGTGATTTGCTGATTTTTTTCAGTTTTCACCGTCAGGAGTGAAAATTGAGCAAATCAGTAACCAAACACCCTATCAGGTGATAGGTGAAAATAGGTGATTTTTTTCACCTATCACCATCAGCACCTCCTATCAGTAAAATCAGTAAACAAACACAAATCAGAAGAATCAGGCCGAATCAGCCTGATTTTTTTCAAAGAATCAGTTTCCAAACGCACCCTTAGTGTGAAAATAATCAAGGTGATTTGTAGGTGATTTTTTTATTGTAGAAAACCGTTTGGAAACCCTCTAAAATTAATCATATTTTCAGTCTTTCACCATCAGCCTGACTATTGATTGGTGACTTGAGTTTGGGAACCTAAAAAAAATCAGGTGTGATTTGTGTTTGGCAAAGTCGGTGAAAAATTTATGCTTTGGACAGCGGGTGACGGTCATGGGCGGCGGCGTTGGTGGTGGGTGGTGCCGGCAACGGCAGCGATGGTGGTGGTGGGTGGCCGGCGACGGCGGCGGTGGTGGTCAGCGGCGGTTGGGCGGTGGCAGCGGTAGTGGGCGGTGGGTGGCTGGCGATGGTGGTCGGCGGTGGTAGTGGTCGGCGGCGGCGGTGGCCGGTGATGGTGGTGGGTGGCGGCAGTGGGCGGTGGTAGTGGTGGTGGGTGGTTGGTGGTGCCGGCCGTGTACAAGTTGCTAAGTAGCACTAGACTATTCTCATTGACGATCTTGATCTCATTCATGATCTTGTCGGTATATATAATGAACCCTACTGTCAAATATATAATGGGCTCACAGTAAAGAGGGTCGGAATACGGCCCAAGTAAAAAAAGCCGTAGGCATGCGGGACTGACCCATCCCAATAAATTTAACTCATATCCAAATGAAGGCAGATTTTTTTTGGGCTGGTGGGAGTAGTTGATTATGTGAGTTAGTCTATTCACTTTGCTTACTTAAGAGTGCAAAGTGTAAAAGAATATAAGCTCTTCAAGATAGACGTTTTAAATCTAAGCCTCAACTTGCTTACGATTTAGTGCAAAGTGCGAGGATGTAAATCACTTCTGTTATTGACTACATAACCACAATTAATAGCGAACTGCAAAGTGCACATGATAAGTCTTCACCTAACTATCAAGCCAACATAGTTCACCACCCCACCGGTGTGTCCAGCTCAATCGCCGGGGACTTAGGAGCATCGATGATGGAGGAGGAGGACCTCCAGCAGCCGGCCACCAGGTAAGAGGAGGGAGTGACGGTCGCCGAGTCAGAAGACCAGGAAAGTTGCCTGCCTGCCTTTTGTCACTTTCTTTGTAAAAGTTTGTCACTAGTAGGAGAAATACTACAAGTAACAAAGACTATGCAAAATTTGACGAAGGAAAAAGAAGTTAACAAAGATTTGCATCATCCCAGTTGCTAATATCGAACAATCATACCAATTTCAGCTTAGATACTCCAAAATGAAAGGCATAGGGACCTACCCTTTTTGAATGCTAAAATAGAAATCAAACTATTAAGTAACATATACAGGAGAAAGAAAACCAAGAAAGAAAATGCAATTGTATTTAGGCTCATCCATTTCCTCAACTCTTTCAATTTAATAAGCCTTTTTAACAATATAACTACAGACTGAAAAATTTGGAAATTAGAGAAATCACCCCCCTTCCAAATCAGACACAACCAACCACCTAGTTAACTGTCACTTTGCCAACCATGCCAGCTCCTTGGTGTGGTGCACAGTAGAAGCTGTAGGAGCCCTTGGTGTCCAATGTTATGGCATACTCCTCGCCGGGGGCGTTGAGCAGGGCCTCTTCGTCCATGGAAATCTTCCCTGCGTCGACGCCCGCGGGGACCTCGTCCTCGTCAAAGATGATGTTGTGGGGGAATCCGGCGTTGTTCTTGAACACAATTTTCTCCCCCGCTGGCACAGAGAACTCCTTGGGCTCAAACACTAGGCCCCCATCGCTGGCCCCCAGTAGCACTTCAATGGCAAGTGCATTGCTGGCCAGCATGGCACTTGCTGCTGTGGCGAGCACCGCAGCGCTCACCTCCTTGAGGGAGGCCTTGATGGTGGGGAAGGCAGCAGCGGGAGCAGCCGTGATCTTCGCCGAGGTGGCACGTGCGGAGATGCCGGCCTTGAGGCCGGTGAAGGAGGGGATGCTAATGGCAGCTGAGGTTGTCATGGTGGCCATTGCTCCTATGTTAGCAAGTGACTAGTGAACTATATGTTGATATGGTCTTTGAGGAAAAAACTAGAAATGGGGAGATAGGTGGCCGGAGTTTGGTAAATATAAATAGTGGGTAAGGTGTATATGGTTGCAATGTTTGTGTGTGGAGATGGAAGGGTTATCTGAAGAGGCCCATCCTATTGGCTGGCAAGGATGAGATGTGCTGACCTGCTTGCTAGTATCCAATGTGTGGATGGCATTAGAAGTGGCAGAAAGAGGATAAAGGGGCATGGAGGGGATGGTCAGATTTTTATGAACTTGTGGCTCACCTTTAAACCTTGCACTAGTATAGTATCACCCAAAAAAAAGACCTTGCACTAGCATCAGTAATCAAACAACTAGTTGCAGCAGCTAGCAGCCATTAGAGTTTCTGCTCTCAATTTGACAAGAGAGATCTTCCCAGGCCTGAACTAATGTCCGAGAGAGATTAGTGGCTGAAAATTTAACATAATTTCTAAATTCGTTCAATAAGACATAATTTCAAAATTGAAATGCAGCAGGAGCGCATAAAAGGAACTCATACAGTTAATTATCATCAAACAACTAGTTACTTTTTTGGGGGGTAAAGCAACGCCCTAATCATCAGTTAGTGAATGCATTTGCTTATTGTTAGCCTCTCCTCCCCCTCTCCACTATAGACATTACCCTTCTTTCTCAATTATTTCTTAATCATCCTCCCTAATTTCAACCCTAATCAGCTTACCATTGCATCTTCCCTTTCATTCCTTCCCAATACCCAATCATCCTCTAATTCTTCCAACTACACCCAAATAGGACAACCGTTTTTTTTTTACTGCACTCCAATAATACAACAGGTTACAGTGACGTGCATTTAGAAAAGTAGGAAACTTGTACACAAGATGACAAATATGTTGTATCACATCATTCAGAAGAAGAAAAAGGCTGTTCAGGAGCTACCCATTAGCGGTAGGAGCCGTCAGATTGTGTAAGACCCACAGGATATAACGCTGTGCCTTGCACATCTGATAGGTGTGCATATTTTCTTACCGAGAAACATAGTCCAAGTTCGAACCACCGCTGCCTTGGCTACACACCCCGGATTATATCCCAACTTACCGGGCAGGGGATTCAAAATGGGCACAATAAGAGGTCGGTTGCCATTCTCCCTCTAGTCAGGTCCTAACGACCGGACACCCATGCTAACAGAAAAAATATAGGCATGCATATTTTAGGGTACATTGTTTTTCATTTTCTTTGATCAATTAGGTGGAGCACAAAGTTCCTAAAGCCAAAATGCTCCATCTAAGCTTTTTTTTCTGCATCCACACTGAACAAGCAATCTCGACTTCCTAGGATTTTGAAATTAGACAACAAGCCCCTTCTTCTTCTCTAGTCTTGAACACTTATCTCATGGTCCTTGGGACCTACCACAAGGACAAGGGCAACCAGCCTCATTTTATTCTTTTGAAGCAATAGTAAACTTTTGTTGATTTCGACAAGTAATTTTATAAAACTTAATAGGACTACTAGAATGGAACGGAGGGAGTAGCATTTTTCCTTTCATTCATATGAGCTGGGACATGTCTGTATCCTTGTTATCATTTTCAGAATTTGCAAAGGAGGCGGCCAGAAATTTTCAAACTCTAGTAATTATAGAGGTAAATAGAGCTGGAAATGGAGTCACCCTTGCTCGCCATGCTCGTTCCCTGTGAGAGGCGAAACTGTGGAGGGAGGCCATTCCACAATGCATTAGAGCCTCTATTGAGATTGATTATGAAGCTCTGTAGCTTCCTTTTCTTGATAAATGATTGGTATTTCACAAAAAAAAGACAAGTAATTTGTATTGATGGAATTTTGATCCAAAGATATCTCTTATTACAACATGTATGTTTTGTAAGTTGTACAGCTTCCATTGAGGTTCTAAAGAAGGAAACGGTTCTGCTAGACAGATTTTTTTTTCCTGACATTGGCAGCAACTGACTATCCTCCTAACTATAAACAAAAAAACTTTGCAGAGTAGCCAAGTTAATTAATGAGGTTAACACCACTTACTAACTAAAACATGACATTTCCAACCATTCGCTACACAGGGTTACGCTGCCAAGCATATGGCTACCAATTCCTTCTAATGAGGAGTGTCTATATATATGCTGTATAACAAATACTCCCACCGTCCGGAATTATTATTAACATAAGGTTTTTCAAAATGCAGTAATTTTAATTCATTTTGAAAAAACTTACGTTAATGATAATGCTAGATGGAGGGATTATTTACACCTCAAAGAAGTGAAAAAAAGAGTAGGTCTGGAAAGGGCCAAACATAAGAACAAGTTTAAAGAAGGTAAAAAGAGAGTAGGTCTAATATCTCCATGTCTATAGGAAACATTGTGCAAAATATCATCATCATCATCATCATACACCTTATCCCAGCTATATGGGGTCGGCGGCATGGATTATATACCACGTTTGACTCTTATCGGAATAAAAAATAGTAAAAAATCTATACAAAGAAACATAGTGATAAGTTGTTATGCTGGATGCCTTTCCTGACGCAACCCTTTGAAGAAGGGACGATGATAAGAAGATTGAGCGTCATCATATTCATCATACACCTTTCTAAATATGTGGATTGACTTCATGACATGATAATTGTATATGAAATATTAATATAGCCATCTTCCATCACAAAGTTGGTAACAATGAAAATCAGTCTGGTTTTACATGGGAGCATGGCTTCTAATTGTGCAGCGGATCTGTTGGCAAAATTTTTCTATTGAATGAGAGATCATGTTGCTGGCGGCACTCTATTCCTTTGTGCTTCCTAGTTGCCTCTCTGTATGTGTTATTAAGTCAGTTATCTTTCTGGCCCTTGGGGGCTTTTTGCTAGCATAAAGCAAAAAGCATAAGAACCAGCATCCCATTTGAATTTTTTCAATAAGTAGAACATAAACCAAAAGCATATCCCTCATATATATTTCATAATATATACTCCCTCTGTCCAAAAATATGTGTCCTCATTAGAAAACTAAAGTTTAGTTAGTTTGGTTTTCTAATGAGGACACATATTTTTGGACAGAGGGAGTAGGTGTTTGTATACAACTTTCAAGTCTTCAACCAAATTAAATGTGTAAGATCATCAATCGAATCCTGGGTTTCGACTAACCCAAACATTCATGGTCTGTTGCATCAATCATCATCATCATAAAATCTAAGACAATAAAAGCTGCATTGTCTTCATAAACAAGGTCCAATAAGTCTGCAAGTAAGAACATGCACAGTATCTTGTTATAGGCAAAGGAAGTACATCCATCTCTCACATTTGGCTCACACCTAAATGTATCACATGATCACAGCATCACCACCATTGTCATTTTCATTATCACATTAACACATGCCAGAGTCATCATCATCTAAGATGTTGTCATCACTATCCGCTCCATAATCAGCATTTTCATAAGCATCATCAATGATAATAGCAGTAATCTGACGAGGAACGATAAGATTCTATACATGAAGCAAAGAAAAACTTCAAAAGCTTCCTCTTATAAGGTAATGAAATTAGGAAGTGAAAACAAACGTTCTTCCTGCATTCATTCTATGTTTATTGAACTCGGAGGAAGTAAAATGTGAGTGTATCTATGTCCAAAATTGACGTGAATATAAAGGCAATGCAAGGTGGTGTTGTTTCCTTCTAGGAAAAATCTAGAGCGCTGTAGGTCTTGCAGCTCTGGGAAGACCGACTCTTCCCTTTAACTTGAACAAAAAAAAGGAGAAATAGCATACCTCATCTAAATTTACCGGCAGTTTTGCACGAGCTGTTGCATTTGGGATCCATATCTTTACATCATTCTCAATGCCACAACTGGCAAGCACAGTTGCATGGGGGTGAGGTTCAATGCAGTTAACAACATGCTTATCTCCTTCCATTACTCGCAAAAGCTCCCCATTTTTCTTTTTCCAAATGAAAATTCGACCACAGTCGGAGCCACTGACTACATACTCACAACTGGGACCAAAGAAGCTCACACCCTTTATCGTCTCACAATTCTTGTGACCCTTGTATACCAGAGGCTCAGATTTAGAACCAGCATACTGATATGTGTCTGTGGAGGAAGCAATATTTGAGTGTATTGAACCAAATTCTGTAACTGGATGGAGACCTAATCCCATGTCCTTCGAAAAAAGATATATATGCTCATCATTGTAGGAAACTAGTAGTTCACTCTGATCTGAGAAAGCCAATCCTGTTATACCAACTTTACTATCTCCAAGGAGATGTGGGGGGCAGAAACAGTCAGCAGGGTGGTCATGACTGGTTGCCCCATCCAGCTTACACTTGCGGATATCATAAACGCGAGCATATTCCTCAGAACCACCAGTTACAAGACAATTTGGGTTTCTTGGATCTATTGCAATTGCATAGAGATGGATATTTGGGTTGCGAGTGCACCTGTTGGGAAAAGAATGGCAAGTGAACAGCTTGGCAGATGTTTGTTGCCTCAAATCAAACTGTTAGAAAGCATTAGGTCAGTAAGATGTAAACCATAATTACTAAACATGACGGATTCAATCCATTAGAAAGGGAAGGAACAGTTTTAATAGGATGGTTGCAGAAGAAAACTGACTAACTTATTTTCCACCAGAATTCTGAAATCAATGAAATCAGCATCTTCTCCAATTAGAAAGATGACATAAGCATCTAGAATAAATCAATCCAAGATTGCCATTCTTTGATAATTAGCTAAATAAGTGTTTGGATCTCTGTTTGGGTTAAGTGAATCTACATCGTAATCGACTGAGATACAGGTCTCAGAAGATGAGTGTTTAGTGTATAGGGTGTCAAAGAGACAACTTCACATAGCGATTGCGCTTGGTATCTCAAGGGAGCAATAGATAGAGAGAAAAAATCATTATTCCAATTGAATTTCAACTCACTTGCTGGACAATCCCATCTTCTGCACAAGTATAAAATAGGTGAGGACTTCCAGGACAGATTGCTAATCTTAAGACACGACCTTCATGTTGGCCCAGTTTTTCTGTTTCTACCTGTCCACCTTCTCGTATCAGAGCATGCCTCACCTAGTTTATCCAATTAGTACAAATTAAATCTGGAAATTCATACAACATAATATACATCGATAAAGCTACAAAGAAAGTAAAATTACAGGACAAAAATGCTTTTGCACCTGCCCATCTGCACCACAAGTTAGGATACTCTGGTCATCTGCATAAGGCACAGTTTTTGCTTGGTAAAGATTACTAAGGTGGCCAGAATGGAACGCAAGTTTGGGAATTCCAGCATTCCAGTTCCATAGTGTAACCATTCTGTCATCAGAACCTGACACGAGAATGTCTCCATCAGCATCGAAGCTCACGGTGTTTACACAACCACTGTGCTTGACCAATTTTTTGTAGATGTCAAAGCGCAGTACAAATTCCTGAAACATGATAATATCAACAAAATTATAAGATGGACCAACCGAACAGTGAGGATATTATCATTTTGGTCAACTGGAATTCATATGTAACAATTTCCTAATGGAACAAATAGGCAAGTACTTCAATGGATTTGAAAAGCATCAAAATGAACAAGAAGTAACCGCATGAATTCCATCATTCAAATAAAAGAAGAGTGGTATGTGCATGAATTGTCAGGGCGTCTGAAAAATTAATAACACAATAATGAATTGCAGGCGAATTAGTTCATTCGTACACAAACAGCTGCAACTTATTAGGCAAGAGTAGAACAAGCATAGAGTCATACACAATAACTACACGCACATTAATCACAATATTTCAAAACAGGGTCAAAGGAAACAGAAAACCACCAAATGACATGCACTTCAAAGTTCAAACTAATGAGGCAATGACCAGCTACATATAAGTAACACACCTCAGACGCGGCGAAGTGACGGGCAAAGGTCCTGGGCGAGATCTCCCCAGCTTCCCGGAGCAGGAGGTCCTCCATCCCTCGGCCCATCGTCCGCCGCCTCCTCGCCACCCTCCCCATACTTGCACGAGCGTGCTCCACAGTCCACAGACCAAGAACAGTGAGTAAAGACTGCAAAGAGACATATAAAAGTGAAGAAGAGAAGCCATGGATGGGCTATGGCCGGCTGCCTAGCTTTTGCCGCTCTCTTTTCTTGCTTGAAGAGTGAGAGGAGTCGAGACAAAAGCATGCAGTTGCATGCAAAAGGCCAAAACTCATCTTTTTCGGCTTCAACATTGGCGTTTCCCATGCATGCACTGTAACCTAACCAGCATGTACGTCTGTGACCATGGCAAGCATCAACAAGGTTAACTGTTTTGAGAGATCAGTCAGCTGACACCTGGTAAAACGTTTCACCCGCCGTTGGATCATCCAAATCAATGGCGAACGTGCTACCGCTTACACCTTATACACAGTCCCGTGACATGTGCCATGGTCGGTGATGCGGACACGGGGTGCTTACGGATTGTGTATTTGAGCAGGTCCATGTGTGTGCCATCGATTTTGAGAATCCAACGGGGGGTGATACCATTGCCTATATATAGTAGCATGGTACTTTTAATCGAGATAATTAGCAAAACATGTATACCTATGGATGATACCATTGCCTAATTATTTAGTTTTGCAAGGAAAACTTTTACTACTCCTAGTTCTGGAAGGAGGGAGTAAATGATTCTTTTTTTTTTTCTGAGAATAGGAGTAAATGATTCTATCTCTATAGCCACAATTAAAACGTACGTCCTAGCGCATTGTGTGCTTTTAGATCGAGATTAGGGGACAGGCAAGATTTGACAATATGTGCTAGATGCATATTAAGGTGAACCTCTTAATTGCTCTTTATATCAAATGTAAAAAAAAATGGTTCTTTATACAGGCAGTATACTTTTCCCCTTAAGTAGGATAGGAGGCGTGGGATGAAGATAACACAAGGTATATGGGACACCCGACCCCTATCGTCTAACGTGGACCCCTAGCGCCGTGGGATTGCACAGTAAGAAAAAAATCCTACAGCTCACACTGATGTGCGGCTCACACATACACATACACCAAGGTTTTAATATCCGGACCGGTCATCGACCCAAAATTTTGGTTAGGTAGGTCCAACCGGGGGTCAACCCAATTGCTAACGTTATTATACAAAAAAAAAAATCCCCCCTCAACGTGGCGGTATGGCGGCGGTGCAAGGGTGGGTTGGGGGGCAAACGTGGGGCGCCGGAGGTGGGGGGGGGGGGGGTGGTTCGGGATCCCCCTGGTTCGACGAGCACCGTCTGGGGGCCTGTCGAGCCAGATGGAGCTTCCTCTAGTGGCGGCGGAGAGGAGGGGCTGCCTTTGGCTTGATGAGGCGCCCTGGCGGTTGGCGGCAGGGAGGGGGCGGAGGGCTCTCTGGGGGGAGGTAAAACCCAGCCCAGACAGGTCGGCCGGATCAATCTACCCGGCCGACCCTACTTAAAAAAGTGGCTACCTCAGGTTGACCGGTTCGGGTTTTAAAACCATGCCATATTAAACATTCCATACTTTGTTTCCACCCACTCCCTACAATCACAAGAAGTAGAGGAAAGAGAAATATTTTGGATCACGCTCTTCCAAGTCAAAAACTTGTTCTACGATATTTCTCCCCCATTCCCTCCTCTCCTCATCAATGAGCTCTTTCCAGTGGTAAGAGTAGTATACTTGATCTTATATATTAAGTTTATGGTAGTAATTCTATGTATTAAGGGTAGTCTTGTCTAAGTTATCTTTTGTTATATTTTTATTATTCTACCCTTCACCTAAGTGAGGACAATTGTCTTTTCAGTTTAATTGGCGTTCAAACCTTTCATAGAGGGTGGTCTATCTAATTGATTATCCAATGTTAATTAACACAGTTTCTATGGTTTTCCATCTTCTGAAAAACCTTAATTTTTTTTTTTGACCCGGTTGGAGGGGTTTTCAGTGGTGGCCGTTTTTCATTGGCCCCTCACACCAATGTTCCTATGAGAGCCTCAAAGCCGATCCTAAGTGTCCGAAGGGAGATGTCATAGCTGTTCTAATGGAAAAAAAATTCAGTGTATATATGACACCAGGTTGGCCATGTGTTTCACCAATCACGGACGGACACATTAGTCAGCAGCAGTATACGGGCCCTGATGGGAAACCGTTTCAAATCTTGGTGGCTTACGTGTCCGTCCGTGAATAATGAGACACACCGACAGCCTGGTGTCATATATACACTGAAAATTTGGGGAGCGCTAGTTTGCCGTTTAATTTTTTGTTACCATAATAACCCTAAGGCTACAACACATGTCAAGGTTAAATGAGGTGCAAAATAGAAAACTAAGTGGGAAAGCGTGATGTAATTATGAACCTCCAATTCTGCCTATGTTAATCAAACATTTATTTGGTTTGTTTTTTAATGTAAAATTCTGCCTATGTTGATTTGTTTGATTCTTTTAATCAAACAGAATTATGATTCATAAGGATAGCAATTAACTTAATGATAAAATTAATTCACTTTAAACAGGGAGCAAAATTTACTTAGGGCACTTAATTTGCTCCCCTTTAAAGTACTCCGTATATGGATATTTTTGCCGCAGATTGTATTTATTTATGTATGTTCTCTTTTTTTTTTGCAACATAATTGACTGATCACAATTTGGAGTAGGGTGATTATAGACTTTTGTTAATAAGAATATGATGATATGAGACGCCACTACGCCAGAGATTTCTTGATCAGTAAAGTGTAAGTGTGTAACTATTCGCCGTTGTTCGTGGACGATCATAACAGACCATCACGCCAATGCGAATGAGAACACATAAACATGTAATGATATGTATAATATCCTTATGTGTCATGTATTCCTTACATAATCTCCAAATAATCCATATGTGTCATGTATAAAAAAAAATCCACACATCAACTCCATATAATCCATATGGATATGATTCGTGCCTATGTAAGTTTCTAGCTCTTATGAGCTGTGATTTTACCCCCACCCCCCAAAAAATAAAGGAAAATAAAATAAAAATTGCATACGTCAACTCCATATAATCCATATGGATATGTAATCACGCATAAAAAGAAACAATCCACATGGGTCCTTTGCCTATGTAAAAAAAATGATAATAAGAAAGCTACATCCATTTCTTCCATCCTTCTAATGGACGCACCAATAGTGATACTCCATTGCTGACCTGGAATGTAGTTTAGTGAGTACAAGCTTTTGAGTTCCTGACCGAGATTGATTGGGTGAATTGAGAAACTGCCCTTTTTTAGCACTAACCCAATTACATAGTTGCAACTACTGTGGGACGATCTATTGTCTCCAAAAGTGAGTATTATTATGGGATGGATGGAATATATAGTGAGTAACATAATACGTCTAATTATAAAAAATATAAATAATAAATCTAATAATGTGTCATAAGGATGAAACAGATCAGGCATGTACACTAATCCTCCTTTTATAATACTGAGTATATAGTGAGTAACATAATACGTCTAACAATTTGTTAGATAATTTCCAGTCTAAGGAGTAACATTGGCATTTTTATCCTGCTTTTATAATGATTAACTAATTTCAGTCAATTTAATTAAGGGTCATTTAGCTGCTCCTATGTTTATGATGGGACTGGAACACATGCACTTTCATAGACCCGGAGTCTTGTTTATGATGGTAATTGCCATATGACATTCTCATGTCCCATGTACATAGGGTTATAGGTATGAATCTTTAGAAATATCAAAATAAGAAAAACCCGCGCAAGTTAGACCGACCGAATGATAGTGGCTGGGTATGTAAATGCCCCAAACACCCCTAATTGGCCTGGGAGGAATATGAGGGATACTAGTTTAAAAGGGGTAAAAATGTAAAATGGAAAATTTGTACTGTCAGAACTCGAGCCTTTCTTCTACAGAGCTCGGAGTGCTACTCCCATGGCTGCTCCACAAAGCTCTCGTTCCGGCGTTGCCCTGGCTTCTCCATCTGCTGCAAGAATGACGACCGACCGCATTGTGATGCAACAGAGGCGACTCCGATGCCTCTCCCTCTGCAATGTGTTTGCTCTGCTCGCGCTGCAAATGGCATTTTCTTTCGGACTTGCGGTCAAGTTCATGACTAGCA
Organism: Houttuynia cordata; assembly: GCA_039654745.1. Lineage (NCBI taxonomy): Eukaryota > Viridiplantae > Streptophyta > Magnoliopsida > Piperales > Saururaceae > Houttuynia > Houttuynia cordata. Next base: position 4,360,608 of record CM077505.1, read on the forward strand.
AGCCCATGATGAAGTTCATGTGGTTCACCACTGGAAGATTCATGAAGATATTCCCATTCCCTGGTAAAATGCGTATATGACCTGTTACTATGCTTTTTTTTCGTCTTCTGATTTCTCACTTTCTTTTATTTTGATTTGTTGTTAGTGGTTTGCGCCTCTCTTGTTTGCCGCAGGAGGCGTGCATTCAGTATGATACTGTATCTCATTTTCACACTCACGTTTCCAGTGGCTATTGTCTTAACAGAGGACCTCATGCCTGGTAAGAATTAAATGAATTCTGTTTTCTTTTTTTGGGTAATGAAACCAAATGAACACTAACGAATTTACTATTTGTTTTTTTATGAAGTTATTGCGTTTGGAATAGTTTCGCTGATCAACCTTTCCATCTACTCCCTGTGGGCATCCTTTAAATTCAGATTGTGAGATCTACTGTTAACTTCTGAATTAGATAATGGCTCTCTCTATATTTGTGATTTGTGTTCCATGTTTAGATTACGTTCTTCATGTTTCGGGTTACGATCAGTAAAATCCGGTTCTTCATATGTGCAATTTTTTTATGTGCAGTTTATGTTCCATGTTTAGATTGCGTTCTTCATGTTTCGGATTACGATCAGTAGTTTCCTGTTCTTCATATGTGCAATTTTTTTTATGCGCAGTTTATGTTCCATGGCATGGCCAGAGTTGTTCATTTGTGCAATTATTCTGTAGTTTGGGATTTTTGAATCTAGACAAGTATAATTGGACTGAGGGAGGCTGATTTTCACATTTTTTTACCTAACTGCTTGCTTGCAATTGGAAAGTATGGACTACTTCCTTTGTCCCAATTTAATCATTTACGTACATTTGAACAACAAAATCAATTAGAAACACTTTATTCTGATTTTCTATTGTGTACTATTATGGATTTTAGTTCACTTCAGTCTTCTAGTCTGGATTACTCTCTCCGTTCCAAAATACTATGTATATTTGAGAAAATTCTCAGTTTTATTGGACCATGAAACCCACAAGGAAGTCACATGACTCCTTCCTATATCCCATCCAACTCGTATGCTCTTTCACGAACCAAGTTCAAGTCAATTCTTCAACTAACTCTTCCAATTTTAGAAAGAGGAAGTCAAGTTTGGCAAAATGTACACAGTATTTTAGAACAGTGAATGTTTCCAAATATACATAGTATTTTAGAACGGAGAGAGTATTAAATTAAGATGGAAGTATTATTACCTTTTCTTTTACCCTCAAAAGTAAAGAGAGAAGGAAATCTGGTGCTTTGGTTAATCTTGCTTGTTACATAGGCATGAATTAGACATTCCTAGGGGCTGTTTGGCACCCCATTTATCCCAAAGCCAAAATGTCCCTTTTTTTAAGGCCCAAGCCTTCTTTTGAGGAGGGTTAAGCTAGAATAGGTTTTTAAGCTCTCTTTTAAAGGCCAAAGGGGAGTTAAACAGCCCCTTAATGTACATATTGTTGCAATCAATTGGTTAGAAGACAAGGACATGGAGTTACTTTGCACAGAGTTTGCTATATATGTTCCAACTATTGATGCTCTAGGTTGGTATGCTTGATATGTCTATGCACGGAGTATTGGTGATGGTAAGTTTCTCATCCTTGTACAACCCATTTCTGAGCATTTGATTGCCCCACCGTCTAACTACATACTGCTTCCTTATTTTACTGACTGTGTTGGTTTTGCTTATCTTCTAATTGCCAACCTGGCTAGTTCGATTATTTATGTGGTGGAGTGAGTAGCATGTTACTATAATTTTTTATCATAAATACCATAAGACTATAAATGTCGAAGCTTATGCAACACAAAGGAGAAGGCGTTCTATATGACCAACTTTCGAAGCAGAAAAACTCTTAGATGAAGCTATTAAAAAAAGTAGTACTCTCTCCGTCCTAATTTAATAGCTACATCAGAAGAAATGCTCATTTTTATTGAGAGGTTGGACGACAGTCCAATAGAACCAAAATTAGAACAAAGAAGGGTACTTGGTGAGTCTCTTTTAAGCAGTGACTCACATAAATTAAGGCCCATGTAGCATGTAATTTTGGGACATGCATTTTTCTCAATGGAGCATATAAATTATGATGGAGGGAGTATTTATGTATAAAACGCCTGATCTAGAGAAGTTTATACAATGTTATCTCACAAATTAGAATAAAATTCTTTCATCGTCTTTTGTAGCACTATAGAGACTCAAATTCTCATACAAAAGACTTCTTCTTTGTTGAGATTTGTCTTCCATACTTTAGATTATGTTCTTCATGTTTCCAATTACGTTCAGTAGTTTCCAGTTCTTCATATGTGCAATTTCTGTTCCATGTTTAGAGTTGTTCATCTGTGCAATTATTCTATAGTTTGGGACATTTTTTAATTCAATTCATATATGCAATTTATGTTCCATATTTAGCACTGTTCATTTGTGCAATTATTCTATAAAATTAGGTTTGTCGCTTTTTTAACATTTTTTTATGTTTGATATTTTGTAGGATGGAGAATGAAAGTTTTGGGGCGATGAAGGTCGTTGAGCGGCGCTGCTTGATCCAGAAGACATACTCCCTCATTGCCCTCCATCTTCTCCTCTCCATAGCCATGGCTATTGTCATCGGCAAGGTGTGCATTGACAGCTTCCTCATCAGATCAGTGCTCCTCTGGTTACTCACCTTCACCGTCTGTATGGTCCCTTTGTTGCTCTGCTCTTCTGTCTCCTTGTTACTCACTTTCTTGGATTTGTTTCTGTCACTATTGGTGCAGGTAATTAAGACAAAGCCCACTATTAGTTTATTTAGAGATTTTTCTACCCCGCCCTCTTTTTAATACTTCCTTTCTTATTCTTAGATCATGAGTTGCATGACAATGTGGGCGTTACTGGAGGCAAGAGAAGATGCCGTGGGCAAATACATCAAGGTCTACGACTACGTATACTGCTATCAACGTTTTGGTGATGAAGATGACTGGAGGTGCGACTACCTCCTATGATAGAAAATAACTCATGAAGGAGTGCTTACTCATACATAGACACTGCAGTTTTTAAAAGTGTGGACAAGTAGTATTTTTGTTTCTGATACAAGTGGTAAGTTTTTTTTATATAAAATAGGTCAGAGGATTAGAATTTTTTATCCATTTGGAAATAAGGTCTGATAGGGTATTTACCCGCATAGCCCGATCCTGACCAACTTTACTGTGGGGATCCCTAGAGTGTGCAGAAGAGATCGCTTCCGGAGATTAGTGCAATACGGGAAAATAAACAAGAACTCGCAAGGGTATACTGCTCTGCTTGCGAATCATCACCGCCCCATCATGTTTGACTCCTTGGGTGTTGTAATTTAGGATCCTACACCAATCGTACCCATTTCCTTGGGTATTTGACTCCCAATTAAGATTATTTATTCCTTCAATTCCCTCCCCCCCTTTCCCAACTTTACTCACAGGCCATCTACAACTTAAACATCCGGTCACTTTTAATTGGGGCAATTAGGAAAAATATGCATACGGAAAATTAAATGGCCAAAGACGGTGATGATGGATGCCCGGTAGTGACCCTAGGTCAAGGTTGAGGTCGAGAGACCACTGCAATGAAAGGTGACTCACGTGCTGGGAAAGCCTAAGCTTTTACTGTAGACCGCACATCTCTATAAAATTGACCAATTATGCGTCTGTCTCAATTAAAAGTGACCGAAGGGTGTGTTAAAAAAATAAACGACTTCCCTCCCACTTCTCTTCTTCATGAGCAGCTGCCTGGAAGATTGTTGCCACGAGAGATACTCATAAGAACAATGATTTCTGGCCGGATTATTTTTTCCTTTATCCTCTATGAGTGGATCCCCTTTTTTCAGGTGCTCACTTTCATAAGGTATAATTTTTACTTTTATGTTGTTCTCTTTTCCTTCTCCAAGGCTGTAATCTCCAAGGCCTTGGGCGAAACTGCTTCTAATAAGAGAAGTGGATACTAATAAAGGAGGGTTTAAACTTGACCTACCCAAAAAAGGCTCTAACTTATGTATTGCCACCTTTCTTGTGGAGAAAGTTACAAGGCTTTCATCTATTTTTGTTTTTTAATGCTAAAATCCCTTTGTCCTGCTTGTTACACTTTATTGATCCACACAACTGAAGAGACATACAGAGGTTGTTTTTCTTTTTGGGTACCCCCCCCCCCCCCCCCCCCGGCCGTCCCGGCCCGCCCTTGAAAGCCACCCCCAAGGTGCCACTAGTCCAAACAAGGCTCGAACTTGAGATCTCTCCCTCGACAGGGAAAAGGCACTACCAGCACACTAATTAGTGGTCTGGTGTATCCATTGGTTGTTGATTCAAAAACTACAGGGTTTATAATTATATGGGAAAAGTTTAAATGAGACTTATCTCATCCACTTGAGCCCGAGTAATCTTAAGCTATCGGATCTTGATTTGATTGCTACAAGGGCACTCACTTATCTATTGATTTGACACCTACCGTCAGATCAAAATTTGACGACTTGAGATGACTGGGCTCATGTAAGCTGCATGAGACAAAACTCATGTAAATCGGACTCAATAACTCATAGTGCAATGTGATGCAATATCAAAATGATCATTCAAAGCATATTAGCAGGCCCGACTTTGCATTCTTTTGTTGATCATTTGGATTGCTTGATTTGGACGGCTATTATGTGTTTATGTGCTATTAAGTTCACCACCTGTAGCGTTTCTTATGTTAGCACTTAGCTGGCTCCCTTCTTGTTGTTCTAGGAATAGAATGTTCATGGCCTCCATATACTCCATCCATCTTGGTGAAAATATACTGGTCCTTATTTACATGCTCCATGGGCTCAATTTAAGTGGCTAGGCATGTAAAAGAGCCCCACCTAGTACTTGTTTTGTTCCGATTCTTGTTTTATTAAATTGTAGGTTCGATCAGTACTCTATAAAAAAAAATGAGCATTTTTTCCTAAGCAGCTGCTCCATCCTGTCAGTTTTAATTGATATCGTCAAATAATTGGTCAATTTTATTGAGATGTAAGGTCCAAAATAAAAGCCTAGGATTTCTAAGCGAGCAAGACACCTTTCATCATGGAGGTCTCTCGACCTCGTCAAATAATTGGTCAATTTTATTAAGATGGGAGGTCCAAAACAAAAGCTTAGGCTTTTTGAGCGAACAAGACACCTTTCATCACAGAGGTCTCTCGACCTTGACTTAGGGTCCGATCGTTGCCATCTCCGACTGCCTTATCGGATAATTAGGGAACGGTATCATCTAATTTTGGTAAGCTATTTTTTTCAAATTGTCACAATTAAAAGTGACTGAAGAGATTATTAAATATTCAAGCTTTTTTCTAAGCCTGGACTATACACGGCCCAATGCCCTTTCACCTCCTCCAATAATCAGCAGCCAATGTTCACCTCTCTTACATCCCTTACCTTTTCGCCCTTTTTACCTTATTTTTTCCTTTTCTTTTATACCCCTCTAGGTCCAGTGATCTCTCTCACTATTTTCCCGTTAATCATCCTCATTTAGGGTACAGTTAATGGTCAACAAGCACAGGCCTCGCCAAAGTGGCCATTCCAAAAGGAACTCTGCTTCTGGCAAAAGTACATATGATCTCAGGGCCAAAGCGGCCATGGCCGGAGCAGCCTCTGCTCTGATCAAAGTACATAAGATATTATCCGGGCCAGAGAGGCCTCTGCTTCTGAGTTCTGACCAAAGTACATATAATCTGAGTGTTTGACATTGAGCCTTTCGAACCTGTTTTTTTCGGAGGCCTAAATCCTCTACAACACACTACACCAACCCTGAGCACCTTGTCCTTGTGAAGAATCTTGTCATACACTCACTCATCAATGACATTCTTTTTGTTTGCCACACAATCGGAAAAGTTTAAATAAGATCGGCCTCATTTAGCTTATATGAGCCAATTTCATTCATAGTTTTGGATCTTGATCTAACGGCTATAAACAATTATATGAAAGATTAACCTCATGCTTACATGCACACTTACTTGCCCACTGATTTGATATCTACATTCAAATCGAAATTTAATGGCCCAAAAGATTAACTTCATGCTCCTTATAGCGATCTCATGTAAATCGTCCTCATGTTACTTACTAGTAGCATTTAGTTCAGAACCTCCTTCGATATTTCTTTTCTTTTTTCTATACAATCTCCCCTAATATTTCTTTTATTTTATTTTGGTACAATCAGTATCTCTTCCACAAACGGAACCCATTTTTGGTCAAGATTGCCAAGAAATCTTTCATAGGCTCATGCCCCTCCTTTACAAAATGACCAATTGGTTGTGAGATTTTCCAGGTGTGTCCGTTCCACTCACCCTCTGTGGTCGGGTTGAGGTCTATCCATGAGCGTGCCCCTCTTGCATCATTTTAGTAAGAAATTATTTGGTACAATCAGCAGCCTATGTCACCTTTTACGCCAGTTTTATAGGAGCCATCAATTTTTAAGATGACGGCGCACACACTATGCATGTGAGTTCTAGCCGTTTGGCATCAATTTACTTGAGTGCACGTTTAGAGTATGTGCACCATTGATCTCCTAGATCGACAGGTCCCTGATGTCCTGGTGTATTGTGCCGTTGTACCAATAATTTCTAAAAGGAAATGAAAAAGGTAGGGTAACCCGCGTTACCCGACCAAAGTAGGGTTAGGGTTAGCATTTTCAATCTTATTCATTAATAGGGGAGGGGTCATGACGCAACCCGACTTCATGTAGGGTCAAGGTCGACCCGACCCAATCCGATTTCCAGCCCTATTCCTACTTATAGAAGGTGTGCGCCTAAAAAATAGGAGGGAGATTTGGCTCCGGCAATTGGCCTTAATTGATTTATTAAGTAAATATTGAACCTTTTCACGTATGCTTGTTTACTGCCTAAAGAACAGGGAGAGAGAGTGTGATGCGGTGTGTGTGTGAGAGAGAGAGAGTTATGGAGGGTGTTTTGGAAGAGTTTTGATTTGTTAAGGAGGTTGGGGTCCACTTGATTATGAGAGAGAAAAGAGAGAGAGATCCGGTGGGAAAGAGTAGGGAGTCATAGAGGAGAAAATATTTGGTACACCCGGCAGCCCCGTCACTTTGGGGCTGGGAATCGAGTTGGGTTGGGTTGCCCATGACCATCTAAATAGGATCCATCTATTTTCAAGAAGTGCACATACATAGCGCGTGTGGCGTCGATCACTGAGACAGGCGGGCTCCTTGGTATCCTGGAATATTGTGCCGGTTGTACCCAATAATTTCTATGTAGAGCATTTTGGAATAGTACTGACTTGGCATAAAGACGGTGGGGTCCAGTTTCCATGCAGATACAACTCAAATCCCTGATCTAAATCCATGGAAACAAGATTCTATTATTAATTTTACTTTACTGCTACTGTATTAATGATGATCTGTGTATACCTTTTACAAAGATGATAATAAAGTAGAAGAGTTTATGATCGAATCAAGCGAAACACTTTGTCCTTAAGACAGAATTCGCCCTCCCTACGGTGTTTAGGACTCTTGGGCGTCTGCCCCCCAGGATAAGACGATCAACCACGCACTGTAGGAGCACTCCAAACAGCACGCGCAGCGAACCACTTATGTGTTATGCTTTCAGAAGAGTGGAGAAAGGAAGAAGATGAAGTGCAGGAAAAAATCCATACAGAAAAACCCGTTTTTACAAGCTTTATATAAATCCCATTAAAGCCCGTTGAAACCCTTTTCCGTTAAACGGACGTGTCCATTCGTTAACGGTCATAATAAAACGGACCCGTTTTGGTTGAACCAAAATAAATTAGAAAACCAAACCATTGAATTTGTCCCAAAATAATATTATCTTGTTGACCTAACCCAACCCGACCCGACCCGGCTAGCCGCGCGTGTGAACCGAATCAAACCAAACCGAGCCGAGCCGATCGGACGGACGGCGGCGCCGGCGGCGTGCGCGCGCGCGTGTGGGTTAGCCCACCTAGGTGCATGGGTCCAACATCTCTCTCCCCTACAAAAGTGGGGTGGCCCTTGGGCCTAACTTCTAAGACCAAACTTGGACCTTATATACCATCCACAACTCTTCTTTGGTGTGGATGTGGGACTATTCATCCTTCACCCAATTCGCTTATTCACATAAATAATAAGTGGGTTTTAATACCTCTTTAATACCAACTTCTAACAATCCCCCACATGAATGAGAATTAGCTGGATAACTATGCAAAAACTATGCAGAAAACTTGTGAAAGCAAATATTGAGAAGATCATGCATGGGGGAGAGGTAGCTTTTGGCTTTGAACCTTCCCTTGTGAAGACTATCGAGTTTACTGGCTAATCAGTGAACGTGATATCTTGAACTGTTCAGCCGTTTGTGTAAACCAAGACAATAGAAGTCACACAATCACTTCTGAGACACATTGTGGTTCTCATGACTTTGTTCATTTTGGTCCCGAACAAACCTGGTTTTCATGAGTGCTCTAGAAGATTTAGCCTTAAAATCCTCATAGAAGTGGCCCCTTCACACTCATATAGGTGATTCTCATTAGGAGCATCCTGCAATACCCCACTCGAACTAAGTCAAGTTATGAGAACCATTAAAAGCAAAGCTTATCCTGATTCATTCAGCAGGCATCACTATCTCATCATAGGAATGGGAACGAGATTTTATCTCCATAGTGATTCCCCTTGAATCCCCCACAATTCGGTTGTTTCTTTTGAACCTAGATCTTGGGATCTCCAGTCAACTAGGTTGGGTTGCCATTATGGTGATTCTTAATGTATAGGTTTCAAGCCCATTTCCCTCGATAAATTGCTCACTTGTTCTTTGGTCAAACCCTTTGTAAGCGGATCCGCAATATTTTCTTTTGACCGAACATACTCAATGGAAATTATTCCACTCGAGAGCAATTGTTTTATGGTATTATGTCTTCGACGTATATGTCGAGACTTACCATTATACAAGTTACTTTGTCCTCTTCCTATAGCAGATTGACTATCACAATAGATACATATAGGTGGCACAGGTTTCCCCCACATTGGAATATCTTCTAAAAAATGACAAAGCCACTCAGCCTCTTCGCCTGCTTTATCAAGTGCAATGAATTCTGATTCCATTGTGGATCTTGCAATGCACGTTTGTTTAGAAGATTTCCAAGACACTGCTGCACCTCTAATAGTAAAGACATATCCACTTATGGATTTTGAATCTCTTGTATTAGATATCCAATTTGCATCACAGTACCCCTCTAGTACTGCTGGATATCTCGTATAGTGCAGTCCATAGTCCAAGGTATATCTTAGATATCTAAGAACCCTGACTAGAGCCTTCCAGTGATCTTCCCCTGAATTACTATTATATCTACTCAGTTTACTTACTGAGTATGCAATGTCCGGTCTCGTACAATTCATGAGGTACATGAGACTTCCAATAATTTGAGAATATTGGAGTTGTGATATGCTCTCACCCGTGTTTTTGCTTAAATGCAATGTCACATCCACAGGTGTTCTCGCTGGACGATTATCATTCTCATTAAATTTATCTAGGATTTTTGTAATGTAATGAGATTGAGATAACACATATCCATTAGATGTTCTAGTGATTTTCATCCCTAGTATAACATCTGCAACACCCATATCTTTCATGTCAACTGTTTGTTTAACATCCTCTTAGTAGCTTTAATGATATTATCATTGCTACCAATAATGAGCATATCATCCACATATAGGCATACAATCACATAGCCTTTAGGTCTAGCTTTGATATAAATATATTTGTCACATTCATTAATTTTGAATCCATTTGACATCATCATTTTGTCAAATTTTTTATGCCATTGCTTAGGTGCTTGTTTAAGCCCATAGAGAGACTTAATAAGTTTGCATACTTTGTTTTGTTGACCCGGTACAACAAACCCTTCAGGTTGTTGCATATATATTTCCTCATTCAAGTCACCATTCAAGAATGTTGTTTTTACATCCATTTGATGTATTTCAAGATTATACAAAGCAGCCATAGCGATTAACATCCTATTGGAAGTTATTCTTGTGACTGGTGAATATGTATCAAAATAATCTTGACCTTCCTTTTGCTTGTATCCTTTGATAACAAGTCTTGCTTTATATTTGTCAATTGATCCATCAGCCTTCATCTTCCTCTTGAAGATCCACTTGTATCCGAGAGGTTTACTCCCTGGTGGTAGATCTACCAACTCCCAAGTGTGATTTTGCATAATGGATTCAATTTCACTATTTACAACCTCCTTCCAATATTGTGCTTCAGGAGAGGACATGGCTTCCTTAAAGCTTTGAGGCTCATTTTCTAACAAATAAGTTAAAAAATCTGGACCAAATGATTTTGATGTTCTAGCACGTTTACTACGTCTAGGTTCATCATCTTCTCCCTCTTGGTCATCACTAGTGTCTTTTGCAACATCTAAAGTTCTTTTAAGAGAACTTTCATTTTGTGTAGAATTCTAAGGAAAAATATGTTCAAAAAATGAAGCATTCCTTGATTCAATCAATGTATTGACATTTACATCAGGAATATCTGATTTATGAACAAGAAAATGATATGCACTACTATTATTGGCATAACCAATGAATACGCAATCAATGGTCTTTGGTCCAATTTTAATCCTCTTGGGATTAGGGACTGCCGCTTTTGCTATCCCCACACTTTTAAGAATTGTAGGAAGGCTTTCGACCTTTCCATAACTCATATAGTGTCTGCAAGGTTTTCTTATGAGGTATTTTGTTGAGAATATAATTAGCTGAAAGCAAAGCTTCCCCCCACATGTTCTGAGGTAACCCAGAACTGATTAGCATGGCATTCATCATTTCTTTTAAAGTTTTATTTTTTCGTTCAACAACTCCATTTTGCTGTGGTGAATAAGGTGCCGTGGTTTGGTGTACAATACCATGTTGTGAACAGAATTCACCAAAAGGTGATTCATATTCCCCACCTCTATCACTTCTTAGAACTTTTATTTTCTTGTCAAGTTGATTCTCAACCTCTGTTTTATATAATATAAACATGTTTATAGCCTCATCTTTACTTCTTAGCAAGTATACCTAACAATAACGAGTGCAATCGTCAATAAATGTAATAAAGTACTTTTTACCTCCTCTTGTTTGAACAAGTTTTAAATCACATACATCGCTGTGAATTAACTCAAGAGGTTCAGTACATCTTTCTATACTTTGAAATGATTTCCTTGTTAATTTAGATTCCACACAAGTTTGACACTTATGATTAAAGTCAATATTAAATTTAGGCAGATATTCCATATTAATCAATCTTAGTAAAGCATCATAATTAACATGTCCTAATCTACCATGCCACACATCACATGACTCAATCATATAAGAGGAAGAAGCATTCTCATTCATAACATTAGCAACAGATACAATAGATAAAACATTGAGCTTAAAAAGTCCTTCATTCAGGTACCCTTTTTCCACGTACATCCCACCCTTAGTCAAAACAAATTTGTCTGACTCAAACACCAACTTGAAGCCATTTTTGCTCAGCAATGATCCAGACACTAAATTCTTTCAAATTTCTGGCACATGCATCACATTGTTGAGCGTAAGTTCTTTGCCCGAAGTCATCTTGAGCACCACCTTTCCAATTCCTTCAACCTTGGCAGTAGAAGAGTTGCCCATAAACAGTTGTTTACCATTTTCCACATAGTGATAAGTGGAGAACATTCTCCTGTTTGAGCACACATGACGGGTAGCCCTAGTATCCACCCACCATTCTTTATCGTTAGTGACCATATTCACTTCCGAAATCACAACAGAAAGGTTGATGTCATGCACATTGGTGGAGAGATTCTCCACTTCGTCATGTGGGCTTGTGCCTTCTTCTTCTTGAAACCATCTTGTTTCTTCCGTTTGTAACAATCCTTAGCCTTATGGCCCATCTTGTCACACACATAGCACTTGCCCTTGAATTTGTTGTTGTTGGAGTCATTGTTTGACTGACCCCCAGGATGCTTCCTCTTTTTGTTGGTAAAGCCATTACTTTATGCCCTTGTTCCACAACATTTACTTTGGCCTCCATGCCATGACCCCCTGTTTTCTTTTTAGAAGAACGGTTGTCCTCTTCAATCCTTAACCTCACAATCAGATTTTCCAAGTTCATCTCCTTCCTCTTATGCTTTAAGTAATTCTTGAAATCCTTTCAGGATGGTGGTAGTTTTTCAATTATTGCTGCCACCTGAAAAGACTCACTTAAAGTCATGTCTTCTGCATGAATTTCATGAAGGATAACTTGTAGATCTTGAACTTGATTGATCACAGTCTTAGAGTCCACCATTTTGAAGTCCAAAAATTTGCCAACCACGAATTTCTTCGTTCCAGCATCTTCAGTTTTGTACTTCTTATCTAAAGACTCCCACAGTGCCTTAGCACTTGTCATCGAACTGTATACATTATATAATGTGTTGTCCAATCCGTTAAGGATATAATTTCAGCATAAGAAATATGCATGTTTCCATGCATCTACTGCCGCAACAGTCGTTTTGTCTTCTCGTTTCTCCTCAATGAGAACGGGTACTTCCTCTTTAAGGAATCGGGCTAAATTCAGCGTGGTAAGATAAAACAACATTTTCTGTTGCCATCTTTTGAAATCCACACCACTGAATTTTTTCTGGTTTCTCCCCTTTAACTTGAACAGGAGCATTCACCGGAGTGGGAATCAGTACCGGAGTGAAGTTCTCAGTAGCCATTTCTGTAACTTTGCAAATCACAGAAGATTATCTCAGTAAAATATAGTAATTAATCAGAAGATTATCTTAGTATAGTACAATAATTAAAATTAACAGCAGAATTTTGTCTTAAGATTGTTATTAAATTTACTTTACTGCTACTGTATTAATGATGATATGTGTGTACCTTTTACAAAAATGATAATAAAGTAGAAGAGTTTATGATCGAATCAAGCGAAACACTTTGTCCTTAAGACAGAATTCGCCCTCCCTACGGTGCTTAGGACTCTTGGGCGTCTGCCTCCCAGGACGCGTCCGTCCGTTAACGGTCATAATAAAACGGACTTGTTTTGGTTGAACCAAAATAAATTAGAAAACCAAACCATTAAATTTGTCCCAAAATAATATTATCTTGTTGACCCAACCCAACCCGGCCGGACGGACGGCGGCAGCGCGCGCGCGTGTGGGTTAGTCCACCTAGGTGCATAGGTCCAACATCTCTCTCCCCCACAAAAGTGGGGTAGCCCTTGGGCCTAACTTCTAAGACCAAACTTGAACCTTATATACCATCCACAACTCCTCTTTGGTGTGGATGTGGGACTATTCATCCTTCACCCAATTCACTCATTCACATAAATAATAAGTGGGTTTTAATACCTCTTTAATACCCACTTCTAACATATTCTTTTTTAAGGAGTCTAATAGGATCCATATAATGGGATTTATAACACGGGATGAAAAGGTTAAATGAATGGGTAGTCTCTTGGGTTAATAATGTGTGGTTAATGTATGTTGAGCTCCACTATTTTTTTCTTTTATTTGGTAAAACTCACTAGGTGGAGGACAAGAGATAGCAAAAAAAAGAGGTATGTGTGAATTTTGGTCCAGTCAGTTTCATCTCTTGCTCTTGCGAGGGCATATAATTAAAGTGATATGTTATATGAAAAAAGTTTAAATGAGATCGCACTCATTTGGCTTATATGAGTCCAGTTTTAGTCTTAGCCATTGGATCTTGATCTGACGGCTACAAATGTGAGTGATGGGTCACCCTCACTTACCCAATGATGTAATACCCACCATCCAATTAGAATCTAACGACCCAAAAGATTGTTCTCATGCTTATATGAGAATGATCTCATATAAACCGTCCTCATGCTATATATCCTTAAAAAATAAAGTAGTTTGTTTTATTATCTATATGTTTTAGGAGACACTATAATGCAATGAGATTTTTGTTAAGAGGTGTGTGACAAAAGAAGAGTATGCGCTCCTAGGTTTTTAATGAAACTTCTAAAAATTAGACGTTTCAGTTCAAAAATTTTACCATAGTTAATGCTAATAATTTGCATTATTGTTCTTATTCGAGTTGGATAGCACAAATAATGTGTGATGTGCAAATGCACGTGTACATTGACTAGTAATTTACAAAAAATTCTTCATTGCTTGACTCCGAAAGTACAATGACTACATATTTAAAGGCATAAGAGCCTGACTTTGAACTCTAACAATGGAAACCAACTAATTTAAGTATCCTACCAACAATAAACTAATTGCCATATAAGACCTAACTAAGGCACTGGTTTGTAGGATTCGCAGTCAATGTTTGGCAGAAACACTCTGGCCAAGAATTCTTGTAAAACGATTCTGGTGGAATGCGCTTGTGAGGCCCTCCATGTTTAGTTCTAAACATAACGCGCCGGACTGCCTCATCAAAGCCAGTGTCAGGTAAACTTCCATTTTCACGTGCAATAAATATTGGGGACAAAGCTTTCCTGTCGGGTTGAATTGTAGTCATGAATTTATTGTAGAGGCGGTGACCAATCACGTTGTTAGCAAAGTTGCTAGGCCCGTCGAATGTTGGCATGAATATGTCTGCCAGGACACAAACCATGTAGTCAACAGCAGCACCCACCAAACCGCCCGTGTTTTCTTCGATTTTTGCAAGAGAGAGTACTGATGAACGATTTTCAAGTTGAGGGAATAAAGCACGGAAAGGTTTCATGAAGCGTTCTCCACCGAACAGTTCACCAGCAGCAAGGTACATGCGAGTAGAACTCCCAAACCCCATACCACGCAAGATGAGACCAACCTACAAAGCAGAGATTTATATCACTGGTCGTTTGAGCTCATAGAAAAACTCAGGTCCTCTGTCTGCCTTTTTTAAGCTTGATTTTCGTTGGAGAATCTGTTTAATTTTGATCAGAAACATGTCCTAAGATATCATCCTTTATCAGAATAGTGTTATTAGAATAGTCAATGAAGGTTGTTACAGACTAGTTATAGAACTAACATGAAATCACAATAAGTGAGCTGGAAAAAAATTTACCTCCTCAGGAGTGAGAGGGCAATTACCACCAGCCCTTCTTTCACTATGTCGAAGCGTTTTCCTAGCAAAATTTTTAATCCTGTATTCAGTCAGGATCTTCTGCTCGCCAGAAGAAAATAAGCCAACGCACCTGTACGTCAAAAATATAAGAACAAATGCAAAGAACTTAATAAGCTCCACCAACTTACAGCAACAGAAAATATAACCCATGAAAAAGAAGTCATCTTACCCAGCAAAAGCAATCATATCCATCTCAAAACGAAGATGTATTGCCATAAAGTGGCCTTGTGCTCTGAGCTTACTGACTATATCGTTGCTTAACTTTATGATATTAGGCTTGAACCTAAGAGCATGATAATTCACTCTACATCTAAGCCTTTGGTATTCAGGGTTGTCAATCTCTTCTGCTAGCCGATGTGAAAAGGGCGTCAGGTAAATGACACCATGTTTCTTCATCTTTTCTAGTGCAACTGTAGTGTACCAGGATGGAGAAGCATCTCTAGGAGGTCGAATCTGAGAAGAGAATGGCCAAAAAAAGAAGGATGTGAACACACAGATCTCCCATATGGAAAAGATAAGTATGTGGTAGAATAACTAATTCTCACCTTAAAAGCTTTCATTTTCTTGACCTTCCCATGTTCACGGATTTCAGATAAGCTTTCCACTACTCTCACATCATTCTTCAATGTATAGATGAAATGTTCAACATCATAAATGCTTTGAAAACCACTGATGATGTAGAAAAAAATGTTATGCCAATTCCATCATTCTATCAAAAATGACTACTGACTATGAGGGAAAGCAAAATAAAGTTTAATGCTATGCCATCATCGTTAACTGTTTAGATGAGCTACTTCAAATAATGTATACCTATTTTCTTTTAAAAGAGGACAGTCAGCACAAGAATCAACCAGAAGTCATTGCCACAGTTTTACGTATTTAATTGATGAAGATAGCTGAGAATATCATACAATATTATACTTAGGAGCCATTTATATTTGCCTTTTGGAACAAGAGTCTTGTTCTTTGCTCTAATGACTATATGAAGAGAATATTTGAGGTGTTACACACGTAACAGCTTACTAATAATTCAAGATAGAGGAAAATCTACCTCTACAGATTTGAAGACCCATAGCACCATATTTTCAATTAGCTAATTTAAAAAATGTCCACATTTACCATATAAAAAAAAACACTTTTGTTTTGACACCACATGAAAACTTATTTAAGTGTTAAGTGTAATCATATCCAAGCACTTGAAAAATTAAGTTACATTGAACGGTTAAGGAAAGGTAAATCACACATGCAACCTTTAGAAAACTTGAAACAATTCTCCAACAGCATGAACATAATATAGAGTAGTAATATTATTCCAAATGTTGAATACTACATACTAACACTTACCGTACCTCATCTCCTACTTTAAAAGAGCAAGACTAACTAATAATACAAAATGGTAAAGTTACATCAGAATGACACACCATAGTTACCTTTTATCACGCCAAAAGGAATTTGTATCTAACTCAGGAAGTACAAGTGTCGCATTCATAATTCTTGCAGCAAGCACTGCATTGCATATCTGGCAGTCCAGAAGAAAAGATGTAAATGCACATATCTAAGCATTGTCACAGTGGTAAAAATTTGAACAGCCAATTGTTATGCATTAAAAAAGGAATAAATCCTAAGCACGGTTAAGCATGCTAAAGTTGAGCTCAGCACCTATTGGTCCTATATATTAGGAAACCTTAGAATGTAGAAGAAGCAATATTCTGGCTACATTATTCTTCAAAGCACTCGAGACAACTTTAGAATAACAACAGTTTTTATACCAGCAATCTATCTTAATCATGCAAGGAAAAACATTTATCTAGTCAATTAATATGAGCTACTATGTTCTCCCTTCAGCAACAATAATTCACTATTCCTATTGATAATCGTAGTATTGACAACTAATTTTGCTCTATGGACAGAACCTCATGTTATTATTTCAAAAGGCTACTCCCTCTGCTTTCAGATAGCAAATATCAAATTTCTTTCCAATTATTACCAATTCAGAGTCAAGAATAAATAGACCCTCATTTCTCAACAATTAAGAATGTTTCATACCAATAAAAGCACCAATACTAATTCATTAAATTTTATTAACCTATATCATTTATATTTCATTTAAACTGCGAAAATGAATGAGGAACTTAGACAAACCGCAGTGCGTTGTTGAGTTAGGCCACCATTACATCGGACCTTTAGGTAACCATTGCTCTCAGTAGGAGGAGCTGCAAGATATATAAAACTAAGTAAACTTCATAATGATCACTGACATAAATGGCAACAGTTGACACAGCTATTGACAGAAAACGGTTTGTATGTTGGGTTGTAGTTTATGTTTCACATAAGTAAACATCTTAATGAACAATTAATCATGCTTTCAATAATAAACATAATCATAGTATAGGTATACATCTGACGTACGTGGCCAATAAGATCTTGGCGCAGATGATGGCCTCCAACCATCAGAAGGAGCCGTTCCCCAAAGATCATCCACATTAACCTGCATGAGGTTGAGAGAGAAAATTTATAATAACAGTAATAACAAATGAAAGACGAAGAAAAAAGTTACTATTCAAAACACATACTAGATAACTGTTTACTACATAGAACATAAAGCCACAGAGACACGCAAGTAAGCAATAAATCACCAAATTTGAACATTTATTTCTGATGTGATTTCGAAATTCTACAAATTTTCAAAAAGTTGCAACCGAAACATGAGAAAAAGAGAATGGGTATTAATTCACTTATAGGAACACTATTTTTCATTTTTTGGAAGATATAAAAATGCCATTAGAGAAGAGGTACAAGAGAGTAAAGATCCTATTGGATTACCAATAGAAAACTGAAAAAATCATAGAGATAAAAAAATAGGAAAAAAATTAAAAAGGGTTTACATTAAAGATTTCAAGGAAAGAAACAATAAGTCCTTGACTTGGAACAGGTGACACAAAAAACCCAAGAAATAAATCTATTTCACCCCTTCAATGATTCAGAAAGAGCTTGGTACATCAAACAGGCGATAACAGAATAAAAAACCCAATCAGAAACAGTAAAACCAAAAGTGAAGCTTTCTGTGCACAGATGTCATTTTATTACGTACAATCGTGAAGAATGGAGAAACATTGAAAAAATATAGTAATAGAGAACATGCCTTAGTTTGGGCACGCTGAACCTCATTATGTCCCCCAAGATCATCCACATGAATCTGCATGAGGTTGAGAGAGATAATTTATGTTAAAAGTAATAACATATGAAAGAAAAAGAAAAAAATTACTATTCCAAAACACATACTAGAACATAGAGCCACAGAGCTATGCGCGTAAGCAATAAATCACCAAAACTGAACATTTATTTCTGATGTGATTTCGAAATTTATAAATTTTCAAAAAATTGCAATAGAAACATGAGAAAAGAGAATGGGTTAATTCACTTATAGGAACACCATTTCTTTCCTTTTTTTTAAGACATAAAAATGCCACTAGAGAAGAGGTACAAGAGAGTAAAAATCCTATTGGATTACCAATAGAAAACTAAAAAATTCATAGAGATGAAAATAATAGGGAAAAAATTAAAAAGGGACTACTTCAAAGTTTTGAAGGAAAGGAACAATAAATCCGACTTGGAACAGGCAAACAAAGAACCGAAGTAGTAAAATCTATTTCACCCCTTCCTTGATCCAGAAAGAAGTTGGTATATCAAACAGAAGACAAAGGAATCAAACCCCAAAACGAAAACAGTAAAACCAAAAGTGAAGCTTCTGTGCACAGACATCATTTCATCACATCCAATCGTGAAGAATGAAGAAACATAAAAAAATTAAAGTAGGAATAGAGAGCATGCCTTAGTTTGGAAAAGCTGAACCACATTATGTCCATTCATGAAGAAGAGAAAGACAGATAATATAATAAACGCGACAATGGCCAAGGCCACGAACCACCGCCCAACCTTCCCTCTCAGCTGCCTCTGTCCAATTCTTGGTCCAATGACATCACTGACTCTGCACAATCCGCAAAAAAAAACCTAAATTCAAAATTTTGAACTGAAGAAAATGGACCAGAACCACAATCTCTGTTTTCAGAGTCAATTACCGCCTCCTTCGGAACTGAATTCGGAACAGGAAGAGTGAGGAAGGAGCTTCACTCCCTATAAAACCCTTCATGCAATGTGATAAAAAAACTCCCGGAATGGTTACTAAAATTTAAGCAAAGTGAGGAATTGGGATTTTGATATCTCTTTCTTGGAGATGGTCTGTAATCGCCCTACTGGAGAAACAAAGATAACGGTTAGAGAACTGCAAGGCCCAGAGATAGAAAAAAGACACAACTTTAGTACATTACAAGACAACAAACAGGCACAATAACACATAATTATACTATATTGGAAGTAGGAATCTCCGATCATCTTTGAGTTGTATCAACTAAGAAGAAACAACTAAATTGAAAAACAAACCACATTCAGAAGCAATGGAGTTACATCTAGTCACATACATACCATGAGCAGAAAAAAAAGCATCAGATATTCCATCCGTCCTATTTTAGATGGTCCATTTGAAAAAGTGTTGATTTTTATTGGATGGTGGAAACCCCAGCTAATGGGGGTTAGAAGAGGACCAAAATCCACTTAAATTTGACCAAGTGGAGCATCTAAAAAAAGGACTGTCCTTTTTTCCAGACGTAGCATCTAAAACAGGACAGAGTGAGTGATAACAGATTATCAAATGAGTGTTCAATCAAATACCTAA
This sequence comes from Houttuynia cordata, assembly GCA_039654745.1. NCBI lineage: Eukaryota > Viridiplantae > Streptophyta > Magnoliopsida > Piperales > Saururaceae > Houttuynia > Houttuynia cordata. The sequence continues at coordinate 4,380,384 of CM077505.1, forward strand.
AAAACTTACTCAAATCATACAGAGATTATTGATTAAAACAGAAAAATCGAACCAGATTGATAAGAGTATGTCTGACGCCCCAATAAAAAGCAACAACAGTCGGATTAGGCCAAGAGGGACGCGTTGTAACGACGAATGATCTTACCGGCGAGGGTGGCGACTCGATTAGACCGGAAGGGACGATCTTGCAGTGGCAGACGGCAGCTTCGGCGTCGAGCACTCTCCTGTCCTCGTCTTCGTTCTCTGTTTAAAAGCTCGGGTGACGGCGACGGAGGGGCGGGCAGTAGGCGTCAACAGGGGCGGCGGGAAGGCCTCTCCTTTCCGGCACCGTCGATCGGAGAGGGCTCTACAGTCCGTTCCCTGCGGGAGGAAGGAGGGAGGGGGAAAGTGGAAGCCACAAAGAAAGCGCCTTTCCCGTTTTAATTCAAACAGAAATACGGAGAGGCGGCAAAAGTAACAAAAAAAAAAGAAGGCAAAAGAGGTTGGTTATACACAATGTTACATTCCTAAAGTCTACCATACTAGTTTCTAAGAGCCACTATTGGAAGGAAGATTCCTATTCCTATTCCTATTCCTATTCCTATTTTGAGGCCTTCAAGAATGGAAGGTGGAAACATAGAGCTTGACACCAGACAAGGAAGGGCTTTAGCATGGTGGCAGACTGGCCGTACAATCAGATGATTTTTGGAAAAAATTTGGTATTAGGAAATGGGCCCAATATGCGGGTTTCACCATATGATGGGCCTTTGCAATGGCTTCATATTTTTCCTGCGTCGGTTGTATTTTTATCAACTTGTGTTTTTCATCCATTGGACAATTAATGTAGGACAAGTATGTTAGCTAAAAAAAACCTCCCTCCGTCCAAAAGTACCTGTGTGGATTAGAAAACCAAATTGAACTGATTTGGTTTTCTAATCCAGATAGGTAAATTGGATGGAGGAAGTATTGGTAGATCTCAGAATTTCTATGGCATGTTAAGAAGTGATGGCTGAAGTTCTTCAATGGCGCAATCAGATTTTTTTATGCTCCATAAAAGTTTTGCTTTCTCCATGTGAACATGTTGCACACCTGAAACTTGTGTTTCTAAGATAGCCCGATTGGCTGTTTCAAAGTGGCCAGCAGGTCTACAAAGTTTTTCATTCTGAAGGAGGTTTTTTCCATATTACTCGGCGCCAACTTTCATATTCCCATATTACCTGGTTTTCCCGTGAAATCCCGTATGGCCTGGAATTGACACTTAGAGTACTGGAAATGTCTTTCTCTTATGTTTTTCGTGCCATTACTATGCGAAGAAGCGTGTTGTAGAAGACACGAAAAAACAAGGGTTTCGAGCGGCAATTCCACCGGCGATTTTGAGCGGCCCCCTTCGGCGAGCGACGATCCTATTCATGTCCCCTCTTGGCTACCTTCGCCTATCTGCAACCGACAAGAGTGAAGGAGAGTGCGCAAAGGCGGCGATTTGAAGCGGCTACCTACGGGGATTTCGGAGCGTCATCTTGCTGACTTTCCCCCGCGGCTCCCTGCGCGTTCCTGCAACCGGTAGAGTGACCGATTGACGCATTTGGGGCATTTCTGGCTACGGTTTGTGGCGAGGAACACAAGAAAAGACTTTCCCATTGCACAACTACTAATGGAAAATACAAACAACTACACCCCGGTAAGTTACAATTTAAACGGATTTTTGTTTCATAATCTATGCTTTTTGGATTTGTAATTTTGACGACGAAATATACAATCGTGTCTTCAAAGACACGACTTTATATTTAGTCATGTATTCGACGACACGACTTTTATGTTTTCGTATTTTTCTGACACGACTTTTCTATTTACCACTCTACCTATCTCCTTGCAGATGGATATAAAAAGAGATGAGTCGATGGAGTAAATACCAACGGAAGAGGAGGAGGATCAGGAAAATCTGTTTGAATCTCGAGACCGAAAACAGAGGGGCGCAGGAAGAAGAAGCCTCCGATGGACCTATTAGGCAAGAGAACATACTATGCGTGATCAGTTCTTCGGACGTTTTGTCAACCGGAGCGCTAAAAAAGTGTGCGGCCCTCCTATGGCATCACCAAAGATGTGGTGAACTGATCAGAGAAGCTGGTTTTTCTGTCATTTTTTAAGGTGAGGAGGTCATAGTTTCTCAGAACCTCCTGGACCATTTGGTGAGGTATTGGGATGAGATGGCCAATGTGTTCAATGTAACGGGGAGGTTGCTACATTTCCAAAGCAAGAAGTTGGTCTTATAACTGGACTGCCCGCAAAGGACAAAAATATTGAGATCGTTACCGCCTTGTCACGCCAACCGCAAGGGAATTTCTTCAGGAAGTACTTCTCCTTGAGGAGACCTGATATTCCACACCTTGAGAAAATTATCAAGAAGCTTAGCATTGGCGAAATGAAGATGCAGAGGATGACATGGCGAGAATGATTATCTGCCTCGTCTTCTCCACGGTGCTGTTTCCACACAACACTAGAGCATTGCTGCCCTGTTTGTACCGTTACATAGAAGACCTCTCAAGAATGAGCTCTTACAATTGGGTGGGGCGATCCATAAGATGTTGCTTTCTGGTATAACCCACACCAGCAGACAAGTGGGTGTCAGATCTAAAGGAGGGTCACGGGCGGTGGATACCTAAACGGTGCCTCATATGTCACTCAGGTATTTATCATTTGTATGTTTTTAGTGTCTTCGAAAGACTCAACACGACGACGCTAAGTGTCGTGTCTTCTGCAACACAACTTAATGTACAGTCGTGTACTAAAATACACGACTAAGTATATAGTCATGTTGCAGAAGACACGACCAAATTTATAGTCGTGTACTATTATAGTCGACTATAATAGTATACGAGTTGCCTGTATCCGCGCCTTTTTATAATATTTTCATCTGCTTACTATGCAGATTTGGGTTTTTGAGCACACGACAATCTTCCATGCTATCATGGGCCCTACCAGTCCACGGGTGAAAAGGTGGCCAGGAAGTGGGGCCCTAACTACGGAGGTGAAGAAGGGTGCGGAGAAGAAGCACTGTATGACAGACTACTGGACGAAGGTGTTTGATAATCTCGATGCATGGGAAGAAGTCATCGACGTAATCATCCCCCTCGCAGAAGAGGCATTACTACTTTCGTCTCCCTCTTTGGCCCCTCCTCCTCGACGACAAAAGACGGAGAAGCAGGAAATGAAGAGGACTCCCATTCACGGTTCCCCCTCTTCCTCGAGGATAACCGCTCAGTCAAATGTAATGGGGCGATTGGAAGGTTCTCTTCAGAGCATTAAGTCATTAATTGAGCTCGCTCTGTCTTCGTATGACAACATGGGAAGGAATGTCGGACTTATGCGAGAGGTTCTTCACTCTATGAAGGCATCTGCCACCACAGCGTCAATGCTGTTAGAGGGTGAGAACATTGAGGAGCCCAAGGAGGAGAAGAAGGTGAAGGAGAATAAGGAGACGAAGCAATCAGAGAAGAAGGAGAAGATGAAGAAGTCATCGGTGCATTAGAAGGAGGAGCCGAAGCAGAAAACCGATGAGGAGCAGGTGAAGAAAACTTCAGAGCATATGCGGAGAAAGGAGCTGGCGCACAAGTCCGTCGACGACTCCTTGAAATGGGGTAAAGGTAAGTAAGACACGACTATTTAAAATTTCGTGTCACATTGTGCACGATTAATTAATATTTCGTGTCACATTCCACACGACTATTTAATTTTTCATGATGCTACTGACACGACTGTGTAAAATGTCAATTTAGCTCCGATTAAGCTCAACCATGACGAAGAGAAGCTACAACGGGCTACAAAGAGATCCTCTGCGAAGATGTTTCTGAAGAAGCTCCAACGAGACTTCGACGAACATATGGAGTGTGCAGAAGTGGAAAATCGTCAGAAGTATAGAGGGGACCTATTCCCCCAGGTTTGGTGGTAAGAAAGAGAAGGAGGGCTGTCTCGGAGAGGGAATTGCAGAGGATACAAGAAAATGAGCATATAAGGAGCATGGCGGAGGAGCAGGCAAGGAGGAATTTGGCGGAAAAGCGGAAAGCCGACTCCGAGGAGACCATATCCGATCGACAAACAACCTCTATCATCAATGAGGTGATCTCTTCCTTGCAGCAGTCCGGCCGGCCAAGGAGGAGGAGGCGGAGAAGAAGGACGAGGAGGAGACGAAGGTTGAGAAGGAGGTGAAGGAGGAGGAGGCGGCGAAGGAGGAGGCAGAGAACAAGGACGAGGAGAAGGCGAAGGAGGAGGAGGAGGAGAAGGAGAAGGAGAAGGATGCCACAGGCTTAACTTCATCCCAGCCTGTTGACGTTAATGTCCTCCAAACCCCTCGAAAGGCTACAATTGAGCTCCCATAACACTATTCGAATTTGGAGTACTGCTTCGACATGGGAGTCTTGTTAGAAAGGGATAGAGTGGCAATAGATGGATGGATCATCAATCCGATGAAGGCTTATCCAATCCCCACGCTATGCGATGACAACTACGTATCCCTCCTGCAAACCACATAAATAAACACTAATGTAAGTATACATTATATTTTTGTGTTTTGGCAATTTTCCTTCATATATTTTCATTTTTTTCCTCCTTCGAAGCACGACTTTACGTGAAGTCGTGTATTCGAAGACACAACTTTATTAAAGTCATATATAAAAATACTCGATTATTAATTAAGTAGAGTTTTATACAGGTGATAGACGAGTGTCTGACTCTCTTGAGGCAGCGCAATGAGAGAGAACGGATGAAGTATCCATTTTGTTTTTTGGATGCCATGCATTCAAAAAGATATTCGACAACGTAAGTGCTCCCTACATCAGTTTATAAATTGACGTTCTGAGCATCAGTTTCTGACTCTCTTGCGGTTTTGCAGGAACACAAAGAAGGGGGTGATAATACAAAGTTGATAAAAAAGCTTGGTAGGATGCTGAAGGGATTGAACAGGAACATGTTCTATGCCTTTTTCCCAATCCGCACTGGCTCCCATTTCTACAACTCGCTCTCCGGCAAATCCCAGTTGTACACATTACAAAGTCGCAGTTAATAAATTCACGAAGTTCATGAACGTTGTGATGGCACACACGCTGGGGTGGATGGGTTGCATCATCTGGAAGATGACTCAGATCGCCAAAGTGCCGTGGCGAGAGAACTCAAAAGATTGTGGCATATTCATCATGTTGTACGTGGCGCACTTGGCATCCAATGTCAACCCACCCGACTTTGATCAGGCCAGAATTGCACGTTTGTGGTGCCCAGTCATTGCTGCATGTATGATTACCGGGGAGATTGGCAGCGAGTTCGATGACGATGCAATGAAGGACAAAAATAAGGAAGTCACCGTTGCGGGTTTTTTGAGGTTATCGAATGAAGACTGAAATTCTTTTTGCACATAATTCTTTTGGACATATATTCTTTTTGTCTTCGAGGATATTAACTGTTGTTTCGTACTTTATGACACGAAGCATTATAGTCATGTCGTGGACGACGAAGTCTTCTTTTTGTATTTTCGTGTCTTCGCCAAAACGACTATATTGGACATTCACTACTGTGTTCATGCAACATGACTATATTTTGTATTGTATTCGACTATAATGGACATTCACTCCATTATAGACGACACGACTATAATGAAGATGCACGTCTTCCGCATGAAATCATTTTTTGCATTTCTGATATTTTTCTTGTACATAAATACATTTCGGTAGGAATATTCTTTGTTCTACAAATATTTCAGTACGATCTAAGTGAAGAATGGTGGGGGCTTAGGTAAGCCGGAGCGACGTCTCTGCGATGTCTCGTTAGTAGTAAGTTTGCCTTGTTGCGGGAGCCTTTCATTCCTGCGCTTCCTTTGTTCTTTCGCAACCGTTGAGTTAGTGCACCTTTTACGATTGTGACCAACTTGCCGACAATTGCCACATTTTGACCTCGACCTTTCTGGTGGCTCGGGCTATGACTCAATTCTCTTTGTCTTTCTCCTGCCCTTCTTTGGAGCTTCAAGCATGGGTGGTACACATTTAAATAAAATCCCGCAATTCCCCTATTGACTTCTGTCTAAATTAGGTAACAGTACTTCTTCATACATGGTGCGGTACATACTTGCGTAGTACCACTTCTCACAATACTCTACCGGGTCCAAACTCCTCTCATCAATACATGCAATGGCATGCTTGCACGGAAGTCCCATGCTCTGAAAGAAGCCACATGTGCAGGTTTTCTTCGTAAGGTCAACAACATCCTGAGGAAAAAATATCAACAACATCAATAACTTGATCAGTAGGCACGACTGTATGAATAGTCCTGTCGTCAAATACTCGACATGTTTACTATATGAGTAGTCATGTCTTTGACGACACGACTATTCAAGAAGGACGGTTTCATGAAGTTTTACGGAATGAATTCTTACCACATGGTATAAAGATGTCACTTCGAACTGCCGTAATGATAGCGGTTGCACTCGAACTGTTCCAGCACTCTTATTTCCCATTTTATTTATATGATTCTGCGCATACTTTGTTAACGGAGTCGTTAGCCCTTCTGCTTCCATTCGGCGTCTCTCGAAATGGGAGGTTATGGTCGCACGCGTTTGCTCGATCAACCGAGTTATTGGCCAAAACCTAGCCATCAAAAGCATATTATTTACACTTTTGGATCTGCTTGATTTGAGAGTGCTATATTGATCTATATATAAAATATGCATTTTATTATCTCCTAAACTTATATTTATGTTAGTGTTTGATTAGAATAACTACTACTTTAATATAGTTTTTGGTTTTTGTAGGAAATAAGAGTAATACACATAAATGAGGTGAAAATAGGCTTCAATGGCTAAATCATTATAACTTCGTGTACAAATATCTGATTGGACTGATTCAAGCTTTATGTTAAATTTCAAGAAGTCGGCTTTCTAACGCCACCAACCACGCACAATTCGGAGTTTGGAGCAGAAAGTTATAGCCATTTGAAATTCATGAACAGTAACTATGATCGATCAGACATTCAACACGATCGATCGCCTCAGCAGCAAAATGGTGTTATTGAAGGAAACGATAGATCGGATATCAACACGATCGATCGTATCTACTGGAGTTTTTGATTCGCGCAGGACAGTAACAGCGATCGATCGGAATCATACGGCATCGATCGGCAAAGCGATCAATCGGAGGAAAATAATGAATGAATTGTGATCGATCGGTAGACGATCGATCGACAATACGTACGATCGATCGCCGTATGCGAAAAACTGAAATAATACCTATTTTGACTTGGATTTGGAAGGGGACTTCGTAGTTTCTCTTCAAACTTATAAATAAGCCTTATGGGAGAACATTTTGGACTACCTTGCAGAGTAGAGATCATACCTTGGAGAGTAGAGAACATACCTTGGAGAGTCGGAGACCACCTTGAGCTATATTGGAGGCTAGAGAGGAGCAAGAGAAGGAGTCTTTTGGAGCAAAGAAGAAGAAGGATTCATGACGATGGATCTACATAAACAGGCTTCTTTTTTCTTTCTTTCTATATGTAACTAAACTTTTATTCAAGGCTAGATGAAGCCCTAGATGTGTATTGCTACTATTGATAATTTAATTTTATAAAGTTGATTATGATTCATGCTTAATACGATTTCATGAGTATTCTTTTGAGTGTTTGACCATAGACTTGATTGATTATTAATAGAATTAGATATTTTGATTGATTTTATGCTCGATCAAGGATAAGATTAATTACATTATAATAGAGTTGTGATTGATTCTATGCCCGATCAAGGATAGGATTAATTACATAATAGTGGATGAACTTTCATGTCCGATCAAGAACGTTAGTGAATTCATTAGTAATTCGTGTGTCTGATCAAGGACACGAATTACCATATCATGTCAATGTACGCTTAATAATAATTGAGAGTAGTAATTGAGTGTTTAGTGGTGGATTCTCTGCCTTGATATTCTCCATATTGATTGAATTTTAGTAATTTAGTTAAAAGTTCATTATTTTCTTAGTCTAGAATCAACACTGCTGCTTTCTCTTGAATTCGATAAAATATTAATCCATCCCTGAGGTTCGACAACCCTTTTATACTTGCCGTAGTATAATTGCCTTGTGTACTTGCAAGGGTTTTATATTTAAACGATCAAGTTTTTGGCACCGTTGCCGGGGAAGGAAGTCAATAATTTACCAAATTCTTAGCATAGCTTAGTTTTAGAAGTAGTTAAGTTTAATTTAATTTAGTCTAACTTTTAGTAGCTTAATTTGTGTTTTGCTTTCTTTAGTAGGAATAAGAGAAGATGTAGAATTCTCGCCAACGTGGAAGGGTCATCCCTTCCCCTCGTTTGCATTCTCTTATCTTTCCCTTTTTAGATTAATTTGTGTATTTGGTGTTTTTCTTTTCTTTCTGTGACTGCATGTTGTGCTAGTTGTGGCTATTAGGACTGCTAGTTGTGGATATCTAGGGTTGATTTTCTGATTTGTGGATGTGTGATATTGTGGTTCGGGTGTTGATGAATACATGGTGAAGAAATGTCTTCACCTTTCTATGGATTTAGCCATGAGAACCCATATAGGAGTTTTAATGATTATTATTACCCACACACACCTAATCCCCCTCCCTATGAAGTGCCCGACCACCCATATCCCTTATATGCTGATACTTACAACCGTGGTTGGGAAAATCACTCTAACTTTGGGAGTAGCACATCTTCCCTATAATAGGGAGGATCATCCTATTTTCCCTTGGGAGCAACCCAACCCTGAGCCCACTCTTCATCAGGCCCCTACACAAGATTTCCTAAGCCAACAACTACCTTACCAACCAGCCTCTAATCCTCAGTTTGGCCAAACCAGTAAGAAACCATCCCTAGAAGATCAAATGAGCCAAATACTAGCCACCCAATCTACTCTCCTCTCAGCTTTTAATGCGATGGAAGCCAAGATTGATGCTAAGATAGACACCAAACACAGAGAGCTGACAGGTGAGCTAAGTACCCAGCCCTAGATTATCCATTCTCATACATAGGTTCTTGCCAACATTGAAACACAATTAGAACAACTGACACAGGCCATGGACATGAACGAAAAATGCACTCTACCTATCCAACCTCAATATCCGATGGGCCAATTTTCTGATGAGGGTATCTATTTTTCCCCTGACCATGATGTTACAACCCTTCAGAGTGCACAAAGATTTGAAAATGAACTTGAGTGGGTTTTACAAAATGATCAAGAAGGTTTAGAAATTAAAGAACAAGTGAGTGTGTTGAGAGAACCAATTTTTCAATCTTCTTCTATATCTGAGGAGTCACAATCTATGGCACTATTAATAGAATCTTTTGTTCCTGAAGCATCATTCATACCTTGTCTAGCTCAATCTAACTCTTTGTTTATTGAAAGTAACTTAGATTGTTTCATAGATTGTATATATGAGTCATTATTAGATGAGTCTTTTAAGCAAGTGTTACTAGACATGACCCCTATGGCCAAATTGGTTGATGTGGGGGAAGAGGTTCCCTTTATATTAAAATTCTCTGATGACCTTCTTCCATGGACAATGCAGGGACCCATCTTTCCACTGCTACCCCACCCACCACTCCAACCTTTCATTCCACGATATGCTCCATACATAAGCCACACGGAGTGTGTGGGACAATCATTTAATTGATCCCGGTTGAATTCTTGAGGATCTAAACCCTGCACAAGACTGTGGCTCAGTCTGGCTGAAAACATCAAACTTAGCGCTTGGTGGGAGGCAACCCACGTATTTAGGTGTATTCTCTCCTTTTCTTCTCCTTATTGTTTTGTTTTCATTGTCATTTTTTATTTGTTATACATTGGGGACAATGTACAAATTAGGTTTGGGGGAGAGGATATACTAAAAAAAAATCGAAAAATTCAAAGTGGATGTGCTGTCTTGTGTCATTTATTGTTATATGATTGCTGTGATGATGAACTGAAATTACATGCTGAAATAATTGTATTTGCTGTGGTTTTCACTATTATCCTTGGTTTTCATGTACAATGCCTCAGAAATCAGTCGCTCACAAATGCTCAAGGGGTGAAGCTTCTACTTCACGTCCTGTTCCTTCCACTCCTGCACCTGCGACTCCTCCATTGCCCAGGCCGCTTCAGTATGAGAGACAAGTCGTCCTTAATCCCTACATTCCTGATTTGTAGTATGAATGGAATGCATATTATCACAACACATCTAAACGACTTGAGTCAAGTAGTGTCTTCGATAACATGACTTGAAGTCAGGTCGTGTCTTCTACAACATGACTTTAAGTTCAGTCGTGTCTTCGACAACATGACTTTAAGTCATGTCGTGTTGTCGATAACACGACTTTAAGTCAGGTCCGGTCGTGAATTTTAAACCTTGCCTTGCAGCTTGAAGTGAATAATTTTCATCTCTTCCTCCTTCAACTGCTGATGCGGGTGTCTTATTGCCCGGGTTGGATGGCCTCTCTTGTGGTGTCTTACTGGCCGGCCTCCCTTCTGCCTCCGGCATTGAGATCTCGTCGTCCTTATCCGCATTGGAATTCATTTCCTTATTACCAGTTGAATTCTCCATATTGTTATTTCCAACAGAAGTCCACTCCATGTATAGGTCGAGTAGTCCATTTGTGCATTGCTTCTTGTTGTGAAGGAGAAATATTGTCTGCAGGTCTTTATCGTCTTCAAGGACGTATATGGATCCAGGATGAACAAGATATGACAAAGCCAATGTACCAGATGCAAACATGGGAGTCTTGGCTACAATTGAACTCTTCAGCGGTAATCTTTCTTCTACTTGCTGCAACAGTTTCAGGTACTTTACTTGTGTATCAATAGTCATGAGCTTCAGTTTCCTGCCCACATACCCATCAGATTTTGTAAACATTCCATCGTAGTGTAAGCACACAAGTATCAATTCCATCAGTACCTGGCATTACAATACAGATATAAGTAAAAAATCGTAAGGTGTTCAACTGTATATGAGTGAAAATCTTCTTATTTTTTACCATCGTGTGCTCAAATATACGATAATACATGCAAGTTTTCAACTTTCATCTTTGGAATAAATTTTTATTATATAAAACATAAAATTTCAACTTGACGTACCATTTTTTAATGTATGATGCCTATGTTGCTGTTGTTTTTGCGTACAGGCCGCTTTCTCGCTCATTTTCTGACTTTTGGCTCCAAGACGACCTTTCCCGGTTTGAAGGCTATAAAGAGGTCTTATTTTCTATCCTTATACCTCTCTACTAACTGCCGTAATAAAAAAATAGCTTCCGTTGTTGACCTCTCTGACATGCAACCAAATTGATTCTCTGTTACTTTAGTTACTTTTCGCAAACGTCCTATTACTCTTTCCCATAATTTCATAGTATGTCCCATAACTTTTATACCTCTATAGTTTGTACAACTTTGGATGTCCTTTTTATTTTTATAGAAGGGTATGAGGGTACTTCTCCTCCACTCCTCTGACATCCTCTTAGACTTTCAAATCTTGTTAAATAAACTAGTCAACCAAGTTAAGCCAACACCTTTTAGTGCCTTCCAAACTTCAATAGGAATTTCCATGGGGCCCTAGATTTTGCCTTTCTTCATCTTCCTTAACGCAACTCCTACCTACTCTATGGAGAAACTCCTAAAATAAGTTATCTATTTAACATTACTAGACTCAAAATATATCTCACTACTATAATTTTCATTCAATAAACACTCAAAATCTTCTATCCATCTCTCCATAATTTTCTCATCTTTCGCTAAAACTCTTTGATCTTTACTTTTAATACATCTAATTCTCTTTAAGTCCCTAGTTTTCCTATCTATTTACTTAGCTATCTTATAAATGTCCATCTCTCCCTCCTTCGTCTATAGCCTATTACATAAGTCATCAAACGCCTTAAATTTAGATTTCACTCAATAGAAAATTCGATGTCTGATTATCTCTATCACTGCTATCAGTCAAGAAGAAACTGCGAGATGTGTTACTTCCCTCTTTATCTATAGAAGATCCATGAAGGCAAGACAAATAGCGAATTTGTTAACTCTGGTAGAACTGTTTCTGTCCAGGAGCCTACAAGCAACAACCACTTACAAGCAAAAATTAATTTTGTAGAAATGCATAATAATTAAAGTAAAAGCAAAAGTACCTGACACATAATAATAAACAGCAAGCATAAGCAAATGATTGCAATAAACTTACTCAAGTCTCCCGCAATGTGCATCAACAGTCCCAGGCCAGAACATAACACCAGGACTGGCATAGAAATAACAGCTTCAGCTCTAACTTCTTCATGTTCAACATAAAGAGGCAAGTCAAAAATTTCAAGATCACTTTTAGATATCATTTTAAAACCAATCTTCAAGAAAAATTGAACAGAAAAGCATTTTATTGGCCACAAAGGATGAGACTGATGGCCAATAAGAGAATGAGTCCATGGAAGTTCTAATATAGAAGTTAAGGTATCTCTGATGTTAAAGCTGTGTATATCATCACCGCTTAGAAATTTAACCTCATCAGGATGGGAATCTGAACCAAGTAACAAAGGAAAAATAAATACTCAAGTACCACTTAGTACCATCCACCATTTGAAAACAAGATGAAAATACATGTGGAGCATATTTTTGGGTCTGCAAACTGTTACAACTTCATTATTCTAAAAATTGAAACTTCAACTACTTACTTGCAAAATCAATACATTAGTGATAGAATTATATTAGTGAAGCTAGTGCTATGAGATTTCATAGTTAATGTTATTAGTGCTTATGCGCTTCAAGTAGGATTAAGAGAGAACCTTAAGAAATAATTTTGGGAGGAAATGGACTTAGTAATGCAAGGGATACATATCGGGGAAAAGGTTATTATAGGAGGCGACTTAAATAGACTTGTAGGAGAGAAGAATATAGGATATGAGAGGGAGCATATGGGTATGGTTTTGGGGAGATGAATGAAATGAGAGAAGTTATCCTTGAGTTTACAATAACAAACGATCTAGGCATAGCAAATACCTATTTCAAGAAGAGAGAAGAGCATCTAGTAATTTTCAAGAGTGGACCTCACAAGAGCCAATAAATTTTTTCTTAGCTAGAAGCCAGGACAGAACTAAATGTAAGATTATTCCTAGAGAACCTATAGCACTTCAACATAGATTAATTGTTTTGAATGTTCCACATAAAGGGTGGAAGAAGCGAAGTTCGGATAAAGTGGAGCCTAGGATCAAGTGGTAGAACTTAAAAGGTGGATGCTCAACACTTTAATGGAGAGGTTGAGATTGAAGAAATTAAAACTTAAATGAAAAACCAACAATGATGTGGGGTAGCATGACTAATAGCATTAAAAAAGTGAGAAAAGAAGTACTTGGTGAAGTGAGGAGGAGATAGGACGTCAAGGAAGAACCATGATAATAGCGTGAGGAAGTTCAAAGAGTCATCAAGGAAAAGAAGTGTTTCTTTAAATAGTGACAAAAATGTAAAAATCAAGAGAATTGAGAAAGATATATTAAGATAAAGAGAAAGGCTAAAAGATAGTAAGTGGGGCTAATTTAAGGCGTTTGATGACTTATATAATAGGCTAGGGACGAAGGAGGGGGAGAGAGATATATATAAGCTAACTAAGTCAAAAGATAGGAGAAGTATGGACTTAGAGCAAGTTATGTGTATTAAAAGTGAAGATCAAAGGGTTTTAGTGAAAGATGAGGAAATTAGGGAGATGTGGCATGAATATTTTGAGCATTTATTAATAAAAATTATAGTAATAGGGTCAATTTTGAGTCTAATTATGTTAATGAGATAACTTATTTTAGGAGATTCTTGATAGAGGATGTAGGAGTTGCATTAAGGAAGATGAAGAAAGGCAAAACTCTAGGGCCTGATGGAATTCTTATTGAAGTATGGAAGACACTAGGAGGTGTTGGTTTAACTTAGTTGACTAATTTGTTTAACAAGATTTGAAAGTCTAAGAGGATTTCAGAGGAGTGGAGGAGAAGTACCCTCAAACCCTTGTATAAAAATAAAAAAGGCATCCAAAGTTGTACAAACTATAGAGGTATAAAAGTTATGAGACATATTATAAAATTATGGGAGAGAGTAGTAGGAAAACATTTGCGAAAAGTAACAAGTAACATAGAATCAATTTGGTTTCATGCTGGAGAGGTTAACAATGGAAGCTATATTTTTATTACGGCAATTAGTAGAAAGGTACTAGGATAGAAAATAAGACATCTATATGACCCTTCATAGATTGGAAAAACCCTACGACAAAGTACCAAGAGAGCTCATTTGGAGTATTTTCGCTGACCCCAAATAGTTGGGAAAAGACACTACTTGATTATGATTACGAAGAAGATCGATAAATAAAAAAGAATTGAAATGTTCTCATTTGCCTGAAAAAAATAATTTCGATAAGTGTGATGTGTAGCACAGAAAAGAAGTAACAAGGAGAAGCATATAATAAACTTCTATGCAACCCAAAGTAAAGGTTTCTGCTAGCTGACAAAAGTAGAAAAACAAAGTTCAACATACTTAAACCAGTTAGAATCAAATAATGAATAAGTTCCTGTTTACCTGCTTGCATATCCAAGGCATCCAGGCATACATTTTCTAATGCAGACAGGTGATATTGGACAGATGGAGTACATTTTTTGCTATTTGTTAACTAAAATGAACTTATTTTAGCTCATTTTAGTGTTCTAATCTCGAAAGGTTATGCCCCGAAGCATAAATGGGAGAAAACTACTCCCTGCGGGCTTTGAAACCAAGACCTAAGCTCTAAGCTATGCAGGATTCAAGCTTTTGGGAAACTTGGTAATTAGTTCCACTTACATGGTAACAATTTTTATAGGGAATTCAGGATCAGGAGTTCAGAGGGATAATTAGCAAAACTCCGCCTAATTAGCTATTCTTTGTGATTATTGTTTTTCAATTTTATGATGCATTGCCATAATAATATAGTCTCAATTATACGATAACGTAGAATTACGACAACTACCCAAATGCTAATATGTCTTGTTTTCTCTACCTTATTGTTGCACTCTGTCTCTAAGCTCTACCTGATCACAAATACCTTTTTTTAACACTTACATAGTAACATGGGTGACTGATTTCTCTGCCATCGAATTCAGGGTCATATAGGTTTCAGACATATACTTCTATTTAGGAAACAAGTAGCTACCTAATTGGTAAAATTATATTTTATGGTAAATCTATGATGTAAATGATAATGCGCAATTATGACAATGTACCACCCAAATGCTTTTTGTCTATTCTATCTAATTACTCTGAATTACACTCTCTCCCTGTTTGATCACAAAGTAACCCATTTTTTATAGAATCATCAACTTTTAAAGTCTGTTGTTTTTAAAGATTTTATGGCTTGAAAAAGACAAATATCTCCATATAATCTTTATTGTAATTCAGTTTCAGTATTAATTTAAGAAAGCATGTGTTAGTTAAGTATGGTGACAGGATCCTAAGTGGTATAAAAAACTAAGAATTTTAGTGAAAACTAAACAAAATGCTGAAAGTAGGATTAACACCAATAGCCGCTAAGTACACATTAATTAACTTCTTAGATTGTTGGGTAAGGAATTACTATTTAAATGCTTCAAATCTCCTTTTTGCATCACCAGAACTTGTAGCTCTCGCAGCTGCAAATCGACCACCTCTGCCTCGCCAAATGGGTTTTGAATCACCCCCTGCCCACTCTACTAATCCGCCCCATCAGATCTCAATTCGGCAGCTCCTGATGCCGTATCGCTCGCTTTCGCATGGAAGTCAGCCCGCATGTTAACTTTTTAAAGTCATAGTGAGTTAAAACTTAAAACAGTTTGTGTTTCCCCGAAAACTTCCAAGAACTGGTACACAAATGTTTCAATGTAGAGTAGACCCATCTCTCGTGGTCCCATCATTTGTTCAGCACCTCAACATCTAAGGAAGAGCCAGACAAAACCCATTTGGCGAACATTCCTCCGTAAGTGCAATATTCATCATACAATTGGGGGGTGCTTCATGGAATTGGAATGGCTGACTCAGTTGATCAGGAACAATAAACACACAGGGCATATTATTCAAGCAGGTTTCACAAGCTTTATTTCTATGATATGGGAAGAGCGGAACAGGCGAATCTTTGAAGACCAAAAGCTCGAGACATATATTTTGGGTCAAAACCTTATCCACAGAGTAAAGGAGATTCTCGACGCCTTTCATCTTAAGGATATTTGTCTCACGCACTGCCCTTTCTTGCATACTTTTTGGGATGAGCACAACCTCTGTCCATAGGGAATGAAAGGATCTCGAGGAATGGTGGGACGGATGTGTCTCGCGATCGATCGACCGGTTTGGCACTTTGTTCTGTGTTTGTTTTTGTATTTTCTTGAGGGATTCACACCTCACATGTTGTCGTGATGAGGTGAGGTTGTACTCACTTGGCTTCTTTAATACAATTTTTTAATTATCAAAAAAAAAAAAAAAAAAGGAAGAGCCAGACAACGGGCATGGCTTCCATCTCGTGGCACCATGCAGGCCTCACATATATAACATATTCCCATCCCATGATCCATGACAAAAGAACGACGACGACCAGCAGCAGTACAAGCCAGAGGCAATGGCGTCGCTGCCTTCCCTCCAACTCCGCCACCCCTTTCCTTCCTTCTATCCACACCCCTCCACCTCCTGCAGAGCAGCCACTCCGCCTGCCAGAGCGGCCAAACCCGAAAGCGAGACTGCAGCTGATGCTGCTACGCCAGAGTAGGACGACTTCGAGGACCGCCTTGCCCAGGTGCGCATCCGGTACCGCAGCGGGGTTGGCAAGAAGGCTGAGCAACGCAAGGCCCAGAGGTCAGGCTCCGCTAAGAAGAAAGGCTCTGGTGGTGTCTTCCTCCCACCAGTGCCACTGACAGAGCCAGTCTCCGGCGGGCTTAAGGTCGATTTCGGGTTCAGCCCATACACTGAGCAGCTCAATGGCCGGCTCGCAATGCTGGCCCTGGCAACCCTTCTGCTCATCGAGCTAGGCTCCGGAAAGAGCCTCATCACTTACCATGTGCCGGCCACTATTCTCATTCAGGTATATTTTGTGGCGGCCATGGCTGCATTGTATGTTACGTATGAGAAGGAAAAAGTCAGCATTTGGCCAGAAAGCAGCAACAAATAATCGTCCGTTAGCATCTCGATTCTCCATTGTTGCTTTGTAAAAGAGTTTGTCTCAATACTTGTACATCAATTTTCTAACATGTATGAAGAGTGGTTATCCAATACTTAATCTCAATATTTATACAGCGATGCAGAACTGCTTTTTTCTTAAAAAAAATTATGCAGAACTGCTACAATGGATATATCCTTCTCTTTTATTTCTTCTTGTTTGTAAACAAATGAAGGGGAACAAATACACACTTTTCTTGGGGGTCATTTTCGAACATTATACTTCAGGTAGTCCTAGTTTCTATCCCCACATGATAATCTTCTTCGATCGCTACAGAAGCATAGGCTCAGTTGCTGTATTTGCCCTTTCCCTGACCAGGGAATGAAGCAAGTTTTGTTCTATAAACAAAGATAAGCCGCTTTGAATTTGTGCTCCACACACTGAGCCTATGCATCTCACATTTAGAGACAAGGAATGACTTTGTGCTCCACACAACTCATCTTTGGACACAATGAATACCAAGGAACAATGGCACTGCTCAAAACGTGCCTTAGGACGTCCGGGTCAGAAAATCATTAACAGCAAGGCTTGCATCTCCATGTGCAACCGCATCTTCTGGTTCCGGCATGTACAAACTGGACGAGCTTCCCTGCATCCCAGTTAACATAAAAATGAATTCAATGGCAAGCCAATTAACATAAGGAAAAGTAAACTAGCCTACGCAGCATAGGGGGTCACCAGGTCTAAGGTTGAGTTGGCCAGATCAGAGCGACTCAACCCCAGATGGTGATTGCCATCCCCACCCTCCTGTGTAACTGGCATTCATGCCATGGGGAATTGGGTGGTGGTGTCAGATGGCTCCCTCATGCCCCGCTGCACAGGCTCAGGAACTAAAACATTCGTTATTCACAACACTTTAGATATGAACCTTCGTGTCTAGCTGCATTTCCCCATTGCTGTCGTCATTAAGGTTTGCCCCATGTGCCCTCAGCCACTCCACACAGTCTTCCAATCCGTTAGAATTTGAGTCCATGTTGCTTCCTTCTGCTGAACCCAGGTTTGAGAAACCCAGAACCTGAGCTATATATGCAACAGGAACAGATGGACGATATGATCGGGACATGCATCTCACAGCCTCAAACCTCATTTTCTCCGCATAAAGATCTGCAGTGAACATAGTGATCTCAGAAGATTCACAAGAACTCTTGACTTAATATAACCTATTTGGCAAAAAGTCATAAATCTGTGGAGACAAATGTAACATACCCATCAGTAAGGGGTTCAAGTTGGGGGCCGATTTGTACAGCCTGAAGAAGAGGACATAATTTCCAGAAGTCACAGCAGCACGGACTGCAAGTGCATGCTTCACAGCCTCATCCCTCTTTGCTTCAGCAGATAACCTGACAAAAAATTGGGACTTTAATCGTGTCTCCATACATTGATAGAAAAATTGTTTTTTAGATCAGTCGAAGTAAAAATTGGTAAGCCCAGTACCCTAGTCCTAGATAATGGCTAACCATACAGTGCAAATTTGTTAACCCACTATTAGCTGATCGTAAAAATGAACCACTTCAAATTTTCCTTATTCATGAACTTTTGACATATCCTCAAGAAAAGAAAACATCATTGTATGTTTGTCCACCTTGCCATTGAAGATAAGAGATCTTTGTAATTATTGGAATGCATTATGACGCAAAGCAAGTTGTAAGCAGCAAACTCCATGTCACACCCTTTGATTCCCTCAGAATAAAGACTCTTCAACTGTGACTGACACTGCAATGCAACAAGAAATTGTCATTCAAAGGAATAGTAAAAGGTCACATAAAAACCAATTGCTCGTCAAACAATAAGGAAAAGAAATTCTGAAGATCACATCCAACCTGATTATACTCTGGCAAATCTCCTGCTTCCAGTGCAAGTCGTGCATGTGTTTCATATACCTAGAACGAGAACACACAATTTAATTTCTCCAATTGTATGAGTTGGCCAATCTAAAAGGGATAAATAGTAACCACCTAACTCGACAAAAGTGTCCATACCATCAGGCATTCAAAAATAAAATGAGACAGAAAGGCTTCACCCTCAATACGAAATTTCAAACAAAGACAAACAACTTGACAGACGACTTGGGGCAGGACTTAAAAAGTGGAAATGGTCTATGAATCTATGAGCTTATAACACTAGAGAGGTGGAGGTCATCTTCAGCATAAAGATGTAGCAATCAGCTACATTTCTCCATATCAAAATTTTCGTCCATACGGCAGACCCCAAATATTTGAAGTAACGTGATAAAATTATTATTATCTATTTATTATTAGGAGACAGCAAGGACAATAAAATACCTTCACAGTTAACTCATTGCGTATCCATTGCACTGTAAGATCTTGGCGAATAGATTTCAACTGATCGCACTTATAAAGATAGTTCTTTTGAGAATCTTGAACCATGAGTAAAGCTTTCTCTAGCACTTCTTCAGGTCTCACCTATATACAGGGAAATCTCTTAGTATAACAACAGCATAATAAATCGAGTACACAAAATCAAATAATTGAGAAATACTTCGACAATAAAGTGCACAAATCATGATATTTACAGTGGCAGGATCAGGTGCAGAAGTAAGGCGCAAGTAGCGCTTTTCAATGTCCTGGCAGGTTCCTTTCACAGTTAAGGAATCCCAGTCCATGTCTTCAACAGCCCTGCCTGGCCCCTCTTCATGCTTCTTGCTCATGAGGAATGTGTTTGGCCTTTTAGCATACAAAGTTCCAGCTGCAACCCCTTTCTGTCTCGACTTATTTTCTCGATTCTTATCGAAACGCTTGTAACGGTTTTCTCGCTTTTTCCTTTCTTCTGGTGAATTTGCAAGGTTAATTGCAGCTGCATAATATGCAGTTAGGCCTTGGTCCTTCTCACTATCACTAGAAGCATCACCATTTTCAGTGGCTCCATTCATAGTGTCAGTAAAACGTGGCTTCTTAACCAGCCTCTGCACATTGTTACTCTGATAATTCAATTTTTGTGAAGCAAAAAACTTCAAATGACTGCCACCATCAAATTTGCTTTCCAATCTATCATTTTTAGCCTGCAAAAAGGAGTTCCCTCAATAACCCACTGTACATTGAGATATTTATCAATTATCACATATTAGACCCCACATATTTGCTCTAGAATAGCTCCAGATAAAGCTCAAGAGTGGAGAAAATATTACCACTGTCCCCTTCAGATTCAAGTTGTCACCACCAACATCTTTTATTGGGTCGTAATTAACAGATGAAAGTTTCTCAACCAACTTATCCTGTGGAAGAGGTTCCCACCTACTTCGCCTGCTAGGACTTCTTTTATACTTTGGCAATGCAACAGGACTCTGCAAATTGCTGGAAAAATAGCATATACTATGATAATCAGATATCTTTGCAAATATCGCATCCAGAATATAATGAGAAGAAAAGATATCCTGACTAGAACTTATGAAAAGAAAAGAGTAAGGTGAAGCATTTCAAAGTGCAAATAGCGATAGAAGCAGATAATGACGGTGAAAGGACAAAATAAATGCTACAATTCCACATTTTCTAATTTTTACCCTCCACAATTAGATGGTGTGAAGTTCCTAGTTTTACACCCTCACGTAGTTTTGAGTCTTACACAGATTGGTTATTTCCGTACCAGATTCAAGTCGGAAGATTAAGTACACTAAATTCTGTACTTGCAGCCGCTATATCTTATCTATTTGAAGTCCAAACAGACGCAATATCTATCACATTATTTTTCCATCTTCAAAAAATTGTTTCAGATACGAAGCCAGCATTTCAATCAGGAATCACTTAAATACATCAAATATTTTATCTACCCAGGATAGCCAGGCAGGAAAAACATGCAATGCAGACAGAAGAGATGCTAACAGTAGTAATGCATTAACAAAAACATATATAATCACACAAGCAAAAACAAGAATCATGAGCAACAAAAAAAAGGATATAAATCAGCAATAATCAAGCAAGAAAATTCAAAAAAATAAATATAAATTATAAACGAAATTCAAAGATGTATTCATAGTAATCGAAGCACAATTAGAAAAAGGTTGTAAAGGATGGGTATGAAACAGCAATATCAAGCAAGGGGAAATAAACTCCTGACATTACAATTGAAGGTTCCCACATCTTTATGTTAATTAAACCATTCCCCTTAAACTTCTAGATTTCTATTTTACCTAATTCATGTGCAGTACGTCTACTTGAATAATCCATTAATTCCATATCATCATAAGTTATATGAAAACTACAGAAGAGAATTACAATCAATCGTCAATTACGACAAGTAGCATGAATAAAGAAGTCCCAGTGTCTGCTAGAAAACAATCATAAACTAGATCAAATAAGAAGAAAACATACTCATTGCTAGAAGACTCAGTAGCTGGCAAAGGGAAGAGAGGTTCAACATCCCAGTTTCGGGTGAACAATGTATTATCAGAAGATGCTTTAGTTATAATCTGAAACGAAGCAATTAGTCAGATCACTTGAATAAAAATAAACTGAACATTTTTCGGAACCACAAAACTAGCACGCCACCCAACCCCCTTTTCCTTCCTATAGAGTCTCATTTCAACATAGCAAATGTGTTTCATCTTCTCCCCAGTTATGTTCTGAAGCAAACAAAATTAAAAACATGTACTATACAATATATAGTCCATTAAGAAACCATGTAAAAGGGCGTAAAGGACAAGAACAAGGTGCATAAGTATCAAAAGAAAGTAGCAGTTACCAAAAATGCCAAAATCTAAAGAGATGATTCCAAGGGTGTGTTTGGTTGTACGGGAAATTGGTTTCTGCATGACTTTCCAGAAAATTTAGGGTTCTTTCCAGAGTAGTGAATTTGGTACGCTAATTCTTGGAAAAATGCGGCATGTAGTGAAATGAAGTGGAAAATAAAAAACTGTGGGAAATCCTTACTTAATGGAGAATCTCCTCCCGAGGAGATTTCAAGTGGAAAGTGGAAGAGAAATCACTTAATGGCACTTTTTGCAATTATCTAAAGATGGCAAGGGCAGAGACGCAGAGAGAAAACACGTTTTTTAGGCCCCACGCATTTTCTCCCTGCATTCTTGCCCTGCCAGCTTTGAATAATTACAAAAAGTGCCACCGTTTCTAAGTCAAGCAGAATCTGCCAACCAAACACCTAGATTCTTGAGAGAAATCAGAATCCCCACTCCTCCATCTGATTTTGATTCTGCTTCTAGCTGAATTGGTTGCCAAACGCACCTTAAGAATCTCTAACAATAATTTTGGCACATCATTTCAAACGATTGATCTGTTGGCGTTTAAGTGCCCTCCTATGTAAAAGATGAACATCTTAAGGTAGTCAAAACCAAAAGCAACCATCTAAACCCTTATGGCTACATGTGAACTTTGGAAGTACATGATTATCATCTCATGAATATGAACATTTTTAATATTTCACGTGCAGCCATCCTCTCATGAAGCCGATTAACATAGTTCCAAAGGCATACGACAAACATGATGATATCGAACCTACATATCATTGTCCCCTCTTTAAAGGGTAGCGTCAGGAAGGGCATCCCGGCAAAAAAGAATTTGGCACTATTTTTTCGCATAAATTTTCCACCATCATTTTGATTTTATGAGTCAATTATGGTATATAATCCATGCAACCAACCCCAGATAGCTGAGATAAGGCGCATGATGATGACGACTAACAAAAAGGACTGGTAAAAATTGATATTTGCTTAAAGAAAACTAAACAACAAAAACTATATCTGTGCATGAACAAACTGGAAAGCAAAAACCATCAAGTGAATAAGGGAAAAATCATAAATAGCATAGAACCAGACATAGGACAAGATCGAGATGTAACAGAAACTAAGTTGTACAGCCTCGAAGTACCTCTTTCATGATTTTTTGACAGGCTGCTTTTTGTATATCATCTCTGCAACGGGCCAATGCCCTTTCCACATAAGCACGAAGTGAAGCAGGAAATGTTCCTGGCTGCTGCAACCAGCATAGAATTCAACTATTATATTTATTACTTTCACTTCCTCAGGTTATACTAGAAGAAGATGTGTTAAACTATCAATTAAATGATAGTGATATCTAGCACGATATGAAAATAAGGACCTTAAGCAACGGATCAGCAGCTGTATCAGTTGATGTTGCTTTGATACCATGTTTTGGCATTGAAACACTGATGTAGGCAGGCTGTGACACTGTATCTGTGATAGCGGCATCCTTACCAGCTTTTGGCAAGCCAACGGGCAAACTTGAAGCAATTCTTGGATTTGTTGGGATCTGCAGCATGCTCATACGGCACGTATCTCCTGTAGGAATTGATTGTGAAGGAGACTGAAAATTTTGAGGAAATTGGTTCAGAGAATACTGTTGTGTTGCTCTGTGAGGAGGTACAACCGTCTGTTGGACAGCGTAATTGTTATGAAAAATTGGAGTTGGTTCTGAAGCCTTCTGAAAATAAGACTGCGGTTGACTCACAGGATCCTTAGGAAATCCAGGTGACATATGACTGCAAGAATCATCATAATTGTTGCCAACTGTAGCAGTTTCCTGCCATGAAGCCAAAAGAACTATACTAAGTACACAAAGGGGTTGCCGGAATTTATCAACTTTAAACAAAAAGAACAAATAAAAAGGTTAAGGACTCATGACAATGATGTTTAATTTCTGTTACAATGATATGTTGATTACATTAAAATGCAAGCAATATCAGGTCAAGGGAGGGAAATAGAAAATGCTGACACTGCAGAAAGGAGCCAAAAGTAAAAACTGGCCATAATCATGGTTAACAAAAGATACCAAAGATCCCTTGCTCGACACCGCCAAGAAAAAGGGGAAAAAAGTGTCGTTGTAAGAGGAAGAAAAAGTTCTAGAGCTCTCCTTGCTCGTTTTTTGGAGCTTACCCCAAGTTATTATGTTTCTTCTCCATTAGGGTATGATTTTCCTTTCAGTTTTTATCTAGTTGAGGTTTTTCGGGCTCTAAATTTGGAGAAGAATTGTTCCTCCATTGTTGCTACCCTACCCTTCTTTGGAGCTTTACTCTTCAATGAATTTTAATTCCGAAAAAACAATGACATAAGCAGCTTTTATGCCGTGAGAAAGTTATGTATATTGAAATTCCAGGAGAAAGGCATGCCTTTCCCTTCAAAGATTTTCATTTTAGAAACAGCCATGTTTTTCTGTTAGGGAGGATAGCCGCTTTCTCTATTTATGTCTACAAGTACACTATGAACTACCAGTAGTTGCAGCTTTCCGCTGTCTCTATTTATGTCTACTAGTACACTATAAACTATCAATGGCAGCGTTTGAAAACAAATGCACTTGTACAGACAACTGTTTAGGATATTAGATGATACGGATGGCCTGTGGGCCCACGACTCATTAATTGTTGGAGCCGCAGGAAAGTGTGAACCCCATTCTTCAGTCAAATTTGGAGTGTTCCCAGATGTAAAGATACTTGTATCTATTAGGAGGTTATAATCAGATTGGTTTAGATATTATTATATTGTTTATCTAGAGGAAATCTCTCAACTGATGTATACCGTATCTTGTATTTCATTTATATAAAGCAATATAATGAACCCGATCAAATTGGGTTGCACTCTTACCTAGGACACCAGGTTATCAGAATATCAGTTCACTTTCCAAAAAGGAATTTGTATGTGGGCCTTCCTGATGTTAGATAAGGATGGAGCCAAGGGAGATTTAATAGCAGGGCAGTTTGAAAAATAATGTCACTTATCAATTTGACCTATAGTCATACTCCTTTGCTGCTAACGTTCGCCTTGAAAGTTCACATGGATTTGACACCATCAAAACTTTAACATTGGATTAGTACCAAAACTCCACAGGGGGGGTAAAGATTGTCATTCATCAATTTGAATCCAAACTTCATAAAAAAAACACTTCTCTTAGTTTTTTTATCACAAGAAGCTGGCATAAAGCATATATAGACATATGCACTATGATAAAAAAGTAAAGCCCGTCGGTAGGATAAATCCATGAGTATGGGGCCACGTGATTGTTTTGTGCGTGTGTGTGTGAGAGAGAGAGAGATTGACCCTTTGACAGAGATACATATGAAATAAACCTCAAACACATACACGCACACATATATAGAGTACAGTTTATATGAGATTGATCTCATATAAGGAGCATGAGAACAGTCCTTTTGGGTCATTGGATTCTGATCTGACAGTGAGTATCAAATCAGTGGGTAGGTGAGTGTGACCCATCATTCGCCCTTGTAGCCGTCAGATCAAGATCCAACGGCTATGACTTGAACTGGCCTCATAAAAGGCAAATGAGATTGCTCTCATAAAGCTTATATGAGGTCAGTTCATGTCGTAGCCGTTGGATCTTGATCTGACGGCTACAAGGGTAAGTGATGGTTCACACTCACCTACCCACTGATTTGATACCCACCATCGGATCGGAATCCAACGACCTAAAAAGATTGGCCTCATGCTCCTTATATGAGAACGATCTCATATAACCCGATCTCGTGTATATATATATACATGCACATCCAAGTAGACATGTTTCTAGCACACATAAATGCATATGCTGAACACATAGCAATGGTTACACTTTTACATTTTCCAAATACTTATAGAAAAAAAATGAACACATTTGTTTCAAAAAATATTATCTAAACAAGCAAATAGACTCCAGCCCTTGTGACATTCTATGCAAATGGCAAGAACGCATAGTTATATCTTGTATACCAAAATATTTGGAAGTTAGAGCTGTAGTTACTAGAATCAAAACATAATATTTCAATTTCTATATAAAAACACCAACACGGGGATGGCCATTTTAATATGCCCATTTTGCCCATATTAACCGAGAGCCTGTGCCACATTATGTGCGAATTTGTGTTTCTACCATATTTAATGCAATTTATTGTGGAAACTTATTTTGACGACATATACCCCCGAGGCATGGGTATGGTCAAATCTGTTTATTTTGCTGGGCAAAACGGGTAGAAACTAGGCCTGATTACGAGTTAATTAGAAATCTTTGTTTGCCAACAATTAATTGAGAAATATTCCATTTTTAGGTTTTCTAATAGAAGAATGGCTTTCCATGTATCAATTCCTAATTGATTACATTCTCCTTCAAGGGGTTCCTTATGCATCTTAGAACCTTAGCTCAAAAACCAAGGTTACATAATTTTAGCTTCGTGCACATGCTTCTTGCAAGTGTGCATTCCTAGTGTTCTTACAAAAAAAGCTAGGTTCAAATATTATTCATACTACATACAACCTATGCTGGCCATATCATTGAATATATCAATGTGGATATTCTATTCTGTCTACCGTGCAGTTTCTTTAAAGCCATAAATCACGGCATGAGCCATATCTTGTAGGCCCAATCACGTTATTTAATTATCACCAAAGAATTCAAATGCAGGAAGGTTCCGTCTGTAATACCTGAATTAAAACATGCCATCTATATCAGACTCGTATATCACATGACTCTTAATTGTCCATAGTTGATTCTTTATATGACATGACTCTTAACTTCCATCTTGTCAGACCATTATGGATTCCTCAACACCTGTGAACTTCTATAACATGTCTAATCATCATCATCATACGCCTTATCCCAGCTATCTGGGGTTGGCGGCATAGATTATATACCGCATTTGACTCTTATCGGAATCAAAATGGTACAAAATCCATACAAAGAAACATAGTGGCAAGTTTTTACGCCGGATGCCTTCCTGACGCAACCCTCCGAAGAGGGGACAATGATAAGAAGATTCAACATCATCATATTCATCATACACCTTTCCAAATATGTGGATTGGCTTCATGACATGATGGCTGCACATGAAATATTAATATAGCCATCTTCCATCACAAAGCTGGTAACAATGAAATCAGTCTGCTTTTACATGGGAGCATGGCATATGCTGGAAAGATATATGTCCATATATCACATCAACTTTGTCTATCCTATGGTTAGAGACATAGTCTTTCTTCTTTTTCAATAGATGAAGAAACTAACATAATTAATCAACCCAATTGGATAATTAATCAAACCATAAGGAGCTTGCCATAACCGTTCATAGTTGATTCTTTATATGACATGATTCTTAATTTCCATCTCGTCAGACCATTACGAATTCCTGTCAACTTCTACAACGTGTCTAAATAATGGCCCTATATACGCTGACGTGTCTAATAAGGTCCATAAATACATTGGAAAGGAATTACATCCACAGATCACGTCTAGTAATTTGCAACTTTGCATATCCCATATGTTTAAAGTATTGTACATAAAAACACATGGAAAATATATTAATTCAGCTGGAGTCTAACAACTAAAAATAGAAAACAAGATAAAAGAACCAAACAGAAAGAAGGCAAACCTGCAATGAAGGCAAGTCAGGAGCACTAGAACCAGGCTGCCAAGACGTGGTGCCAGGAGGAGGCGGTTGGCTGCTAGAAACAGGATAATATCCCCTATTTGTACCTGCAATTTCACACTGAACAGACGAAGAGGCAGAAGTAGTAACCGATATGTTCTCTGTCCCAGGAGCACATGTAACATCAGAGCTTTGGTTGTAATAATTAGCCCACTGCTGCTGATATTGTTGTTGATACTGGCCTGGTGGAGTAGCCACAGAACTTGAACCATTAGCGGCGTTTGAATCAGCAGTGGTGCAGTTCGAATAATATTGAGGATAGTTTCCATAATTTCCACCATTCCAGTAGTTAGCGTGACCTGGATAGCCGCCATTTTGGTATCCACTTGTCGTTGTCTGATAATTATCAGCATTGTAGTAAGTCCCAGAATAACTTGAAGTAGAAGGATATGAGTCCGAACCCTGAAATGACGAGGTATGAGTCTGATAAGGAGCACCTGAAGTTTGATATGCCCCAGCTTGCTGAGGGTAAGACTGGTTGTCTTGTTGATGATACCCATAATAATAACCTTGCCCCTGATATCCCGTTGTGCTATGTCCATAAGGATCTGAAGATGTTGTGTAGGGGGTATATCCATACTCATGCGAACCAGTAGCTGTTCCAACACCAGATGTCGTTGCGGAATGAGACGATGTGTTCATGGTCACTTGAACATCGTTTGAGAATGCAAACTCTACTTGTTGATTCTGTTGGTTGTGGCCATACCCAGAAACAGAAGGAACTGCACTTTCTGTTGTTGCATTAGCAGCCCTAGGCATATTCCATGATGCCGATGTAGATAAGGGTGGATGGGGCGGATGATACGATAAATATGCATTTGAAGATTCTTGGCTTCCACCAAATTGATGGTTCTGTTTAACAAGCAACGGGAGTTAACATCACTAATCTACTATCCTAAAAAGCAACTCCTAAATCATATAAACAGATTCACCAATGACGCTCGACAATAAGCGAACCAAGAAAGCATGGATATAGATACGGCACATTGGTATTAAACAATAACGGAGCGGCCATACAGCAATTCTCCAAAAATCAGGATACTATAAAGGGAATCGTCGTATTAGAATATCATTATTATATTGGGTTAGTTCTTGTATTAAGAAGCTTTTTATTACAAATCTTGTAATAAAATCTTAATTACACTCGAAAGTGTTGCATTTGTTTAATGACTACCTTAGTTACAAAGGGGCTATTTGGACACCCGTTTGAACTTTATATTAAGGCAACTTCACCCCATTTTCCTAACATCAAATGAAATGAAAAGGGTGATTCATTGGGGACGCCCAACTTTTGTATTTTCAATTCTGTCATTTATGATGTAAATGTTCGTTTCAAAAACCATTTAGAAACCCATCAAAAAGACAGAAAATCTCTTCTTTACCCTTAAGTAAAGTTTCCAACTCAGAACCCAACTCACAAATTCTGCACCACATGTCATGGGATTCATATTTCTATTCTGTTCAGGGTGAGGAACACTGGCCGTCATTTTGCCCAAGATTCCCATTTATCTGACAGGCTGAAGTGCCTTTGAAATTCTAATTTGAGGACATTAGAGTTTCAAAGGTAAATCTCCACTTAAATGGCCTTTTCTGTTCTCATTGTCATTAGCTTCTCAAATGAGCCTTATAAAGCATTGCTGGAAGAGCTCCATAAAGTAAATCTGTTCATAGAGTTAGCTTAGATAGAAGACATTTCTTTACAACTACTCCTCCAGTCACTTTTAATTGAGACCATCACATAATTGGCCAATTTTTTTGAGATGTCCAAGCCTAGGCTTTACGAGCAAGTCACCTTTCATCCCAGAGGCCTCTTGACCTCGACCTAGGGTCACTTCCCGGCGGCGTCGTTGCCATCTCCGGCCGCCCGACCGGAGAATAATTGGGAAATGGTATCATCTAATTTTGGCACGCTATTTTTGCTAATCGTCTTAATTAAAAGTGACCGGAGGGAGCTTTAAACTAAATAAAACCTAGCCAGAAAAAAAAAAGAATCGAAACGAACATGTTGAGAATGGAAGAGTCTCAAAATATTGACTAACGTCGTCGTACCATGCCGATATTTCAAACAAAAACAGCTCTACATATCGAAAATAAGTAGGATGCAGCAGAACATAGAATTGCCATATAGCCCCCCGACTAGCGAGAAACAGAATTGCAAACAAAACAGGTAACGAAAAGCAAAGATTATTTTTTTTGGGTAAATAATGCAAAGATATCTCACCATTTTGGAGGTTAGAGAAGCGCCTCCCTCGACGTCTGTCCCGTCCCGTCCTTCTCCTTCAAAGGTAGTCAAGAAATCCTAGCAACGCAGCAGGTCGTGAGACTTGCCTCTGCATCTCCTTCTCCGGAGGTTATCCGCCCTAGAAATGTGTGGATCGAGTAAATCTTCGCATCCGAGGAGGCCACCAAAGGGTTCTGCTAGAGCAGCAAGGGCAGCGATTTCTGATCGGCGCCGACGAGAGCGAAGGGCGCCGGTGACGGTGACGGTGACGGCGCCGAAGATGACGAAGACGGCGACGAGAATGGAGGTGGGGTTAAAACCGGGCTAATATGGGCCAGGACCGTCCAAATGGGGAAGTGGGAGCCCATTTGCCAACAACAACCATTGGCCCACTTCATTTAGAGAACTCTGGGCCATCAAATAAAGCCCTAAAACTTTTTAATTATGCCCTGATCACTGTAAAGCATTCGGCCCATCAAAAGGGTTCATCTATGACACCCATCATCAAATAACCGGTTGGGCTAAAATAGGTTGCCGAGGTTGTTACGTATGAAGAGCTTGTGAGTTTGGGAGGTGGAGGAGTTCGGATCCGCTGGTAAAGCTTCACCAGCTAGACCACTGTTGAAATGATGCTGTTTTCTATGCAGGTTACGTGCTCTCACGTGATTTGCATCACGTAGTTGGCTGGCATCACTTGACCAGTAACCTCGTTAGTGAAGCTTCACCGGCGGATCCAGATTCGGAGGTGAAGGGGTTTGAAAAATGTCACCGATAGAGCCAAAAATTTCAGTGTGAAAGGCCGAATGTGTTTGGCAGTGGAAAATTTTCAGAGGTGATCAAAAATATTTTTAGTGTTTCTCACTCGGTGTCTTTCACACTTTTAGCATATGTTAAGTTAAAAGGTAAAAAATTATTAAAGATTTTTTTCACTCACACATTTTCAAACAATTTTTTGATTAAAAGGCTAAATCTTTCAGCTTCCAAACGGGCCATACTGCAACATATTCCCATAAGTAGGCTTCCGTTCGTGAGGCATAAAAATCAAGGCTAAGTCCCACTGTTTGAGAGATTTCAGTAGCCATCTGGCCATGACTTGTCCTGAAAAACTTCTCATAGCTTATCTCTGCCGTGCTGATCTTGAAGCCCTCCTCCCCAATCTCGCTCATGTGGAAAGAGAATACGGGGAGGAGGCCCCGACAGGTTTTCAGCAATTATATCCCGAGCCCACTTGAAGTTAGGTCATAGTAATCTGGTTGGACCTCCATCACACCGTCAGCCCTAACTACGGCCTCTTTTACGTCGGAGTCTCCATTGTCTTTAAAGGATAAACGGCTAAAAACGGGTTTAGGCAACGACTAAAACTAAAAGTAGAATTGCCTCTCGTACTTTTGTGTATGATAATTAACTAGGGAAGGAAATAATGTTTATACAAGGAGTATATATATATATATGCAAATATTTCATTAACATGTTGAGTGTGCCAATAGCTTGAAGTACATAAATATAAAGTGTTGCTGCCTTATGTGAAGTTCAGTTAATAGTAATTGCCCGCTTTGTATGTTGGTGTTCTCTAGATTGAAGTGTTTGGTAAGATGTATATGGAACGTTAATTACATATGCATAGTCCGAAAGCCTGTTCATTGGAGCCCATCATCACTTACTGCTCTGGCCTCTTGCTGAGGCCAAGTTGGAGGTGTGAGGTAAATCATATGCACCAATCAATTCAACCATGTCAATACTATTTGCACATACAATAGCACATAAATGTAGAGGTGAGGTATATAAAAATAAATTGTAGAGGTTGAGTGCAAGAAAAAAGTTAAAGCTTGAAAAAAGAAAAAGAAAAAAAGAACTTTCGAAAGCATGCCCAGAATGTGTGCAAGCTCGTAACCATCGGCCCATTTGGGCCCTATATTGATTTAACGGTTTAGACCCCTGCGAATATGTGGGCACGTTAATATTTAACATGGATTTAACATTGTTCATGTTAAATTTCTTGTATCTTTGATTTGTTTTCTTACATAAAAGTATAAAAAAAAAAGAGAGAAGAAATTCACTTGCGGGGGTGAATTAGCTGCATCAATTTGTTGTCAAAGAAACAAAAGCTGAATCAATTGATTCAACCATGACAATACTGGTTAGAAGGCCAACATCCTAAGTGAGCTCCAGAGCTTATCACAAAGGGTCCACACAATTGAGCCAGCCATGCATGCATACACAGGTACTGGTCAGATCAGGTGAAGTCCCCCTATCTGGGACGACGGCTGCAGAAGCCCGGGATCTTGGGGACCATGGCCAGCCGGCCTATGTGGGGGCGCATCTTCTCGCCGTCGCCCCACAGGGCGTAGGCCTCCTCGCCATGGGCAGCGTCATCGCCGACAGCCAGCTCCTCGTCGGTCATCCGCAATGCCACCACCCGGCTGATAATCAAGCAGATAAGGCTAGTGATCAACACATTCCAAATGGTCACAAATGCAGCTCCTAGCAGCTGAGCCCCTATGAGGCGAAACCCAGGACCCGGTTGGCCATCTAGGAGCGCGTAGAGGAGGCCCGGTTGCCTATTAGACTGCTTGTAGAAGAGCCTGAGGAGGCTGGGCTTGGCGAAGAAGCCGGAGAGGAGACCGCCGAGGAGGCCCGCAACGGCGTGGGTGTGGAAGACGCCGAGGGTGTCGTCGACCTGTTGCAAGAAGGAGATGCGCCTGTGGAGGACCATCATGGTGTACCATGGCACCGAGCCAGAAAGCAGACCCATTACTAGGGCTGCCCATGCATCCACCACCCCTACATGCATAAACCTTTAAATAATTCATAACCAAGTAGTACAGTATCAAATTTTCAAAATTATGTTTATTTTGTTACTCGCCAGATAATATATGTTTGGAAATTTAGGCTTCATTGCCATGATATAAATGTTGATAAATACCATAAAAGAAAATCATACTATAAATGTTTATAAAAAAATAATCATACTATGAATGCTTGGGATAGTTTCCCTAGACAATTATTAATAGATAATTGAGTATCCGTTCGCCTCTAATTTGAGACAATATGACAGCCATAGCTTACATTTTTGTTTTATGTTCATTTTGTTGACTAACATGTAATTCTTTTGCTGAAAAAGACCCACAAATTGTCAAAATCGTGTTTTTTGGCAAAATGTTAATATTCATGGTATTGTCATGACTGATAAAGACTATGCTAGTAGTGTTTAAACATAATCAACAAAAAAGGAAGCCTGATCAACTGCAAATATTAACGAAACAATGTGATAACATATTCATGGGGATGTTTTATTTTGTCACAAAGTAAAATCTAAATGATTTAAACAAAGTATAAGTATGCGGCTATGCCTGCCCTATTTGCATGAATCGATTCTCATAAATCATAGAGTATGAAGGAAAATATTTTCCTGACCGGCAATCATCAACACACATAGGAGTCCTAGCTTGGTATATAACTACCGTGCGACCATCTAAGACCATGCTATGTACTTATGTATCATTTTAGGCGTCAATGTGCCATGTTAGGACCCTCATGTACCATGGTCATGGACCCTGGTCAAGGCAAGAAGATACCATGCTAACGCTGTTTTCACTACTCAAGCGTCAACACAAAGGACCACATCAGTGCCCAACAGCTTATTAGACGTAGTGTATAGACTGCCTTCTGTCAATTTTAACAGATAAAGTTTTTTTCAAATGAACTAAATTTTTAGTGTATTTGAATAAAAAAATTGTATCTATTAAAAGTGACCATAGGAGTAAGAAAGAAATTGTTCGCTGAATCTAGTAGGTGTTTGAGAATCCAAAGGAATACGTTCAAGTTACTGCATAAATTAAAGGTAGGAATGGAGAAGGAACCTGCGCCAGGGGTGATGCAAACAAGGCCGGTGATCATGCCCTGGACTGCACCAATGACGGAGCTCTTCCCGTAGACGACCATGTCGAGGGAGACCCACACGAGGAGGCTGGTGGCTGTGCAAATGTGTGTGTTGAGCACGGCCATCGCCGCCACCAAGTTGGCTTCGCACGGTGTCCCGCCGTTGAACCCAGTCCAGCCCATCCACAGGAAGCCAGCTCCTCCTAGCATGTGGATTATGTTGTTCGGTGGAAAGACAGTCCTATCGTTTGTTATCCTCGGACCAACCTAACATATGAACATAGATGTACACTTAGCTCACAATATACGCAACTTGAGAATGCAAAGAGAAAACAGGCATGCTCTAGTATGCCCTCATATACCTGATAAATTCATTTCATGCATGCAAGCTTATCAAAGAAGAAATAACAAACTAGTCCTTATTAGTTATTCCGCATGCCCAATGTTCAAAGACATCCATAAAATCAAGTAGTACAAATAATTAGTTCTCTTGCATGCCTAATTGGCAACAAAGAAACTTGTATGACACATACTAATTGTCATAGTAATTTATCTTAAAGGGTGCGTTTGGCAACCTTGATTTAGATTTAGAGGTGTGATTCTTAGAAACGTCATTGAAAGAATCTCGTGTGATTTGGCAAATGACACGGTCGGCCCTATCATTTTGGGTGACCCTCTTTAAGTTATAATTAGAATCGCGTCATTATGGGGTGAGATTTTGGGGAAGAATCAAATTGTACCAAAAAAATAGTTGTCAAACGCATAATTTAGACAAATCACGTGATTCACATGGTCTAAATTCACATTGCCCTAAGATCAAAAGACAATAGATAATATTAATTGCTTCCTCAAAGACATCAGGTGATCATTTATGTAAAGTACATCCGCATATCAATAACTAGTTATTAAATTCTTTTCCTTTTTTCATGAGAATCAACAACTAGTCTTTAAAAGGTAAAAAACTATCTACTTGTTTTTCTTCTTTTTCTTATCATTAGCAGCCAGATATTACATTTTACATTCCAAAACTTGACCAACAACTTGATGTTACCCCCAAAGCTCAATGAATAAACGATCACCTAGTGCCTTTTAACTTTTAAGCAACAAGTAGAACTCCATGATTTAACTTACCCAGTAGGCAGCAGTGAAGCCAGCCACCCCAGAGGAGAGGTGTATGACATAGCCACCTGCATAATCCACCATGCCCAGAATGTCAAGAAATCCATTACTATCCCATACCATGTATGCTTCAAAAGTGTAAGAGAAGGTGACCTATAGAGGAACAAACATCATCCGCAAAGAAGTTCATCCTGCCTAGTAGGGATCATGACGGTGATCGCAGCGAACGCGAAGTTGAAGAAGACGTAGGCGGCAAAGGGTACGTCAACGGTAGACGAGGGTGGCGGCGAAGGCATAGAGGGTCATGAAGGCGGAATTGATAGCCCATTTCTTCTTCACTATACTACCATAGAGGATAGCAAGGCCCGGCATGCTCTGAAGGCCTACCATTGCCGCGGCCGTGAGCTTCCACGAGTTGTCGACCTTGTTGAGCCGCTCGGACGAGGCCTCGATCGGGGCCAGGTTGTCGGGGGAGGGTCTCCATTGTCGATCGCCGGTGTTTGGATGGAGGAGGAGGAAGCAAGAGAAGAGGAAGGAAGGGGGTGAGTGCATTCAAGGCATAGGATTCATCCCTGAGGTTCTTGTTGTCGTTTGCATGGTGAAGATCCTTTCATATTCGAGGCCTCGAGCCCAACCGGGTCCCAGGTGGAATGTTCACCTTGTAGTGTTTGATGATGTACATCTTAACTAGTGTTTATATATCTACGTTGTCCTACATCTTAACTAGTTGGCATCAAGCTGGAAGCATGGAAATGGATACCGGACATGAGTACGATTCCATACGGTGCGGCGATATGGCAATTTTCAAAACTTTAGGATATGATATGGGGGAGATAATTGTATTGATATATTAGATTTATACATGTTTAGTTACATTTTAGATTAGTTTTTACATTAAAAACTTGATTACAATGGAAAATATGGCATTTGTTTATTGTTTACACTATTTAATAAGGATTTGAAAAAGTAAATTTTTTTTATAATATTGATTATATAATTTATACTTGGTGTCTAGTATAAATTAAGATAGGACATGCATGTAGCCATATCCGACAGGGACAGGAGTATGATACGGTTACCGTATGGGTACGGCTCCCATTTTGGAGTATCTGTGATTCCTTTATTTTTTATAACAAAGTATCTGTGATTCCAAGGTTGGCTTGGAAGCAATCGAAAAAGAAAACTATTTGTCATGGAAGAATACAGGCATTAACTGAAAGATTGTGAGGGGATTGCCAGCGAAATACCGTAATCTAAGAGACCCCGCCACTTTTAATTTAGTCGGGTTCTAATAGGAGATACTGCCAAATGGGCTATTTTAAGAATGAGTTAATTATTTTGTTTGAAATAATACTACTTAAGAGACAAGTTCTAGTTGTCAAAAGGGAAAATAAGAAGAAGAAACTATATTAATTAAGTTGAACCATACCCACTATGAATTTTCAAACACTGCAAGCAACCATAAAACATTCACACAATTGAGCAACAAGCTAGTAATTTTTTTTATGTAAGCTAGAGTAAAAAATTTAATCAATTGGCTTCCTTGACTATAACTAGTGTAACTGTGTTTAAATGTGCACCTTTAGAATGGGACGGATGGAGTAACAACTATTTCCTTACCTTGCATGCGCAATGGTCAATCAATGAACTGCAGGCGGCATAAAACGAAGGGGCAAAAGAACTACTTCCTTTGTATTTCTACTCAGCACCTTAGAAACATATGTATACTCCATTCATAAAACTAATTGTCAAGTTAAACTAATCTTAACACACCCAACGACAACAGACAATGCTTGTGTTGTGCACTGAAGCGGCTTCTTCTAAAGCAGTTTTCCCTTTCGTTAAACCCTGCAATAGAAGCGCTTTTGCTAACCCTTCTCTTCTCAAGAGGAAATTCTCCGGAAAATCAACAGGTCGAAAATTTAGCAACAACTAGTTCTTCCACCAAGATTAATCTAAATAAAAGACCTAGGCAATTTTTAGCAACAAGAAGTCTAATTTGTTTATAACAAAGATAGTTTAGTTTAACTTACCCAGTAGGCAGCAGTGAAGCCAGCTACACCAGAAGAGAGGTGTATGACATATCCACCTGCATAGTCCACCATGTCTAGCTTGTCAAGGAACCCACTAGGATCCCATACAACATATGCCCCAACAGTGTAGGAGAAGGTGATCCACAGTGGCACAAACATCATCCATGCATAGAAGTTCATCCTGCCTAGTAAGGATCCGGCCAGCAGGATGACTGTGATGGCGGCAAAGGCGAACTCGAAGAAGACGTAGGAAGCGTCGGGCAAAGCGCCGAAATGGGACTTAGAGAGGAGATAGCTCTCGGAGACGGTGGTGCCGGCACGGCCCCAGATGGG
The DNA here is from genome assembly GCA_039654745.1 of Houttuynia cordata. NCBI lineage: Eukaryota > Viridiplantae > Streptophyta > Magnoliopsida > Piperales > Saururaceae > Houttuynia > Houttuynia cordata. The sequence continues at coordinate 4,417,525 of CM077505.1, forward strand.
GACGAGCGGGTGGCCGAAGGACATCTTGTGTGCCCAGAGGACCCAGGAGACAAGGGCGGCGGCGAAGGCGTAGAGGGCCATGAAGGCGGAGTTGACGGCCCACTTCTTCTTCACTATGCTGCCGTAGAGAATGACGAGGCCCGGCATGCTCTGCAGGCCCACCATGGCCGCGGCCGCGAGCTGCCACGCGTTGTCCGCCTTGTTCAGCCACTCCGGCGAGGCCTCGGTGGGGGCCAGATTGTCGGGGAAGATGTTCATCGTCGCCAATATTAATCAGAGGAGGAGGTGGTGGTGGTGTTAGGGAAGGATTAAAGGAGAGGGGATGTAGGCCACAAGGCATAGGATTCATCTCTAAGCGGCGGAGGTTCTTGTTGTCGTTGCATGGAGGAAGATCCTCTAACATTCTAGGCCTGGGCTCCATGGGATCCGTTTTGGACGATATTATTGGGTGTCCCCGGCACACCACGGAAAAATGAAGATGAACGTAGGAGAGAATTTCTAAATAGATTGTACAATGATAGTGACACGATATTTTTCGTTGATCTCGAAGATCAATGGTGCACATGATTTGCTCAGCTGTGTTGTGAATGTCTCCTATTTTGGCCTCGAGCTCTTACATGTTCCATATATACTGTGGTGGAATGTTCACCTTCTCGTGTTTCATGTATCTCTTATCTAATTTTCTTTGGCTGTTTGGCATCCCTCTTACGTAGTTGGCTATGGATAAATTACAAGCAGACGGGAGCTGTCGATGATTCGACGGCGCACTACTTTTTGATGCCGATCCTGATGATCGACGACTCTTGTTAATGGGGGCATCCCGGCTGGTGGACCTCAAATGCATCCTGCATGGAGGCGTTACGATCGATCAAATCAAGATCAGAAGGTGTGCATTAAACCAAGAACCGGCCGATAATTCAAACTAATTGCGTGCACTAGATCTGTATTAATGTGCATCGTCGAATCGAGGTTGAACGGCTAGTTGTGCCCTGATGCACTTCAATGTGCGTTGTGTAGCGGATCTCTTTTGATAGTTTAAAAAAATTACTTTTTTGGAAAAGGTTAGCACTAAATGCCCTACTAATCAGTTTGCCTCATATTATCAAAAACTGTCTTACATCATTAGAAAGCACACTATGTTCTTTACGATATACTCCCTCCGCACCACTTTAGTAGTAAGACGGTGGAAATTTATCATAGACAATAGATTCTATGAAAATAAACGCTTATAAAAAAAATATCAGATGCAATACACCGTAACATTTGTCTACAATATTAGTCAAACCTATAGACATATAATTGTCAATGTATTGAATGTCACTACAAAAATTTGTTGTGTGTGTCGAGAATCATGACTGGTAACTTCCCATTGAAGGACTATTGTTGGGTCGAGAATCATGGTTTTTGTTCGGTGGCTTTTGAAGTGTACGTTGTTTGTAATGTTTATGGTTTTGTAGCAATGTTTGAGTGTCTCTCCAAACATGCACTCTTTTTGCGCATTTTTTCCTTGATGTTTGTATTTATAACTTCTGTAATTTTATGGGCTCCTTAAGCTACATTTTTTTTTCGAAGATGAAGAAGGGTGCCTGATATCAATGAAAATTATTTTTTTCAATTATCTTTGACCAAATGAAATGAATATATCAGGCGTTTACGTTTATTTGTGGTTTTCCAATATGATGTGGACGCTAATGAATATACATATAGGTCATATATCAAAGAATAAATATACATAGATGATTCAATTAATGCGTCATGACTTAGCTCACATTAGGAATGGAAATACATATAGTCTACCCCAACAATAGTCAGTTATACATTGACAGCACAAGTGCATGGGATGTGGATAAGCCCCTTCTCCAAGTCAATTTTATTAGAGAAAAGTCCATGAAGGTTCTGTGGATGCATGGAAAGATAGGGATCATTGATTTATTTGATTTGAAACATTGGCCATCAATTACCAAGATGATGACAATAATCCTATTTCATGCTTCCCTCTTTCCCCTGATTTGGAAGATTCCACAGCCCACTTTCAACAAAGAAAATCTCATCAAAGATCCTCAGTCCACATCAATATTCCTTACCATATTATCCTCCACAGGAAACCCTTCTCTCTCATGGCAACCAAACTATATTAAACTTGCAAAATGGAACATAAACTCCAACAAAGTTTCAATAGAAATGTTAACATGAGACATGGCTCATCCCTGTCCGCATTGGACAAGGCACCGTGTCGCCGGATTTCGATCAAACAGCGCGCATTAAATCAGGAGCCGTGTCTCATATTGAAGGGACTCAAAACCAACAATTTGGCAGATGATAGAATAAAACTGCAAGAAACTGACATTTAGCAAACATAAAGATTTTACAGCCATTTAATCCTTACTAGAACCATCAAATAAAACCAACCAAAATTTACTAATTTCTAACTTCTGAATTCACCTATCAAACCAACCCATGTAACTTGATCCTTCTTCTTTTTTGTTTCATTTATAACATAAAGAACACAATCAAGATTCATACTTGCCATATTTATGCCAGCAGAGCAACATGACAATGCATCTCCTGAGTATGTAGAACCTGGACTTCTGCTCCTTGGCAATGGCCAAACATCCCCTCCTGTTGATCTCCACCTCCCGCAGTCGCTCCCCCCGCTTCGATTGCCCGGATTGGCATTGACCCATCAGAGATTCACAGCTGAGTCAATTAAGAAAACCAAGAAAACTCATCCACAGATTGATCAAACAACATAAAGATACATGAGCTCATGTCTCCATTGCTCACAGCTTGATCATGGCACCTCTGCCTCTTTCTTGGTCTTCTTGGATGGCTTTGCCTCCCAATTGCTTTCTTTTCTTCTCAATTCATCAAAATGGAGATGAACCTTCCTGTTATAACTGCTCATGGGGGACGAACGGCCAGGATTTGATGGTGATAATTAGGTGAGGGTGCAGATAATATTCTGTTCTTCTTGGGCCGGGTTGTAGGAAACTATTGGACCTGGGCCTGTAGTTCTGAACTTAATTACTCTATATTTACACATAAAGTTGGGTCTCGGTCAGATCCGGCCCATCAATCAAGTATTTGAAATTGGCCCTGGCCCCTTAGTTGTTACTCCCTCCGTCCAATGAGCCTGTCTGTATTTGAAATTGAGTTAAATTTATTGGATTCTAAGGCCCCTAAAAAATATGATTTTTTCATATTTTTTCGTCATGAGGGAGCAAAGTAATGATGTATCCGTGCTTTTGGAAGAAGATAGGCTTCACTGGCAGATAGGCATTTGTTATAAAAAACCTCTATTTAGTAAAGTAGTGATAATTATTGACTGGTGCGACCAATAGCTTCTCCGTCTGTCCATTGGAGAAATCATGAGTGCATCATTACATGTCTGACTTTGCTCCCTCAACCAAAAACATGATAGAGAGAGTTTAATAAATTTAACTCATTTTCAAATGCAGACAGGTTTCATTGGAAGAAGTTGGAGAATGGAAAACTTGATATTCTGTAATATGTTTTTAAGTACCCAGCCACCTAATTTGAGCCAAATGGAGTTACTGACGTGAGACAAGTTTTTGTCCCAAATGGAGCTATTAATATGGGAGAGAGGGAGCATGATGTGGTTGTGAGCTGGTTTTCGTCTATTGAAGACAACATATTACATAAATAAATAAGAGCGGATTTATTTATTTATAAGATACTACAGTATGAACCATGAAGGGAACATTAATAAAGATGAGTGAGTAGTTGAGGTGGTCTTTGAAGACTCTGCTGATAAGCCCACTGATTGGGAAGGATCCACAGTTTGGCATAAATGGGACTTCTAAGAATTCAGTCGGCAAAGCTTCTAATAGTGTATGTTTCTGTCTCAATTTGAACTTTGTTTTTAGGAAGTTAAGAAAGAGAATGAACTAAAAATATGCATATAGTGCACGATTACTTACATGCATAGGTCTCATTGTGGTTCCTTCCCTTGCATTCTGGTTAAACAAGCTCATTTTGCATTTTAATATAATTATACTGTACACACAATTCTTAGACAATAAACTTAGAAGAAGAAAAAAATGTGTGCAACTGGCCACACGCATGGAATGGTGTCACGGCGAGATATCGATATCGGTGAGCTACCTGTAAACTGATACCATCTCAATCTCGTTTTGTGAACTGATACTGTGTCAATCTCGTTTTGAGTGTTTTTCCATATCTCGCCTGATATATCACCGATACATCAGAGATCACATGCACATTACACTTAGTAGGGATCGAGATCACGCTAATAATAATCATATGTCCAAGCCACAAATTTGGTGCGGTCAGAAATGGCCGCAGAGGCTCCCACAGCCAGATTTGATCACAGGAACTCACTGCAGCCAGCCAGACTAGCAGCCTGACTTAGCCAGACACAGCCATATACCACAACCCAACAGCTGTGGAGGTCATCAGAGAAAAAAAGGTGTCCTTTCTTTTAACCCTAGAATTTACCTCAGTAGGGAAGGGCTAACCTTAAAGGGTATTTTTTTAATGTGTCTTTAATGAACTACTTCCTCCATTCCATTTAAAAGATCTATTTAGATTTTCAAATTGAATTAAACTTAGTTCCGCTACTTCACAAGTCAACCCTCCTCCAGAGGAGAGTTAAGTGGGAGAGCTGCTTTTAAGCAATTTTACTTTAGAACCCAAATAGGAGCCAAACAGCCCCTTAAGATATCTATGGGCAACACAATACGCACACCTCGGTCAAGTGCACATACTTCATTCAATCATCTCTCTATTGTTCTTCATTCTATTTTTTTCGGAATAATAACTGTTTAATTCTTAGATGAGACCTGGTTATCACTATTTCACCAATACAAGGGGCAAAGCAAGATGCGTCAGTAAAATCTTTTTCCTCTGCTCGAACAATATCAGTACCGTATAAATATCTGAAACATTGGCCAACTGCCAACTGTACAAGGGCCAAGGATGTGGCTTACTACCTTGACATACATTATCGCAAGGGGTATGATCCCGGTTGATGAACTCATGGAAAAAAGAATAACGAACAAATCGTGCATCTGAGGCAGTCGAGACGTCAATAATCAGAACCTGAATCCTGGGTCAACATCCATTGCCCATGCGAATTTGCCCAGAAGAGACTTATTGAATACCTGCCAAGAGAAAGAAAGAACAATCAACAACCTAAATATCAAGCTTTCCCTTTTCAGTGTAAAAAGCAAAAATAAAAAAGGACATAACCTTTTCAATGGGCACCTCATGACGCTTGCACCATGCTACAGTTATCCTTGGGTCATTATAATTAATCTTAGACGTGCCTAAAGCAACATTTTTGTTTTGATCTTTCATTTCTCTATCTTGTTCAAGCTTTTCAATTTTTGCATTGATCTGAGTTATCTTTTTTTGTATCCTACAGATAAAAAGCAAAAATAAGTTAAATGAGCAGTTGGGCAGTTTGATAAGGCATAAAGCATAGAATCAGGTCTCAAAAGCTTTACGCTTCCGGGGCCAAATTTCTCTTAGTCTTTCCATCAGCGCCTTTCAGAGGAGGTTTCCCTTTCTTCGCTCTACTCAAATCTACCTTCAATTCCTCCAGTCCACTCTGCAGAAACCATGAGTTACTCGGTGAGTTTGAAACAATATCACAGAACTTCACCAGAAGAGTGAAATGATGGTAATACCTTCAACTCAGAAATCTTTTCATCAAGCCTTGCCATTTGTGTTTCATGGGATTTTGAAACAGTTCTCTGATGGTTACATATAATGGCAACCTGTCACCAAGAACGGTGAGGATAAACATTGATAGGGTGAAGTTAAACTTATAACTTTAAACATGGACCCTATTCATTCTTACCTCGCGGTTCGCTGAATGATAGACTTTCAATTTCTCTTGTACAGCATCACCTTTGGTTTCTTGAATTAGCTGTGAGAAGACAAACTCCATTACAGACAATATCATCAAGCAATATAGCTATTGCTACATGGCCAATCACACATCATCATCATCATACGCCTTATCCCAGCTATCTGGGGTAGGCGGCATGGATTATATACCGCATTTGACTCTGATTGGAATCGAAGTGGTACAAAATCCATACAAAGAAACATAGTGGCAAGTTCTTACGCCGGATGCCCTTCCTGACGCAACCCTCTGAAGAGGGGAGACGATAAGAAGATTCAACATCATATTCATCATACCCCTTTCCATAAATATGGATTGGCTCCATGGCCAATCACACAAATTTAAGAATATCACCCCAAATAGGATTGGCCATAAGATAGCTTTTTATCAAAGTTATTTAAAACTTGTAACTCAGTCAAATGGAGTTCAGCTTACTGCTCTACAACCAATTTAGTGAAAACTGCAAGGTTAATCATATTAAAAGGGCAAGTTTGTGAATTATGGATAAGTTAATACAAGACCGCCCTCTACAAAATAGTCACTGCAGTCTAAATTATGTTTCACCTCCCAAATCTCGTGTTATTATAATAGTGGTTTCACAATTTTACCGAATATACAATCAATCTCAACTTTGAATATTCATCTTAAGAAAGAAGTGGGAAAGAAACCTCACCATTCCATCCAAGGTAATAGACGCATTGTATGTGCGAAAAACTTTGGCCGTGAGTCCAGGCATTAGTTCCTTCAGGTGAGCATTGAGTTTACTCGTGTCCAACTTATCAAATAAATCATCTCCACCTCTTTTACCTGATTGAACAAAAGATGCATACAGCATCCAAACATCAACTGATAATAAGCAAAACAAGCCAATAGTATGATAAGTATGAGCAATGCCTAGAAGTCCACATACTGACCATGCTGAAACTGGCCAACTGCCCTGTATACAGCAGGCTCTACTGCAACCGTATTCTCATATCTGATTGAATCTTTACCAAGAAAATCAAACTGCATTGATGCCAGAAGTTCCTGTCAATTAGACGGAAAAATAACTAGCCCCAATAAGGTGCTATGGGAAAAAACCTATTGTACCTTCAACATATTTTCAGGGACTAGTGTAACATTTTCCACCTTCAGGGTGCAGCAACCTACAGTGTCAGCCTCATCATCATCCTGGCAGTTGTATCAGAAAAAAGGTAAAACAAAAGTAAGCAATAACAATCAAGATACAAACACTTTTTTGAAGTGATGCCAACAGAAGATCCAAGTGAAGCAGAAAAAAATTAAAAATTATTACCTTCTCGTTACCAGCCCTCAGAGCTAATTTGTCTATAAGGTAAGTCGCAACAGCTATTTGCCGCTTGGTAACATCCTTGCTAGAAAAATCCTTGGTGTAAGTGGCCCGAATGTCATGTATGTAGTCCTGCATCACAATTGGTGGCAACACCATTAGTAAAAACCCATTAAAAGCAAAGATCCAAATAAAATGTCCAACCAAGCACAATCACATACACAGATGCTGTGTGTGTGTGACTTTATGAGAGAGAGAGAGAGAGAGACAGTTGTCCTAGACATTCAGCTGAATTTCTCATCCGCAAACACTCATATATGAGTTGGATTTCAATTCAATGATACATATTAAGTACAAATGGTCGTCCCTTTATCTGCACCAGGTGCCTTGGGACCATGTGATTGATCTTCATCATGCGGATCCATGATACAGGAGGAAGGAAGGTTTTTTATATCCTACCAACCTCCTAAAACAGGAGGGTTCTGATGGCACATGACATGCCCCGTCTATTCAAAATAAGTGATCTAACTTTCTCCATATATAGAGTAGTCCAAGACACTCAGCTGAATTTCTCGTCAGTAGATACTCATATCTATCACTTAGATTTCCATTTAATGCTAACAGGTAACTTACTTGTTAACGTTTTCGAAAGTGGGCCCCCGGAATCCAGGTGGTGAGATCAAAGGGATTGGTGGTAAAACAGAGATTCTGTATCTATCAAATCTGGACCTAATTTGACGTGTGGGTAGGGGGGGGGGCATGTTGGAATGGACCAACAGTTGATGGTCTGCCACTTACCCAATCCTCTTTCAGATTACCTTGGTGGGACCGCCAATAATCCTTGGGGTCCACAGGTAACAAACGTTAAAAAAATAAGTTACCTGTTATTTACCACAGTGCTTTTTTGCACTTATCATTTGTCATTCAGCCAACTAAGCATGTATATAAAGCATTTCTTCAATGTGCAAGTTTCACAGTCAATGCAAGATATAACTACTCACAATCCCATTGACACCCACAATAATTCTGTATATGAATTTTTTAGTTTACAATTCAGAGAAGTATATTGAAATCCTTTTTGGAGTGCTTCAACTTTAAAGAGGTTAATCCTCAAAGCTGAGCCACAGAATGCAACGACCATGGGAATTTATAGCAGCAACCCTGCTGCCTGCTACAGTCAAACATGACATATCCATCCTCGACGAAAAAGAAAGTGAGAAAGTGTGCATACAATTTTCTGCACCAATAGAAACACCCAAGTGATTGTGAAACATTAAACTATGATAATTACCTTCAACTTTCTTGCTTTCTCATACTTTTCTTTGTCACTTTGTCCTTTCAGTGAACTGCTAGCTGCAAGAAAGACATACTTAAATTCCTTTGGATTGATAGGATCATTCCAGAATGCTAACCACGTGACAGTATTGTCATGCTTGATTTCTTTCCATCTGCCAAAAAACCATATAACTCAGTGATCAACAGAGTACATCTGTATATCGATTAGGAAAACATATTAGATCTGCAGAAACATCATTATATTGCAAGACAGAAACCAAAGAACCTTTCACCAGGAATAGGACACTCTGGAATTGGAGCTTCCTTTCCAATGTTTATTGTAATATCCCTTGGGCGAATTCGCTTTTTCAGCTTCCCCATCTGGAGAAACAGAGAATCTGAATGAATCTATACTAGTGAAATAAATTCATGAAGTAATGTACACCAAAATAGATACTAGACCTTAGGGTGTTCTCCACGACCACGGAAAAGACCAGGTGGCTCAACACGGAAGTTTCCAACCTGATATGAAAACAGACAAGCAATACCAAGAAAAAGTCAGAATATGAACGATACTTAAGCTGTAAAACACCCATATGGCTAGGAAAAGGCTTGACAATGACAAATGCAGTCATAGCTTCAATAGCATGTTGACTTTGCCTATCACGAAAGCCAGCAAGTTAACATGGCAGTTTAGTTAATCAGTATGGCTTTTGGTCTTTCCCATTACACCTAAATCGTTTCCGCTATTCTTCTCCTCATGGTCACAGTTTGACTCACTCTGTTTATTCCTTTTCCCTAAAAATCTTCTTTTTTTCTCTTTATCCTCCAGTCATTCCTCTTCAAATTCTTCTTCTAGTTTATCTTGTTTATCTTCAATTGAACAGTCTATCTGTCTGGCTTGAGAATAACAACAAATATGTTGGATTCTCTTTTTTACAGATAACACAACTGCATAGCACGGAGTTAAAACTAAACACTTATCGCCAACAAACCATATTGCCATTATCCACCAAGATCAAACATAAAAACGAATAATGAACAGGCAAATGCGATAGAAGAACGAAGGTAATATGCTCGTAGCATGCATGTAAAACTTCGATATAATTTGATCCAAGTTCAAACCTTCTCTTTGACACCATCAACAACTGCCCACATGTACTTTTCTTCTTGTTTCAACTTCTCTTCTCTCAAAGCTTTTTTCTCCTGGATAAGACATATAAAGTAGGTAATAAACGTCAGATGCACTACAGAAACTCGTAAATAAGATTAAGCTGATATATCAAACAAAGAATTAATAGAATATCAACAATCTTATTTGTGTAACTTGAAATAAGCTATCTAGTATTTGTTGATGACTTGCCTCCTTTACCAAGCAACTTTAGCAATCTAAAACCACAAAGCAACATGATAAATTCTTGAAAGGTGTAAACTTACTTCAGCACTCATTTGCTTTTTCTTTTCTTTTTCTCTCTGATGCCACTCATAGATAGGGGTAAAATCACACAACTCAAATTTCTTGATCACGTGATTTCTTCCAAGTATGGCCCTCCAATCACTCATGAAATTCTCAATAAACATTGTCTTAACTGCATAGTCCGTATCCTTCATAACAGCAAACATTGTCGCAACCTGTGTGGTTCCAAATTAGCAACCAAACTAAAAAAGCAAAGATCAAGAGTAGTTTTGATATCAAAATTGGGTTTATACAGATATAAGAATGTATCTACTGAATTCATCCAATATAAGATAGGCTGCTTTATCTTCATGTTTACCAGCCTTCTTATCAACATCATTAGTCCAATAACTTCGACAGCATTTATTCACCATAATCAGGGAAGGAGCCAGAATTTTTTTATTTTTTTAGGGGGGAGGAATAAAGCTGTCAGGACCTAAATCTAAAATTTAGGCCTAAACATGATAGATCAACAATTACAAAATGATCCCAAGCAAAGGAAAGAGCCAATAGAAAATTAGGTGCATTTTTACTTAATAATTAAAAGAGCAATTTGAAATGAGTCAATCATTTAAAAGAGCAGGTGTTGGACTAGCAAAGAGATGAATACATGAAGAATGATGCTATGGGTGCTTCACCAAGTCCTACACTGCGTCCTTCCCATATTTGCCTCACTGGCTCTCCAGAGGGAAGGGCTCCTGTGTCTGCCTCATCTGGCTTTTCAAGGAAGGAAGGCCATCAATTTAGGCCAAATCAATACCCACTAGGAAGGGGATGCAGTGAAGGACCGGTTCAAAGGACCCATATCCAGAAAAGAAAAAAAGAAAAGAAAAAAGAATGAAAGAAGCTGAAGGATGCGGATCAGAAGAGACGAATGCAAAATTATAGCAAATATTAGCATAATCATAATCAAGTAGCACCTTTTCCCAACTATTTGGGGTCAGTGACACAGCAAATATTAGCATAATAGATAAAAAAATTTAGATGCATAAAAAAGTAAATAACTATAACATTGTTTTCAATGCTAATGATTATACTTGCCACAGCTCAAATACATGTTCAAACCTATCCAACCAACTTCCAAATTTTCCTATTCCAACTTGTCAAACCATTAACAATTGCCAACTCCTACCACAAGTCCAAAAAGGGAACTAACGAACATGCTTATTACTGAAAAAACCACAGGTGTGCATAGGCTGCTCAAAATAGAAGTCCTCACATAAACGTTATTCTTGGAAAAATCGGACTGCAGATAATAGCAATAAAAAACCCAAGATACACCTCTGGAGACACCTCTCTTAGAAGCTTCTAACTTGGCAGAGTTGTTCATATTACTCTGTCAGTCATTGAAGACCCATTTGGTATCTGAGGACTGCCCAGGATATAGATATGAGGGAGTGCTGAATCCATCAGGCTCACAGCATGCTTTTTGCAGACACACTCAACCAGTAAGCCACTTTCACATTGAACCCCAAATTTCCCAACGTTTCTTGTAAGTGATTCCAATTCTATACCATTTTGACTTTACGACTACCTAACAAAATCTTAGCTTCCTCCGTATTCGTATAATTCAGCATTTTTGTTCTTCATCACAATAAATTTACTGAGTGTTCAATGAAAACCTATAAGCTAAAACAATTTCTTATTGAAGATGGTAGGATTAGATAAGCAGACACTTCCAGGAAAAGTTATAATAACGTTTGTTTAGGTTGGCATTAGAGGTAATGCATTAAGAGTGAATAGGCCCATTCATACTAACTATAATACATTATTGTATGCTCTGTCAACCTAAAATACTCTAATACAACCGTGCAGCAGAATTTTGATAACTATGCTCGATGCCCGTCAAGGATGTCCAATTAATAGTACTTGGAAAACCTGTTACAATTACGTGAATTATTCATTCGATAGGTAACACTTTTTCTTCGAATGTAAATACAAAATGGGCATCAACGTGAAAAAAAAAATACCTCTTCTTGCTCAGGAGTCAAGTCAACTGGCTGCCCATTGTAGAGCATCTTTACGCCATGTGGCTTGTATGGAGGAGGAAAAATGACACCACTATGCTCCAAAGTTGTCCATTTCTGCCCCTCACCAGAGCCAGGAGGAACTTTCATTGACTTCAAAAATTTTGAACTTTTCATCAACTTCTTAGAGTTTTTCCCAGACCTCTTGAATGTGGCAGCAGCAACAACCTTTGTTACTTTTTTCAAAGACTGTTTTTGTGGAGCAACAGCTTTCTTCTTTCGCTGCGAAAGTGGAATGTGCTCATCATCTTCTTCAAAAATTTTCTCATCCTTCACCGGGAATTCTTGTTTCACCTTAATCTTCTTTGCAGTAGAAGCCTGTGCTGAATTGCTAATTTCACTAACAGGCCTCTTGTTTAGGCCTTTGACAGGAAGTAAATTCTGTTTGCTGGACCCATTTTGGTGGAGCTTTGTACCCTGCAGCCGATCAGCAGATTTGACTGAATTCTTTGTAACATTGCCATTACCAGCCTTCATTCCGTACTTGGCAGATAAAGGAACCTCATCTTCTGAATCATCATCGTCAGAATTGCTCTTTTTAATTGTCTTCGTAGCAGATAACCTCGCGCTCAAAGGTTTATCGTCACCAGAATCATCAGAAGTACCATTACCAATTGAAGGGTTGTGATCCAGTGAAGTTTTGGAATGGTCAGAATAGGATGCTGAAGTGGTAGGTCCCTTTGCTGACAACTTGTTTTCTGTTACCTTTTCAGATGGTACAATTTTTTCTTTCTGAAAATTTGCATTTGGAAGATATGAACTTCCATGTTTTTGATGTGGCAGAGGTTTCTTTAAAGATGAGCTTAACTGATTTCTCTGAGATGCCAAATTCCCCCTTCTAAAAACTATGGGTTCATCATCGTCGTCGTCACTACAACCATTGTTGAGAACATTTGGGTTGGCACAACCATCGACAACCATTGTCACAACCTGCTAATTGTTGGCATTTATCCTATATCATCGTCTACCAATTATGAAAGTGACAAATCCAGGAAAGCAGCACACTGTAGACAATAGGGCCATATTTTAAACAAAAATCAAATCAGGAATGCTATTTTTTTAACTTGATTTGCAAAGATCATGACAAGGAAGCATTCATAAAGTATAACAATATGTTTTATACATATAAATTATATATGAAGGCCATGATAAAAATGCAGTCACAATATTTTTCCACTAAAACCACTATGGCTTCCCAGTTTTATCGTTAATTTAAATATTTGTAACAACTACAACTTTGGCAACTAAATTTTACATATTCAAATCATTCATTATCATTACTACATCAAAAGGAGATTGAATGTGACAATCTCAACTGAAAATTACCGAAAAACAACAATCCTTTGAGATTATTTTCCCATAGATAAAAAGCATATTGGCACCGCTTATCATTGCTACAACTTCCTCTAGAAAACTACAGTCATTTCAAACCAAAATCTAAAACCTAAAGAAAGACCCTTATGGCTGAGGTGATGGCAGAGCTGGGAGGTGGTGGAAGAAAGGGGGGAGATGGGGAGGTATTAGTGAACGCTTTCGAGAACACATTAGTGAACTAAAGGAGAAAACAGTATTCACTGCATAAGCAAATTAGATGAGACAATGTATATGATGAGCAATAAATCTACATACCAATATGTTGCAAACTTAATCTTCCAATTTAATATATGTAAAACCAGTCCAATGCGATTAAACCAATATGGCCTTTCACTAAATATGATGTTGAGAGAAAAAAACTTTAATTGCAGCACTTCATCAATATATACAATGACAGCTAGTCCAAGAGCGTAGGATTAGAGCGGCATCGTGGAATATTGGAACCTTGAAGGGTAAGGGTATGGAGTTAGTAAAAACACTTAAGAGAAGGCGGGTTAACATAGCTTGCTTGTAGGAGAGAACTGGGGGAGGGTAAAGTAGGTAAAAATTCAAATAGGAATGGGCTAGGTATAGTGGTTGATAAGGACTTGAGACAATCTTGTAAGTGTCAAGAGATTTAGTGATAGTGAAATTAGTGTTAGGGGAATTCATAGTTAATGTTATTAGTACTTAATGCACCTCAAGTAGGATTAGGAGAGAACCTTAAGAAGCAATTTTGGGAGGAAATGGACTTAGTAATGCAAGGGATACCTAACGGGAAAAAGGTTATTGTAGGGGGCAACTTAAATGAGTATATAGGGGAGAAGAACATAAGATATGAGAGGTATGGTTTTGGAGAGAGGAATGAGATGGGAGAAGTTAGAGTTTGCAAAAGTAAACGATCTAGGTATAGCAAATTCCTATTTCAAGAAGAGGGAAGACTATCTAGTAATTTTCAATAGTGGACCTCACAAGAGCCAAATAGAATTTTTTTTAGTTAGAAGCGAGGATGGAACTAAATGTAAGGATTGTAAGGTTATACCCGGTGAACCTATAGCACTACAACATAGATTAGTTATTTTAGATGTCCACATGAAGGGGAGGAGGAAGCGGAGGCCAGATAAAGTGGAGCATAGGACTAAGTGATGGAACTTGAAGAGTGAGTTGCTCAACATTTTTGTGGAGGGGTTAAAGGTTGAAGGAAATTAGAACTTAAATGAAGAACCAACAATGATATGGGGTAACATGGTTAAATTACATTAAAAAGTGGAAAAATAAGTTCTTGGTGAAATGAGGAGAAGGGACGTCAAGAAATAAACATGGTAGTGGTGTGAGGAAGTTCAAAGAATCATCAAAGAAAAAAATATTTTTTTAAGGAGTGACAAAAATGTAAAAATCAAAAGAATTGGAAAAGATATGCTAGGGTCAAGAGATTGGCTAAAAAGATACTGAGTGAAGGTAGATATAAGGCGTTTATTGATTTATATAACAGGTTAATGATGAAGGAGGGGGAGAGGGACATATATAAGATAGCTACGTTAAGAGAAAAAAAACTATGGACTTAAAGCAAGTTAAGTGCATTAAAAGTGAAGATAAAAAAGTTTTAGTGAAAAATGAGAAAATTAGGGAGAGATGGCATGAATATTTTGAGAATTTATTGAATGAAAATTGTAATAGTAGGATGGATATTGAGTCTAATCCTATTAAAGAGATAACTTATTTTAGGAGATTTTGAGGAGGTACGAGTTGCTTTAAGAAAGATGAAGAAAGACAAAGCTCTAAGACCCGATGGAATTCCTATTGAAGTATGAAAGGTATTGGGAGGTGTTGGGTTAACTTGGTTGACTAGTTTGTTTAACAAGATCTAGAAGTCTAAGAGGATGCCAGAGGAGTGTAGAAGAAGCATCCTCATACCCTTGTTTAAAGATAAAGGGGATTACCCAAAGTTGTACAAACTATAGAGGTCTAAAACTTATGGGGCATACTATGAAGTTATGGGAGAGAGTAATATAAGGAAGTTTGCGAAAAGTAACTAAAGTAAAAGATAATCAATTTGGTTTTATGTCGGAGAGGTCAACAACGGAAGCTATATTTTTGTTACAGCAGTTAGTAGAAAGGTATAGGAATATAATATATTACCTCTATATGACCTTCATAGATTTAGAAAAAGCCAATGATAGAGTGTCGAAAGAGCTCATTCGGAGTATTTTGAGGAAGAAGGGGGTCATAAGAGGTTACATAGATATCATAAAAGATATGTATGAGGGGGTTGTGACTAGTGTACAAACAGTTGGGGAAAAAAATAAGGAGTTTTCGATTATGGTAGGTCTTTATCAGGGGTCACCCGTAAGTCCTTATCTTTTCGCTTTAGTTATAGATGAGCTAATTAGACATTTACAAGATAGTGTACCTTGGTGTATGCTTTTTATTGATGATATAGTTTTAATTGACAAGAGTAAACTAGAACCGAATGCAAAACTAGAATTATGGAGGGAGGCTTTATAATCAAAAGGTTTCAAAATAAGTAAGATTAAGACAGAGTGCATGGAATTTAATTTTAAGAAAAGTGAAAATATAGGTAAGCCATGCTCCCATGTAAAAACAGAGTGGTTTTCATTGTTACCAGCTATGTGATGGAAGATGGCTATATTAATATTTCATGTGCAACCATCATGTCATGAAGCAAATCCACATATTTGGAAAGGTGTATGATGAATATGATGATGTTGAATCTTTCTTATCATTGTCCCTTCTTTGGAGGGTTGCCACTATGTTTTTTTGTATGGATTTTGTACCATTTTGATTCCGATAAGAGTCAAATGCGGTATAATCCATGCAGATAGCTGGGATAAGGCGTATGATAATGATGATGATGATGATTGTCCATAAAAAAGGGGATATTGATAGTGATGTGATGCATAGGTTAGGTAAAGTGGAAGGCAGCTTCGGGAGTTGTGTGATAGGCGTGTTCCAAAAAGGCTTAAAGATAAGTTATATAGGACTATGGAGCGGAGTGTTGGGCACCAAAGAAAAGTCATATAGATAAGTTGAATGTAGCCAAAATGAGAATGCTAAGGTGGATGAGTGGGATAACTAGGAGAGATAGGATCAAAAATGAATATATTCGTGAGAGTTTAAGGGTAGCTCCTTTTGGGGAGAAACTAACGGAATGTAAGTTGTATTGGTATGGGCATATGCAAAGAAGACCAATAGATGCCCTTGTAAGAAGATTAGAAGTAATGCACGTAAATGATGCCAAAAAGGAGAGGGAGACCTAAGAGAACTTGGATTGAATTAATAAAAAAAGATATGACTTTACTATCTCTTACAAAAGAGTTGGCTCAAAACAAGCCTGAATGGAGGCTTAAGATCTATGTCGCCGACCCCAAATAGTTGTGAAAATGCACTACCTGATTATGATTATGATTTATGATCACTAACAAGAACTAATTTTTCTACAAAGTAGAGCCACACCATTTGCCATTAATCCATCCAACACATTTATCAAATCCAATCATGCTAAGTGGCTGAAAGTAAGTATTGATTGAAAAATTCAGAAAAAAAATAAATTTTTCTTTGCAGCATTTCATCAAACATATACAATGAAAACTAAATTTTTAATTATATTACAAACAAGAGCCAATTGTTCTACAAAGTAAAGCCACCCCATTTGACATTGATTCAACCAACATATTCATCAAATCCAATTATGCTAAGTGGCTGAAAGTGAGTAATTGATTAAAAAATTCACAAAAAAAAACAAAATTTTCTTTGCCTCATTCAATCAAACATCAACAATGAGAGCTATATTTTTAATTACATCACCAACAAGAACCAATTTTTCTACAAAGTAAAACCACCCGACTTGTCATTGATTCATCCAACACATTTATCAAATCCAATTATGTTAAGTGGCTGAAATTGAGCATCTGATAAAAAAAACTCAATTTTATGCTACTGGAAGATTTTTTTAGTGTGAGGGGTGGTTAAGTGATGGGAGGCTGAGGTGATGAAAGAAAGGGGAGAGATGGGAAGGATCTGCCATGGAAAAAGAGACAAAAGAGGAGGTAAAGACGAGGGGAAAAGAGAGGAAATGGCGGAGAAAGAGAAGGGGAAGGGAGAACCTGGATGAGGACGGTCGCCGGCAAGAGGAGCTCCGAGCGCGGGGGAGATGATGGCCGCCTCCTTCGGCTCGTGTTTTGCCCTAGCTCCAAGTCCAGCCAAAGATGGAATTTTAGATGACCACCTCTTGAGGTGTCGTTGTGGATTTCAGAATGTAGTCGTTCAAGATTTGTCGTGACGGATTTACAATCTCTCGTTAGTTAGTAAGGATTTACAATTGGATTTTGTAAATACAGCGATAGTGGATAAGGGGTTGAAATATCCGTTTATAAAAGTGATTGGTTTATATCATATCGTTCATCTTTTAGGTCGTTGGATTCTTATCCGACGGTGAGAATCAAATCAATATAACCATTATATTAAGATATAATGATTAATCTCATTCAAACTTTTTTTTTATAAAATGAAATTAGTCAAAGCTACGAAATTTTGAGTGATCAAGATTGGAGCACTTTAATTTAATTAGCCACGACGCGGCCTGGCAAGATCACACAATCATATTTCATGGAGTCACACTTGAGGTAGCCATCCGTGCGGGCTTGCAGGCATATTTGTCAAACAAGTAAGCTTAACTCATCACGGTTGTGGCCTCATGAGCCCAAGTCACGAACCTGCCCCCTTTGGTCAAGCATGCGACTGTGTACGAAGACCTTCTCAAGCGAGCTAGCCGGAAGGGGGCTCGGCCTTGCAATGCACGAGAGGCCACCATCATCTTTGCTAGCAAGGTTCTAAACTAACACTAGTTTTTTAATATTCAATTTAAGGGGCCGTTTGGAGCGTGATTATAAGCAAATATCCACAGTAGATTTTCCATATCCACTGCAGGATCCATGTTTTGCTTTTAATCACGCCCCAAAATCATGAATGACTAACACCACATTTTTAATTCTTATGATTTCATTCTAAAATCATTCTAAACAACGAACCCCCATGCTCCTCTTTGTTCAACTCTGAACTCAAATGAGCCCATAACCTAGTGATAGATAAATTAACCCAAAGGTCAGATTAACTTGGAATCTAATTGGTCAAAATTAATAAGTTACCTACAAAAGATTGCACCAAATATGTGCACTATTGTCACCTGTATTCCATTGCATAAAAAAGTAACCAACGAAAACCCCAATTGCAAAAACTGTGAAAACTGGGAAGAGAGGGAGACATAGAAGGCAGACAAGAGAGGGAAAAGGAAGGGAGAAAAGTCCACGCTTGCCTTCTGCTTCTTGTTACAAAGCAAGCTAAGATCTAAACTATCCATCTAATCTGAATAGACTCATGCATTCATGTCACTCCCAATCAAACTAATGCTTAACTATTGCTAGTGAGGCATGCTTAGGAGCCATAACACCAAACCTACCAGCTACAATGATAGCGACATGTAAATTTCACTTCCAATCAAACTAATGCGTAACTATTGCTAATGAGGCATGCTTAGGAGCCATAACACCAAACATACCAGCTACAATGACAGCTACATGTAAAGTTTTTACCCATAATATCTTTACACTCAGGGCTCTCTAACAACCCTAGATATAATACCAACTACGATGTCCTTGTCTGTATCATAACAACGATTGTGGATTGCTTTAAAAAAAGAACAATTATGCGTTACGGTGGATCAAATTAAGATTAGATGGTGTGCATTAAACCAAGAGTGTGCCTGTGATCCAAACTTGCCTGCACTGGATCTGTATTAATATGCATCATGGAATCGAGATCGAATGGCCCAGCGCCATAATGCAGTTCAACGTCTTGAGGCGGGGCATATATTAGTGGGTCTCTTTTATAGTTTAACAAAACTAATTTTGGCATATGTCAGCATTGAATCCCATAAAAATTAGTTTGCCACATATTATCAAAATCTGGCTTCTGTCATTAGAAAGCGCACTATATTCTTACAATAGACTCTTTGTCATTCTTTGTGGAATGGACTGTGACATGGACCGCTTTGTTTTGTGGCCCCTTTGTGGATTGTGACATGGGCCTCCTTGTAGTTACTGGTACCCATGTCACAGTCCATTCCACAAAGAATATCAAGATCCAGCAGCGTGTGGGCTTGTAGCACATCTTAACATGTTAACAAAAAAAAATGTGGCACATCTTAACCAGAAGCACATAACTACATGACACAAGACCAGAAGCTCAGCTTTGAGGATCAATAAAACTGATGGCACATGTAGTTATGGGACAGAGGGAGTAGAAGGTTTTGAAACTACATTGATACTATCTTGCACATATGAGAGGATACGCAATGTTTTAATTAATTTTTTTAATTGAATGCTTACAGGTAACCCGTCTAGCGCATGCTGAGCATGTACTAGCTAGGCAGACATCCGCTTTCTCTAGCACCCCATCCACCCCCACTGCCTTTTTTCTTGCCGCTGGTGCCTCTCCTAGCATCAAGACTCTTCAATGAAAAAGATTGCAAGTCAGCAAGGGGTAGATTTCTCCTTGCAATATGTTTCATGTGTTAGTTGCATCTAGGGGGGCTTTCTAGCTAATACAAATAGTGGTACGTATCTTTTCTTGTTTCCCGTCACTAACGTACAAGGGCATGATCCACCTGTTCCAATATCAGGTGATTTGGTGGGAAGATTTTAAGGCTGGGTTTCATGGCCTCAATCTCTTCAAATTTAATATAAAAGTTCTAATTAAAAACCATATTAACGATCTGCATAGTTTAATCATTGGTTTCAATTTGAAACATGATCATATGGGTATGATACTAGCTATCAGTTTAGATAGTTGTTAGATAACATGGCATGTGATTGTTGATGGCAAAAGAGCAAAAGAGTGTTGGCTTACAGCCTTACACGTGAAGTGGTGAGCAAAAAGGCAAACAAACCAATAAGGCAACCAAAAAGAGACCAAGAGGAGGACAAAACCAAACAGTGAGCATTTAAGAAGCCTGCCATAGGACGCCTAGCCTAAAACCCTATGTCCAGTCTCCTACTTATTACATGACACTGTAATTAGAGTGTTGCCATAAAAAAAGGCCAATATGATGGTTTCCCTAGTTCAAGGCAGGACCATCCTTTCAGTTTTGCAAACACTCAAAGGAAGATTAATGTTACAAGAAAAATTTAGTGGAATTTGTTCATGTAACCATATCAAATTTACAAATTGGGATCATGTTGTATTGCCAGTGATTGAAAAAATAATACCCCATTAAATATGCAAAGATAAATACTACATGCGCTCGCGTACCTCATGCCGGTGTCACGCGGACGTGGGATCGCCGCCGAATGCCCACACATGTACAAATTAATCTGAGGTGTATTTACCAGACAAATAACAGGTGTCCAGCACTTTGCGCCTTCTCTTTAGCAATTAATCCTCTCTCCCCATGAGCAAATCCTTTTGATTCATTCTATTTTTTGAAATTGAAAGGGTGAACAAGAGCTTCTTTTAACTGTAGCACCTGTTACTTCTATGACAAAGACGAGATTCAAGTGGTTGAGGGCAAGTCTAACAGAACCACAAATCCAACCTCCTATGCTGCGAAGATATCACTGTAGGTGAGCACTCACTCCGAAGATGACATGAAGAAGATCAAACTCACTAATCAGAGTGGGTACAAACCTTAATTTTTTTTACAATTAGTTGCAGTGTCACTCAACAACTTATTGTATATGGTTCAATTCCTTAATTCCAATCATAAACACGTACATAAAAACAAAAAATGGATCTCATGGTGAACTAAACAATATGCAACCGTTATTCCCAAATACTCGAGTTGTTAGGGAACATAATATCAGTAAATCTACTTCATATAATTCAACACTCCCCTGAACCTTCAAACATCCATCAAGCTTTGCACGTGAATACAAAAGGGGGTGCACACCCGCACCCAACAACAATTTTCTCGCCAATAGATAGGCGATATATCATCGATATCTCGGTCTCGGCCAAGAAGCCGAGACAAGATATAATGTAAAATCGATTTCCTCTTATTTTTTAAATTTTGGACGATATATCACCGATATATGGGTGATATACCGCCTATCGCCCATTTAAAGAGTACAAAATTAAAATAATATTAAAATATTGAGACTTAATTAATCCATATTTATAGAATATTTTAGAAAATATGTCATTATAGTTTCATGTAATGCTTAATTGTACTCACTTTTTTATCACAGTTTTATATAACTACATATGCATGTCAATAATTTTCAAGAAAATGTATGCTAATTATACCATGCTATGTTGTGTATCATTAATGTTAATATACATTTATATATGTTAAGAACCCTTTATTAGGTCATAGATATCATAGACTATATTAACATACGCGTATTCTACCATGATCTATGTTTGTTTAAGATTATTTTTAGTTCATACGCACGATTTATTAGGAAAATACATAATAAAGACCTTATTTAAGACTAATATTTTTTTACACAATATCTCCGTATATATGAAGATACCTCTGATATTCAATATCTCTAGCCCACCCATAGATATGACATTCCTTGCCCAACATGAATATAATCCAAGATTGGCTTTGATGCCACGTGAGATAACCGTTGTTTCTAAAAAATGCGAGCTGTTAGAAATGGATTATCAGTATGATTTAAAAAAGTTATGATTACTTCATTATCGATATTTAAAGCAAGTGTCCAAACTTCTTTGTTCCTATAAATGATTAATTAACAATGTACATGTTGAACCAGAAGAAGCATGCATGATCAATGTGGTCCAGGGCTTGGCTCATTATTGGTAATTCATTTATTAGAAAGCTATCTTGTACAGAACGTAAAGAGTGAAAGAAATTTATTTCCTTACCATGATTGTATGCCCATGCATGTTTAATTTATCTGCAGCATCTATTGACTTTAAGCACCCATGAAGTCGCCAGATTCAACATATATTACGAAATTTTATATACTTTTAATTTCTCAAGAAAAGGACGCACTCCCTCCGTCCAAAAAATCCTGACAGTACTTGAAAATGAGTTAGATTTATTGGTATGTAGGGCCTGGACATTTCAAGGTTGTACTTACCCCACGTTCATGAAGATCTATTGGCTTGTAGAGCAAATCCAGTCATTTAGGGCCGTTTGGGGCGTGATTATTGCAAATTATCCAGACTGGATATTGGATATTTACTGTAGCATCTATGTGGATTTTTACATCCAGCTGAAACACCTCATGAGGTGTTTCAGCTGGATATATAAAATATCCAGATGCTACAGTGTAGCAAAACATCCCATCTGGATGTTTTGCTTTTAATCACGCCCCAAACGGTAATCATGGATCTATAAGTTTTCAAATGCAGCCAAGTTCTTTTAGACCAAGGGAGTATTATTTATGAGCTGCCGGTATATATGCATATATGCAGTAATACATAGACCCCCAATAAAAAGCATAGAGTAATGCTATGTATGCTCGCATGAAGGGTTACTCACTCTCAACATTAGTGTGGCAAGTGTTTAGCGAGCATGCTACTGTGCGAGCATACATATGGTATTTTGATGAACGATAAAGGGACAATTGGGAACCGTCTTCATTTAAGGTAATCACTTCGAAAGTGAATTTTTATGTAAAAAGCATCTCCAAAGTTCAAACCAACCTTAAAACACTCACCTAATTCACCTAACCCCACATCAAATCTTCCAGCTTCCTCCTAATAAGAGAAAGAGTTAATTTATACAATGGCCAAATCACAAGTCATTACAATAGGTTTTTGGCATTCCGAAACACCCCTTATGAATCTGTAACATAGTCAAGTCTACCAAAAGTTTGAGCCCTTAAGAAACGGGAATCTTATTTATTTATTTTTATATCCAATGCCACCCGTCACATGCAAGCATCCAATAAGCACAACACATTGAACACAATTGGGCCTACAATACGTGGAATACAATTGGAGCATAAATGCCTCCAACAAGACTTGAACTTACTACCTCTAAGAACTTAGAGTTCTAACATGTAGAATAAGGCAAATTTCTCCCAAGATTTCAAGAACCGAAAATCCTGTTTGTTAATTTTCTGTTTCAACAATGACCACTCCCATGTCTCCTGTAGTTGCCCCACGAGGTTTTCACCGTATTAACCATCATGTTGACCATATATATAAAATTGACCCTCTACAATATGTATTAGTAGCATTGACTAGGGACACATACGAACCACCACACATGTGGCAACAAAAGACCAATTTACCCCTCTACTCTTTCTCTCCCAGTGGTCCTCCCCTCCCACATCTTCAGTCACCTACTGTGGTCCTCCGCTCATCCTCTGGTGCTTCTGTCTCTGCCATTGTCTTATCTTTCCTAACCTCCTCCACCTACACCATCAGCACCTCCTCCTCTTTTGCCACTGCCTCCTCCTCCCCCGTGGTGTACCATTGCCACCATTATCGTTGCCACCATCAACACCACCACCAACTCAGCCTCCCCTTTCTTCGAGACCTCCTCCTCCTCCATGACCACCACTACCACCTCTATGTCAAGGTTCAAAAATCGGTTTTTAAAACCACCCTTTCACATATCACATATCACATCACTGTGAATTGTGACATATGATACATAACTTATGACATGTGAATGTGATGAATGAAACAGTGGCTTTAAAATTGAATTTTTGACCCCTGACATGGAGGAGGTGTTGGTGGGCCTGGAGGATGAGGAAGAGGTGATGGTGGTGTTAGAGGAGGAGCATAGGAGGTGGTGGCGGCAGCAGTGATGGTGGTGGAGGAGGCTCTGACAAAAGATGATGTTGAGTTGGTGGTAATAATGGTGGTGGTGTTGGCGGAGGCGGTAGTGGTGGCGACAGTGCACCTTGCGGAGGGGGAGGGCAGGGAAGCGACAACAAAAGAGGAGGAGGTGGTGGAGTTAGGAAGGAGGAGACGATGGCAGAAGCGGCGGCATTGGAGAAGGAAAGGAGCCCGGAGCAGGTGGAGTAGACCTAAAGATGTGGGAGGGGAGGGCCAGTGGGAAATAAAGAGGAGAGGGGTAGTTAGGTCTTTTATTGCCACATGTGTGGCTGTTTGTATGTGCCTAAGGTCAATACTAATAATACATGTTGTAGATGGTCAATTTTGTGTAAACTATCTACATGAGGGGTCAATATAGTGAAAGCCGAAAGCCTCTTGCTCCACATTTTTCTAATAAAACTATATGAGCAACCTAGAGATGCCTTACAAGTCCGTTAGAAAAGATAATGACAGGTTGTTAAACCGAACCATGCTACACTTATGTTGAAATTCATACAAGATTAAGCTACGTCACCATAAAAAATAGTCGAATGATAGAGGCCAAACAAAGAGACAAGTCAGTGGGTACAATAAGTAATCCACGTCACCTTCTAATCCAAATTTTTAGGAGTTGCCCATTTTTAAGATCGACGGTGTACACGTTACATATATGCGCTCTATGTACTAATTTTAATATCCGTTTGGACTGTAAAATGGATGGACGGACGAACACGAACTTCCGGACGCTATTTATATGCGCTCTATGGACAAATTTTAATATCCGTTAGGGCTGTAAAATGGATGGACGGACGAACACGAACTTCTGGACGCTATTTACAGCTCTACTTCATGGAAATTTAGAGGCTTCACCTTCTATTTCCTTTTACCACACCATTCCGTGAGGTTGGCCATGATAAAAAAAGTTTGGGATGAATAGCATTACTCATGGGCAAATACCTCTTTTCAAAGGGAAATGATATTTGTACATCAGATTCCCACACATCAGCTGTGTATGGAGGGTTATCACTGCCCATTCGAAACGAAACAAGGGACACTGGAGCGAGACAACCATTCAACGATGCTTGAATGATAAGTAACCCTTTCGGTTAAAAACTAAAGTATTAACATAACTAAAGTATTTTTCAGTTAAAACAAATTGGCACAAAAGGGCAAAAAGGGCAGCAACGTCAAGTCGCCGTCAACAGCCCACCACGTGTATTCAAACAAGCCGGTGCCACCACGTGTCCACCTTTCCATGGGCCCACCACCCCCTCTCCCAATCGCCTTCTCCGTGGGCCCAGCTTGCTGGGCCCCACTGGCCTTTTTTTACGGGGCCCCTAGATTTTATGCCGCTCATTTCGGACCCCCTCATAGCGCGCGGAAAGTTTAAACTAGACGCCACCTCTGCCACGTCACATACCCACCAAGTCACCTCTAAACTCTTACCACGAGAAGCATATCAGATTCTTAGAAGAGGTGGATTCGTGGAGAATGGAGATAAGGAGCACGATACGGTTGCGGCGATACAGAGGTGGAAGGAAGCACGGAGACTGATATGGCACACTGGTATACGGTTGCGGCGATAACATTAAGGGGCCGTTTGGGGCGTGATAAAAACCAAATATCCACTGTGAATAATCCACTTTCAGGTAGATTTTTTGAAATTATCTACTATCCCTGAGGTGTTTCAGCTGGATAGTGGATAATTTCAAAAAATCCACCTGAAAGTGGATTATCCACAGTGGATATTTGGTTTTTATCACGCCCCAAACGGCCTCTAAGATATAATATAAGAGAGATTGACTTTATTAAAATATTAATTTTTATTCATGTTTACTTATATTTTAGGTTAGTTCTTGCATTATAAGCCTAATCATAATGACAATATTGTATTTTTTAATATAATTGTATTACCTAGTACTCCTTTCGAACACTTTTAGAAGATATAGTTGATTTTTAAATGCACTAAAAAATTAGCATATTTGAAAATCGACTTACTGTGAATTTGATGAAGTAATTTATAATTAACATATAAAGCTGAAATATGGAGTTTAAGCCCCATTCTATTAGCCATCTCCTTTCGATTATGTTTCGATTTATTCGATCGGTATGATGTGTGGATCTGATATAATGTTCTAAGAGGTTAGTTGCCGTGGCCCTTCTTATCGGGTCTTAAAGGACTCAGATACTTTTATAAAAAAAAAGTTTCGGACCATGATACCTTCTATTAATAAAAAAAAGTTTATAATTGGTGTTTGATACAAAGGTAGGATACGTACGTTCACGGTACGGCTCCCGAGAGGAGAGTGCGTCTCGGGGTAAAGCGGGGTGGACCAAGACTGTCTGCAGTAGCAGCCACTGTCTCTCTCTAAGACTGTCCGAAAAATAAAATTTGGAAATCGTTGTTGGGAGTTTCTCTCTCAAGAACCAGACCAGAGGGGCCACTCTTCCTCCCTCCGCCTTCCATGGAAGAAGAAGCAGCCTCCTCACTCTCTCTCTCCAGAACCCACACTTTCTCTCTGCACAGCCCCAAATTGGAGCTTTTTTAAAATGGCGTCGCTTTGGGGTCGCTTTTTGCCATGTGAAATCTGAGAGATTCCGCCATTCTTTGCCCCCCAAGCTACGCCTCATCGATTCGATCGGGCGATTCGGGCCCCGCCATGGCGGCAGCTTCGTACTCTTCTTCTTCCTCGCGGGGGCGGAGCAGCTCGCCCTTCGGCTTCCGCAAGCCCACCGGCAGCTCCTCTTCCTCGTCGTCCTCCTCCATGACCGGAAATACGGATACCCCCGCTCCGCCTTCTCAACAAATGCGCTGATTCCTAGATCCGTGACGCCGGGTCGGCACCGGCATTACGCGGCGGCGGGGTCGGGGGCGGTGGGGATGCCGAGGGCGGGACCGTGGGGTTCGCGGAGCCGCTGCTGCTGGAGCCGGTGGAGGGGAGCAAGGACGGGATAGCATCTCGGTAACCATCCGATTCCGGCCGCTGAGGTGGGTGTTTGGTTGGATCTCCCTCCGTCCGGAATTAGTAGTAATATCTGGTTTTCCAAGATGTGCAAAAATCAATTCATTTTGGAACACCAAGTGTTACTAATAATTGCGAACGGATGGAGTAGTTGGCTGCATTTTGTGTGGATTTGTTTGCGGTTTTGGTGTGACTGGTTGTGGATTGGTGGATCTGGGCAGTGAGCGGGAGTTTCATCGTGGTGACGAGATTGCATGGTATCCGGACGGGGATAAGGTGGTTCGCTGCGAGTATAACCCTGCGACTGCATATGCATTTGGTACTGTACTTTGTTCTCTGATTGAAGATTGGAAATTTAGGGCCTTGATAATATGTATTGTGAGCTTAATTGTGGTTGGTACCCCTTTTTCTATTCAAAACTTGAGCTTCCTCGAAGTGTTTTTCGTGGCTTAATCATCACTATACAGAATAGAATGCTCTTTGCTACTTGGATGACAACGTGGCATGATCATTGCACCTCGTGCATTTTAGGAATGTAGGACCTGTTAACTGGTAATTACGTTTTTTGGTGAGTTGTACGTGAAGTATGTAATTTGATTGTTTGACATCTTTATGATGCTTTCTGGGTATCCATCATATGTTCGCACCAGAGAATGAGAGGGATATAATTTCTCATAGAGAGAATTGAGAAATATTCTAAGCTGTGTTCGTTTGATTATCTTTATAACCAAGCTGTTAGTGCTAGTGTTTCTCTTCTATCTATTGTATTGATGTTCCATGCTCTCAAGATTGTACCTGTTCAATGAGCTGATTGTATGAACCAGTTTTACGTGTATATTAACCTATCTGAGACTTGTATGTTGTCATTGCCTATGCTTAGTTTATTACTATGCCCAACTTGCTCCTCTTTTGATTAGCTCGGAGATACTGTCCCATTAGTTGCGGCACTCGTGCCACCAACATTTTTACTCTACCATGTCTCTGCCCTCTGACATTTCATTAATTAACGGGTGCCATTATTCCTAATAGGTTTATGTGTATTCTCAGAAACTTTAGTTATGATTTTACATCATTTTATCTTTATAGACGCTTATTAGCTATATGCTTCCTAACTCGTTTGTGTTCACTTGTGATTTTACCCATGCCAGATAGAGTTTTTGGCCCGACTGCCGCTTCTAAGGCAGTATATGAAGTTGCTGCTCGACCAGTGGTAAAGGCTGCTATGGAAGGAGTAAACGGTATGCCTAGACATTTAAGAGTGAAATATTTCTTATTGAAGACATGAAAGTCTTGGTTCCCATTGGTATCAATTGTTTTTTTAATATACAATGACCAGAGGGCTGCAAAATCAACATTTTTTTGGTTGATGAACAATGATTTTAAGGGAAAACATTGTTTTTTTAGAAATCGATAGATATGGAAAATGTAGTTGTGATTAAATATGAAATCCTTTTCCAGGATTTAGTTTGACACCCCATGATGAAGAGAACTATAGAAGTACATTTGGAGAAAAGAGAAGCAAAAGACAAAAGGAGAGAAAAGAAAATAGTTAGAAAGGCTGAGTAGTTATGAAGACAATTTTATGCAGTTAATTTTCATCTAACTATGCAATAGTCTTTCTTTTTTCAAATATGTGGCCTCCAAGAGCATTTGCATGGAAAAAGATGCTGGGGTGGAGTGCAATCCTTTTCATAAGTACACAAGATTGATTTTGATGGAGATTTCTTGTGTTCCCTGTTTATTTTGGTCAATATTTCCATTTTTTCCTTATTTAACCTACAAATCAAGTCTACCTGTTTAGACATATGCAAATTACTAAGACACTATAACATATTGTCACTCTCATTGTAGAAAGCTTGAAATCAATTTCATTTGTGAAGTATTAAAATTCTAAGGAAAAAGTTAAATAAGCTCAACGCATCTGTGGGCACATGCGGTGATCCAACGATGCTCGCGATTCCAGGGATGGCGGGTGTTTGAAACATGCCTGCCTCTATATTCACGTGCCCGGTCTCACTTATGTGCCCGTGAATTAGAGACGGAGCTATGTGGGGACTATGGGTGGCCCTGCCCCCAGCTTTGTCCAGAGGTTCTTATGTATAACCCATCTCCCCAAGAAGTTCAACACTAACCTACAGCCCAAGACTTCTAGCCCTTCACTACTGCGCAATAATGAGCCTCCACATTATTATATACTGAAAATACTTTTTAAGGATTTCTTACTTCTTGTACCTTCAACCATCACATCTTTATCCTCCCACAATGGCTTATTATTTATATTTATTGTATAGTGCATACAGATCCAACGATCTAAGGTATTCCCATAGTTATGTATATGAATCCTTTTCTTTTGTTTTTTCCTTTTGAAAACATGTATAAATCCTTTTCACTAGGACACCCTTTCTCAACCACAAGGTATTTCTATGCTTGAAAATATCTTTTTCTTCGCAAACTGGACCTCTCAAACAATTTACTTCTGCACTTCACCTAAAAACTTTTTTCATTACCATCTTCTTATTTTACGCTGATACTATCATTAATATGTAAAAGATCTTTTACTCGACTTCCAACCCCCCCCCCCCCCCCCGAGATGAATTCCTGGTTCTGTCTCTGCCGTGAACATACCCCAGATGCACCCTGGCACCTACCCCAGATGGGGATTTAGATTTTAAATCTTGAGATAATTCGTAGGCCTTCTTCTTTCTTGCCCATCAAATGGCTTCTCAATCCAATTTTTGTTGAAAAGATGTTTCATTGAAGTTGAATTCAAACTTAGTTTTTTGGGTTGTTTGCGATTAAGAAACTGAAAAAAACACCACTGTGACGGGGCAAGATTGACCGGTAATTCTTAGGAATTGTAACAGTGAAGTGATGTAGTCGTATCTCTGAGCTTGGGTTTTGTGAAATACACATTTTGTTTAACTTTCATCGTCTCTAGTGAACCACAATTTACATGTTTTCTGACATATTCAGTATAAATTCTGTTAAATTACCAAAGAACTTAGGAATCTTTTTGTAAATTGGCTATCATATTGATTTGGCAATACTTCTTCTATTTCCAACATTGCCAGAGCTACAACATTTGTTTGAAGCAATTTTATGAAGCTTATAAATTTGTTAGCATTCATGGAGATAGGAACAAGCAATCATCTGCGCTGCATTTCCATTGAGGCTGATATAAGATTTTTACTACTATTCTACACTTTTATGAGAATTGGATTGATGAGGGAATTGACTAGTACTCCTGTATAAGGCCAGCGCTGTTTTCAAGAATTGACTGCTCGAGATCATGTAAGCTTTCCTTTTCTCACCTTTTCTTACTGAAGTTATTTGCCGTTATTGTAGGGACGGTTTTTGCATATGGTGTTACTAGCAGTGGGAAGACACATACTATGCATGTAAGTTCATTACTGTGATAATTGATCTATGAATTTTTTATTTAGTACAAACCATTCCAATTTTGCTTTGACTATAGGTTCCCATCTACTTGTTTTGTTGGATTATAATTGTTGTAATTTTATTCGAAACTTTAAGTTAATTGCTGTAAGTAGACTGTGGTTTGTATTATTTATTCTTTTTGTGCCTATCTAGCTACCCGTGTGTTTTTAGTCTTTTGAGATTATAATCTTTTTCACCTGAATTTGATTCTTTCCGCAAATTGTGGTAACAAAACATCTTTGCAATCCATCATTGCACTCAATATATACAAACTGTTTTTGGTTTTTCTTCTATAATGGGAAATATATACCTTGTAATACGCCAGTTGGTATGAAAGCTTCAGTACTTAAAGCAATTACTTTTCTTTTACTCTCTTTTAACTTTAATGGCGATTTTTTCAGGGTGACCAAAACTCCCCTGGGATCATACCTTTGGCAATTAAGGATGTTTTCAGCATGATCCAAGATGTAAGGGCATTGTTTAAAATGCTTTATCAAGAGATCTCCTAGGCCTTTGCAACACTGCATTTATTGTTATTTATGCTTTTTTTATTTGCTATAACAGTGTCAACCAAATAAGTCTTGCTATTAGAATTTGTGCAAATATGAACATTTCATGTTTACGAATACGTAATAATTTCTCTTTTTTTGCAGACACCTGGAAGAGAATTTTTACTTCGCGTTTCTTATCTTGAAATTTATAATGAGGTTAGTATTGTTTATTCAACTTGTCAACGGAAAAATGCAGATGCAATTATTTAATTCAGAATCCTCTCATCACTTTGATACTTTTTATTATTATTATTATTATTATTATTATTATTATTATTATTATTATTATTATTATGTATTTATCATCTTGTGTATATTGATCGGCTGAAATATAATGTACTCCAATTTTCAGGTGATAAATGACTTGCTTGATCCAACCGGGCAAAATTTACGTGTTCGAGAAGATGCACATGTAAGTTTAGGCCTGGCTGATATGCAAGTATTAACTATGGAAGCACTTGGCTTCTTTTGTATGTTCTCAGTCAAAGTTTGATGCTTCTTTATTTACTTAAAAATTGACTTCTTTATATTGGCACATTTTTATATGATTACCAGATCTGATGAGAACTACATTTACACATAAAGGAGCTCAACTTGTCAGAGTCAAACTCGTTATACTACTTTGTTTTCATTTCGAATACTTCAGTGTTTAATTCCAGCTTTAAAATAAATCAACTACAATATAACCGACAATTTTGTTAGATTACAGCTTGCTGTTTGGATTTATGTTTGCATGTTTGGCTTGTAAAGTGTTGGCTATTTCATCTTTGTGGTGTCTTCAAGTCTCTTGGAAAGTCATTGTTAGTAAAGATACTTTTCTCTCATTTGCTCTAGTGAAGGCTAGTTAAAATATAATAGCGTTTTATATAAAGATGAATTTTAAATGAAAGTTTTTGGGAAATGAAATTTTTGTTCAGTTGGGGATTCAGAGATATATCATATTTAACATTGCAAATTACTGTTTTAAAGTGAAACTTTGAGAAATATAACATGTATAAGGCTTACTTTGCAGGGAACCTATGTTGAGGGAATTAAGGAGGAAGTTGTGTTATCGCCTGGACATGCATTGTCTTTCATTGCGGCTGGAGAAGGTAGGAACATGTCTGTCTGTTTCCTTGCCAGTTGCCGTGTATTCTTTAGTTCCATTTCTGGAAGAAATGCAGTTCTGCTTCTAAATTTTTATCTCTTGAAAAGTTGCTTGGTTGGATATCCTGAGTCTTACATATATTTATATTCAACTTAGAGAGCATTTTCAACGTTCAGAACTTTATGCTGATATATTTGAGTAATAAAGCTCCACGACAACTCAATTACCAGTTAACATTTAAATTGTATTTTGAATTCGTTACTTCAAATTTTTTGGTTTGGTCAAAGATCATTTTGCCTGTAAGATAACCAAGTTTCCCACTAAGGAAACGGAAATCTTTATTCATTTATTGTATACTCTAACATCCCCCCTCACATGCAAGCATCCATCAAGCGCAGCACATGGAACATAATTGGGATTAAATGCCTCCAACGAGACCTCCCATAACCTAGATCTCCGATACCATGTAAGATAACCAAGTTTCCCAATAGCTTGAGCTGTTAGGAAACGGAAATCATTATTCATTTATTGTATATTCTAACATTGCCAGTAATTCTTTCATGACACCAATTTGGGAATAAACTTAAATTGTTACCTTTAATGGGTATCTCTTTATAGCCCATTTTCAATAAGTTTTTTACCTTATTTGTAAATCACTATATTAGTATGATATTAACATGTATGATAGGAAAAGCTAAATGGGCCATTTTGACTGAAAATTACTATTCATTTTACTAGAAGAGAAGTATCCTGGTTTAACCTAGCAGTCTCACTGTTTATGGGGTTAACTCTGACAAAATTGATAGCTATGTAAAAAGCCTTTAATACCTTGCCTCGGGGCTAGGGGTGTAAACGGACGGATACGGACGCGGACAAGCTAAGTCCGTAGCCGTCCGCTCACTCTAAAAATAAGTATCCGTCCGTCCGCCATCCGTGCGGACACCCCTAGGTGTCCGTCCGTATGTGTCCGTCACGGACACGGACGGACACAGACACTATGAAGTAAAAGGTATTCCTTCTTTAAAATTGATAACTAATAATTCTTAGTTATTGTCGTCCATTATCAACTCAATCATTCTTTTCAGTTTTTCCATGATCCTCTTGGCATGATGAACTATTTTCAAATACAAAAATCACTTCTCTCACTGTCCGTCCGCATGTTGATGGAAGCTCGTTGTTTTATATATATACGGACGGCTCCGGACGCGGACACAGTCTGTCTACAGCCGCAGCCGTTTGGAAGACGGACATGGAAAGCTGTCCGTGTCCGTGTCAGTGTCCGTGACGGACAGAAAATTATGTCCGTTTAGCCATCAAAACGGACGGACGGACACGGACATCCGGACGCCGTTTACACCCCTACTCGGGGCTTTGTATCCCGCTGCAGCAATGGTTTTTTCCTCAACCACTTTATACCATTTGACTTCAGAGATTTCGAGCATACTGCTCATGTGAGAAGATTGCAGCACACTGCGCTGTAGGGCTGGCAGCTGTCAGATCATGCGGGGCCCATGCACCAGCACTGGCTATATTTTTCCATGTGAAAAATCTGATTGTGAGGGCATGGCCTCAATATTCCAAGGCATATTTTTTTGGCTATAATATGCATAGGAATCTGGTTGCATTGCCCTTTCCGCATGGTTGGTTCCTATATATCAACCAAAGGTCCAAATGGAGAATATTATAGAAGTAATCATGGAAGACAGCATGAACATACACTGACTGAACTGGGTGCAGAATGTGATCCAAATTGAGGATTTTAAATTATTGGGGTTTCATGATGGTGGTAATTATTAAGCATTTATTGTTGTTATGCTGTTGTTTTTGTTAATGTTTAAAATTTTGAAATTTTCATTTAACTTTTTAATACTTAAAATGTCTATTCCATTCACAAATTTTGAAGCGAGTCCTTTTTGTGCATGAACAGAGCATCGACATGTGGGTTCTAACAATTTTAATCTGCTGAGTAGCCGAAGTCACACAATCTTTACTCTGGTATTGTTGTTTGTTGTCATTTATTTTTCTTTAATTCTGTGTTTCCAACATTTCTTTAAGTACTTGATATACCTGATTAAATCATAAACTTCGGTCTGTGCTTATGGCACCTAAGTGTCCTTCTTAATTACATGGAATTGGACTTTTTGCTAGAGCTTGCATTCCTATAGTCCATCCTATTTTTTTAGTCCCATCTAGTTTTTAAAACAAATAAATTTTACTTTATTTTAGAAAACCAAATGTATCTATTGATATGGGACAGAGGGAATATTTAGAGCTTATTTATAGGGCAAGAAAGTTTTTGAACAGTTTGATAGTTCCTTTAAAAGAAGAAGTTTTGCAGTTTGGGATAATGAGAACTGGGAAAGCGTTACTAGATATGGAATAGCTTTCTTTGAATTCTGTGTCGAGTGAAAATTGTTTTCCAATTTGGTAAAGCTTTAGGTTTGTTTGAATTACATTTTAAAGAATGCTTGTGACGAATTTTAAAATTGGGCAATTAGGTGGAATGGGTCTTTAGTTCTAGGGGCATTAATGATACCATTTATGGAAAATTTGGCATTGCTTAGCGCTCCACTATTTTTTTTCGTTTTTAGAGCTATATGAGGTGGTTGATCTGCTAACGTTATTAGGTAACTTATTAACGTTTTGAAATCAGTCATTGAACTGCATTGATCTTGTTTTGGTGTCAATCTATTATAATTATTTGTTTGTTCATGTACATTTTTTTTCTTTGGTGCCACTTTTGGTGATTTCAGCCTTTCTGCCTACATTTTTATCCGTTATTCTTCCTGCTCTTACATTTTTTTGTTCCCAATTGTTATACAGATGATTGAAAGCAGTGCTCATGGGGATGAATATGATGGAGTGATTTTCTCTCAACTTGTATGTGAAAGTAATATAATTATGTAATTTTTGCATAAATCTTACATTTATGTTTCTTT
This sequence comes from Houttuynia cordata, assembly GCA_039654745.1. Taxonomy (NCBI): domain Eukaryota; kingdom Viridiplantae; phylum Streptophyta; class Magnoliopsida; order Piperales; family Saururaceae; genus Houttuynia; species Houttuynia cordata. The sequence continues at coordinate 4,452,613 of CM077505.1, forward strand.
GACTTCTAATGTTTTTTTTTGTAGAATTTGATCGATTTAGCTGGGTCTGAGAGCTCAAAAACTGAAACTACTGGGCTGAGGAGAAAAGAAGGATCATACATAAATAAGAGTCTTTTAACTCTTGGAACGGTAAGACCTAACTAGACCCTCTTCATTCCTGCTATTATTGCTTAGACGCTAGATATGGTATTCAGAGAAGGTTCAACAGTGACCAACTGTACCCTCCTGCTACCTTCTTAAACACACTGAATTTGTTTGCATTTGCCTTTGTTGATATTTATCATAATGCTGAAATGCGGTAAGCTGTAGTTGTTTAGCTTGTATCTATTGTTTTAATTGTCTTTCTCAATTCTGCCATCATGCTGTTTGCTTCTTCTGACCATTTATGAGTTCTGTTCGTCAAACTGTTAAGGTTATTGGAAAGCTAAGCGAAGGAAAGGCGTCTCATGTCCCTTACCGAGATTCTAAGTTGACCCGCCTTCTACAGTCCTCTTTGAGTGGCCATGGTCATGTCTCGGTGAGCTTGGGTGTTTAGATTTGTGCCTACAATCAAGATTCTGTGACTGTTATTTAGTACCTGCATTATTTACACTGCTAAATCTACTATGAACATTCTGCAGCTCATTTGCACAGTCACTCCAGCCTCAAGTAATATGGAAGAGACACACAACACGTTAAAGTTTGCTAGTCGGGCAAAGCGAGTAGAAATACATGCATCATGCAATAGGGTAATCTATTTGAATAATGTTGAGAAAATTAGTGATTCTACACATGCTGAACATTCTAAATAACTGATTTTTGCCTTGCAGATTATTGATGAAAAATCATTGATTAAGAAGTACCAGAATGAAATATCTAACCTGAAGCAAGAGCTTGAACAGTTCAAGATGGGCATGATTGTGGGGGTTAATCATGAAGAAATCTTAACTTTGAGGCAAAAGGTACTTGTTTATTGATGTGACATTTTAATTCCCATATGTCGTCTTCTGCTTCTACATTGAATAACTGAGGTTTTTTATTTTTTCACAGTTGGAGGAGGGTCAAGTGAAAATGCAGTCACGGTTAGAGGAGGAAGAGGAAGCAAAGGCAGCTCTCATGAGCAGAATTCAGAGACTTACTAAGCTTATACTTGTTTCTACCAAGAATACCATTCCCGGAGTTTTGGGTGAATTACCTGGTCATCATCAGCAATCATTGAGAGAGGATGATGTAAGATAGTATTAACACATTTTTCTTGCTTTAGCCTGTACAATACGTTGAACGCAATATCACACAAATTTAGTACATTTTTCTTGCTTTAGCCTGTACAATACGTTGAACGCAATATCACACAAATTTAGTTATGTTTTACGCATGTGGCAATTACTGTTTTTCTTAATTCATGTTACTAGGATCCTAACTGCATTGGTCTGGCCTAACATCTGCATATTTTTTCCCTGCTTATTTATTTTTTACAAAATATAACCTAATATTAAGAACACATATAACTTGTGCCATCTTAACTCAGGTTAAGCTTATCAACTTATGACACTTGTTGCTGTTTATGAGTTATAATTGTAAATTTATTGCTAATTTTGGTTTATATATTCTAGAAATTGGATGTATTACGCGAGGCTTCTCCACTTATTCTAGAGGGTGAAAGCCTGCAGAACGACTCTTTCTCCTCTCTTCTTCCATCCGATTCACTTGTGAATCTCACACATAGAAGATCTTCAAGCAAGATGAGTGAAGAGATATCTCCAAATAATAGTTCTGTAACGGATTCAACTCCAAATGGCGAAATTTCTAGTGGAAGGACTAGCTTTGCAGCGGTGCACCTCTCTATACCTTTATCTGACAAAAATTTTTAATAGACTTTCTGCTTTACATCTTCAAATTTGAAGCATGTTAGAATGTTACCTAAGACGAAGAGACAAAACAAATGTTCATTTTGCACATGTTCTGTGCTGTTTCTGCTGAATAACCTCTCATGGTTCTGGAGACAGGCTGGGATCACAAAGTCCGATCAGATGGATCTACTCGTTGAGCAGGTCAAGATGCTTGCTGGGGAGATTGCTTTTAGCACCAGTACGCTGAAACGTTTAGTGGACCAGTCTGTAAACGATCCTGATGGTTCTCAAACTCAAGTATGTAAATTTCCAATTAGCTTCCATGTTGTTAAATCAGCTTTTAAATTCTTTATACTTATTTCTGTTTTTAGGAAGTTCTTTTATCTTTTAATTCTGTTTTTAGGCATAATGTTTCATTGTTGGTTGTACAATGAGCTGCAGATTCAGAAATTAGAAATTGAAATCCAGGAGAAACGAAGACAAATGAGAATCTTGGAACAACGAATAATGGAGAGTGGCGAGGCTTCTACAGCTAATGCTTCATTAGTTGATATGCAGCAGGTATTCACATCTTTCTTTGAATCATTTGATTGTCATCACCATCTCGTGTGAAAAATCTGTATTCTATTAGATATCTCGTTTTCAATTAGTTTAAGTTATTTTCTTACATTGGAGTTGAAAACAGACAGTTGTGAGGCTAATGGCGCAGTGCAATGAAAAAAGCTTCGAATTAGAGGTTTATTACATATTCTGAAATTTCGCCTTTCATTCACTGTTGAGAAGTGGGTTTCATCAATGCCACAACCTTTTAGTCATATATATCTACCAATGATGCAGATAAAGTCAGCTGATAATCGTATACTCCAAGAACAACTTCAAAACAAGGTTAGTTTTAGGAAATACTTTTCACAAATTTTATTTTGCATATGCATGTTGTTGTGCTACCATTGAAAATATTGAGAATAAGTTTGATATTTTCACTTTTTATATATCATTGTAAATATTCTCTTCCACTTCTTCTTTTCTTTTGAAAGTTTATGATGAATATGAAATTCTATTTCATTCATTGCAGTATGTTGAAAACAAAGAGTTGCAAGAGAAGGTTCTCCTTCTACAACAACAGCTGGCATCTGTTGCAGGAGATAAATCAGCTTTATCTTCAGGAAGGTCTGTTTCTGAAGAATATGCTGAGGAGTTAAAAAAAAATCTTCAGTCTCAGGTAACTAAAACTAGTATCTGTTATCAGAAGGGTTTCTTGAAATACTTAATGTGAATTTGCATTTTGGAGTTGTAGTTATGTGGTTTTCTATGTGACAACCAGTAGCTTCTAAATTATATATAGCTATCCTTTATGCCCATATAAATGTTTAGGGATGCTAGTTAACCATTTCTCATAAAAGCTTTAAGTTGTTAGATTCTTAGGGAAGGGATAATATTAACCACACAATACTCCTTTGCACGTGTAAGTGCCACACTAGCATTGACGTGAACATCACATTTTGGGGGGGGGGGGGGGGGGGGGGTGTGCGGGCAGGGGGCACATACAAGAGGGAAAACTGCTTTCCAGGGATTCAACCTGGAGCCCGGGCTCTGATACCATGTTAATTAACCCCTTCTAAAAGCTTAAGCTGTTAGGGAAGTGATATCATATTCTTTATTTTTGGATATGAGGATAACATGTTCATACTAACCACACTAACATTTTTGAATCTATATTTGATTTCATGACTCATTGTTTGGAATCATGGCTTAGGTAATGGACAATGAGAAGCTTAGGCTTGAGCAAGTTGAGCTCATAGAGGAAAACAGTGGGTTACAGGCTCAAAATCAGAAGTTATCTGAGGAAGCATCCTATGCAAAGGAATTAGCATCAGCAGCAGCAGTTGAGCTAAAAAACTTGGCAGAAGAAGTTACCAAGTTGTCACTGCAGAACGAAAGGCAGGCAAGAGAGTTATTGGCTGCCCAGGAGAAAGCACACTCAAGGGCGCCATATAGTCAAGCTAATAATGGCCATTTCCGCAGACATCCAGAAAACAAACTGGATGGGTTTAAATCTGGGAGAAAAGGACGGCCTTCTAGCAGGGGTGGTGATGGTCTCGCCATAGTATACGATGATGCTGAGTATTGGAGTCTGGACCCAGATGATTTAAGGATGGAGTTGCAGGCTAGGAAGCAAAAAGAGGCGACATTAGAGGCTGCTCTGGCTCAAAAAGAAGTAATAGAAGAGGAGTTCAGGAAGAAAATTGAGGAAGGAAAACGAAGAGAAGCAGCATTGGAGAATGATTTGGCAGGGATGTGGGTTCTTGTGGCAAAATTGAAGAAGGGAAATGGGGCTGCTCCACCAGCTTTAGATGTCAACGAGCAATTTATTTATGGAAGAGATGCTCCTGATGATCTAAAAGTAATAAGTGTTGAAGACAAAGATATTGCTGTTAAAGAGAGACAAATGTTGGATGATTCTGTAAATCTGAGTCAGGATGAGCTGAATCAAAATGGCCGCTTAGAGCCACTAATTGTTCGTTTGAAGGTAGGAGTGCATTGTTAATTGAAGTTTTATTCTATTTGTGTGCCCCTTCTGAGTCATTACTACGTCCTTAATCAGTGCATAAGCATGTGATGCTGTTGGACAACAGTAAATTTTGCACGACAAAATTGAAGTATGATTTCAGAAAACTTGCACAACTTTATTAGTTTGCAAGAAGGGTAAGAAAAGATGTGTATACTTTTACCAACAAAGAAGACACTTTAATTTAGTGGCATCTGTTACATGGATTGGTTCAAGAATTGTCAAGGGACTTCAATCTGAAAACGGCCAAAGATCAAGCTGTGCACTTTGCTGCTTAACCAACAGGCTTGGATCTTGTAGTTCAGTGATTTATTGACGAATATATCCAGTCACTTATGTATTGGTGGTCTTTAACCACAGTAAACATTTATTATTGTAGGCTCGAATGCAAGAGATAAAAGAGAAAGAGCTTGAGCCCTTGGCAAATGGGGATGCAAATTCTCACGTTTGCAAAGTATGCTTTGAAGCACAAACTGCAGCAGTTCTTCTTCCTTGTCGCCATTTTTGCTGTAAGTATTCATAAAGGTTTCAAAGTTCTTTTAGTTTCATAAAAGCTATCCGATTTTTCTTCAGTGTCTTTTTGTAATTGATGATCCAATGTGCCTCCCTGTTACTTTGGATTGCAAATATGTTAATAATTCAACACCTATCTCCTACATCATGAAACAATTATGTACTCAAGTTAAGAAGTTATCTATGTGTTTTAACCTAGGGCTTTTTGGACTACATAGTGGCATTTGATTAGATTCCAATATTGGAGAATTTATCAGTTATGTAACTTATCAAATTGTTCATGGGACCTGTAAGTTCTTATATTATAGATGGTGGTTTAGTCAAGTTTCGTTTATTTGTTTCTCAAGTAATTGCCTTATATTTAGTTTGCTTTATGTACAAGTCTTTCCTTAATTAGGACTTTGGATCTTTATATAAGATCGGTAACTCACTCTAGATTTAGACACTTCTAATGAAAAGCACCTTATCTGTCATACATGACAAAAAATGTGGAAGGATGATCCGAATTTCTTGATAAATACTTGTTTTCTTAGATATTTAAATAAAAAATGTTTTTTTCTATATGCAGTGTGCAAACCTTGTTCGCTTGCTTGTTACGAGTGCCCTCTTTGTCGCACAAAGATTGCAGACAGGATTTTTACTTTCACTTCCTAGCTATTATGCTTCCTGTAAGTTCTTTACTGTTGGTCTTTTGGATTTGATAATGATTTTTATATATAATTGGAGTACTTTCTGATTCATCCAAGGGACACAATTTTTCAGGGATTAGACACTTTGAAGTCTTCCTCTAAGCATTGCAATTTATGAAATTCTGCTATTCTTTTATTAATTACTGGGTACATAATTTTTTTTTGTCCAGAAGTAAGTTGTATCTTTCCCTTATGGGCTGTAAAAAAAATTGATTGTAGAAAAAGTACAAAAGAAAAGGAAAAAAAATGAAGAGAATATGTTTGAAGTTTGAAGATGCTTCTGATCCATAAGCTGGACTTTCCTATTTTATGTACGGTATTATCTGTAACTTATGGAACTTTTTCCCATATATGAAATGCATCATCCAGATTCACTTATTGCCTTCTGTTCATTTTTTTTTTGTTGAACTTAATCATGAAATATAGTATTTTGTGGCATTATCTGCTGTAATGAACATTCTCTGGAAATAGCTTGGCTTTTGAAGGCAGCTTCTTTACAGCCCATATCCATCAATAACTGTTTTCTGATAACAAATGTTTTTTAGAAACGTTGTTGCACCAATATTGCTACTCATCTAGATTGGCCAAAAAACATTTTTTTTGCTACAATAAAAAGAAAAGATGAAGGCTGGGTAACACGCGATGGTCTAAAGAACCATTGTCCACACTTGTCCCTGTGAAGGGCGTCCACGATCATAGATGGGGGATTAGTGAGTCAATAACGAGAGAACTCTTCTGCGCCAAAATTTGCAAGTAGATCTGTAGCCTGATTTTGCTCTCAAAAGATATGATAGAAATGGCTATTAGCATACTCCTTGAATTTGCAAATATCCTCAGATATCTTCTACCATACCATAGCCCACTCAGGAACTGAGCATTGCGTAGTTAAATAAAGACCTTTGAATCTCCTTGTATGATTAGATTTTTGATGTTGGGATGTACTGCCAATATAATTCCATAATAGCATCCCAGTTCTTCTACCGCAAGTGCAGTATGAACATAACTTGGCAAGACTAGTCTTTATTCTCCGCCTTCCCAAGTTTTCCATTTTACATGTGTCATGTTTCCATCAACTTAAATGCATGGATCTGTCCACCCTCAAAGGTCAAACCATTAATGGCTGCATTCATCACTCCCTCAATTATTGCACTGTTTTTTTTATTTGGACGTGAAACTTCCCTGCATTTGCTTCATCCACCACGGACTCTTCATTCTAGTCCTACTGCAGCAAACTCCATTTTCCTGAGATCTTGATTTCTCTAGTGTAAGCACCTCCTCCTTCCACTAGCCTCCATTACTATTCCCTGCAAAAATTCCTTCCCTTCCTTACTGGCCTTCTTCACTAGTCATTTTCATAGCTCAAGCCTTGCAACTTAGCCGACCACCTTTCAAATATCACATTGCTCACCCTTTCATTTCCAAATCAGGATGTCTTGGTTTTAAAAAAAAACTAAGAAAACCCGGAAAAATCCTGATCGAATTCCCAATTTGGAAGATATGATAAACAACTTAAGTATCATTTTGGAAGATATGATAAACAACTTAAGTATCATATCTCAAGCTTCTCATCAGCTACAACAACCCACTCAAGGAGATCCAACAATTGCTCAAGATCAAATACAAATGGATCTAATCAGGCCCTCTGCTCCTCAAGACTTGATGGATACCACTATGTCCAGTGCACATCATCAAGCGCAAGTGGACGTATCTGGAGCTGGACCATCATTGGGCATTCCTCATGATTCAATGATAGCGAGCAGTTCAACTCCACAAAACCATATGCAGCAAGAGGATATTGGGCAAGTTCTTCCCCGACGACAAAGAAAAATTAGGAATCCCACCACTGCTTCCATTGGGCAAGATCAGGCTTTCAACCAGGTATGCTCTTTCCTCAGAGATGATGAAATTGGAATGATTGGCATTTACGGCATGGGTGGGAATGGCAAAACTACACTAATGAAAAAAATTCGCGATGAGTATTTGAAACCTTCCAATTTTAGAGTTATCTGGGTAGTTGTTTCCAAGACAATTGATGTGGATAACATTCAAAAAGTTATAATGAAAGAGATGGATTTACCTTTTGATGCATATGCACAGCCATATCAACGTGCAGAGCAAATAAGCAAGGCACTTGGCGAGGATAAAGTTGCTTTGTTATTGGATGATATTTGGGAACGTGTTGACTTAGAAGAGCTTGGAATTCTAGGTCCAACTGAACTCGATACTTCCATTTGCAAAGTAATTTTTACCAGCCGATCAGAGAAGGCATGCATTCAGATGGAACCTGATGAACAGATTAAGGTCGAATGCTTGGGATGGAATGATTCGTGGGCTTTGTTTGAGAAAAGTGTAGGTAGGAAGACCCTTGAATCTGATCATACAATTGAATCCATTGCTAAAGAAGTTGCCAAAGAATGTAGAGGGTCGCCACTCGCACTTACTGTCATTGGTCGCGCTATGATGTGGAAAAAAACTCCTCATGAATGGGAGCATGCATTCATAACTCTTCAAAAGTCCTCCACGGTGGATAAGGATACGGAGAAACAATTGTTTGCTCGTTTGAGACTCAGCTATGATACTCTACCAGTTCAGGAAGAAAAGAATTGTTTCTTATATTGTTGTTTATATCCCGAAGATTGGGAGATGGATGGTGACCAACTTATTGAATATTGGATTGCAGAAGGTGTTTTGGCCTTGAATGGTAACTTTTTGGAAGTATCTAAGAGAGGAGCGGACATCATTGGAACCCTCCAAGCTGCATGCTTATTAGAACGATTAGGTGGTGTAGAGGTAAAATTGCATGACGTCATAAGAGACATGGGATTATGGATTGCCTCTGAATTAATTGAATGTGAATTTCTTTGTGCATGGAGGTTCCCAACTGACAAAATCATATATATAGTTGATAAGTGGAGAGAGGCTCATAGGATTTATGTACTAGAAAAAGATGGATTTCCTGAACAACCTGTTTGCCTAAATCTGACAACATTGATTAAGGATTCCTTTCAACCAGTACTGGAAATATCAAATAGTTTCTTCAATTTCATGGGCATGCTAAGAGTCCTAAAATTGCGGCATGTTAAATTTCTTGACCAGAAAGTGGAAATTGGGCAACTACAAGAGCTAAGATATCTCAGCATACATCGGTCAAATTTGGGAACTTTGCCAATGGATATAATAAAATTGCATAAGTTGGAGGTGCTAGATCTGGTGGGCAACAATAACCTTACAGAGTTTCCAGAAAAAACCATCAGACACCTTATTGAGCTGAGGAAACTCATGGTCCAAAGCATTAAGTGTGGAAGTTGGATTCCTGAGCAAGCTGGAAATCTTGCGCATGCAATCCTATAAGGAATATTGTGATATGGATTTGGAAGATGAACTCTGTGAGAGACTGCCTGTATCAAAGAAAAAGGAAACCCTTGAGTTGTGTAATCCACAATATCGAATTGATTTTGTGAATAATCTCAGTCAATTAAGCCACTCCCTAAGATATTTGGATATGGGGAAGTGCACATTTACTAGGCCAGTTGAGCCGCTGTCTGCACTTCAGCCTATGGTCAAACTGGTTAATCTCATAATTGATGATGTCACACTTCCAGAAGTTTTAATATTTACAAGTTTGTGCCTTCCGAGCCTTAAATCACTCAATATTGCAAACTCCTCTCAGTTGAAAAAGATTCAAGTAAGTCGATCGGCACTTCAAAATATTCGCGAATTGGAAGTCATCCACTGTTATTATCTCAATTACGTTGTTGGGCTTCAGCATCTTAAGTCCCTTGTAAAGCTCACAATTGAAAGTGGGGAGATGAAAGAACTGATTGAGGTAGATGAAATGGAAGAAGAACCTTTTTGTTTTCCCAGTCTAAAATATATGAAACTTGTACAACTCCGGGACTTAGAGACCATATGCAGCGACAACGTCCTGTTTCCTTCCATCACAACCTTCGTTTTGAGGATTTGTCAACGGGTGAATAAATTACCACGAGGCCTAATGAACGAGAACAGGACACTAAGAGAATGTGAAATTTGGGGTACAAGATGGTGGTGGAGAGGACTCATGTGGCCAGATGATGATGATGGCTTCAAGTCCTTCATACTAGAACGATATCGGCCATTAATTTCGAGCCCAACCAAAAAAAAAGGCAAACTCACCAGGAGCATTTTTAACGTGGCGATGTATTTTATGACAGAGGAATTGAGGATCCTGACCAGCCACCTATGACCCCATGCGCCCTTCCACTTGTACCGTACATGCATGGCATCACTGCGTCTCGCTCCACCAATGATATCGTCCATGAAATCACCAGGTTCATTATTTTTTTACCTTTTCCTCTCTTGATCTATATTCTTATTTACTTCGTTTTATTTGATAAGAGCATAACTATAATAGTTTTTAATCAGTCTCATATTCAGTTTGGCCTTTAATTGTATATAATTCTGGTGTAGAAGCGTAATCGGGGTGCTTGTTCATCAAAGATGGTTATCATGTGACCTTTTTAGCTGAAGTTTGATTAATTTTACTTATCCAAGATGAGAATTTGGAGTTCTATTTTATGGATTTTATACAGCGAAAGTCCTTTGATTAATCCCCTGCCATATTTGGAACTGGGAATTATTTTTCTCTAATGTCTGAATATAATGACAAACCACTGTCTTTTTCATCCCAAATTTGCTTGCTAGTAGCTATTTTGATTGTGAATTGCCAATTATTCTTATTTGTCCAATCATCTGTGGCAACATAGATACATGCTAGGAGTGGCCCTACCACCACGCTATTTGGTAGTACTGCTCGAACTTGTGTGCATTGCTCGAAACAATCTGCATTGGTCTCGTCATCACCATATGTAATTACTTAGACATGTTATAGAACTTTTAAATCTCTATACTGCGAATGTTTTTGAAACAATTGCAACTGCAGTGTCATTCCTTGCTATGTCCCCGACTAGGGATCATCAAGTCATATCCAGAGCTCGGGCTTTTTACATATTACCTGGCGCCAAGTATGGTTTTATCATATTACCTGGTATATGACCTGGAATCGGCACCTAGAGTATCGAAAATGCCCTTCTTCTACGTTTTTTATGCATTTTGTATCCGAAATGCTTCATTCTTCCCAAAATTAGCGATTTACAGGATCATCAAGTTGGGGAAGAAGATATTCCGGCAAAGATCCATCCATAATCGCAGTTCAAACCATCGCCGGCGCCGTCCAACCCGAAAAAAAAAAATTTCATGCCAAAAAACTGTAAAAACAGCGGGAAAGACGAAAAAAAATCTATGATGAATGGATTTTGATGTAAGAGCAGTGGGAAAGCCCTCCCAACTACAAAAATTAAGATCTACATGTAAAGAAACACATATAAAGATCACCCATTGGTGTTCGACTGCTCCTGGACATGAAATAAAAGGATAAAAATGGGCAAAAATGTAAAATACTCGTCGGCGAGCGACAAGTTCAATGTATATATCTTTCTGTGATCCTAATGAAGTAGAAGAGGAGGAAAAATAAGAAAGAACGAAAAAAAATGGGCAAAAACGGATAAAAAATGAGCAAGTTATGACATTTTAAAAATTGTCATTTATCGTGTTGTCGACGATTCAAGTCGTGTACTATGTGACACGACTTGAATCCAAGTCGTGTTATATGCAACACGACATAACTCGCTCATTTTTCATCCGCTTTTGCCCATTTTTTTTCGTTCTTCCTTATTTTTCCTTCTCTTCCACCTCAATAAGATATAGGATGGAAAAAGAAGAAAAAATAATAAAAAAGAAGAAAGTGAAATGATAAAAATGGGTAAAAGCATAAAATACTCGTCGGCGAGCGACAAGTTCAATTTATATATCTTTCTGTTAGACTAATGAGGTGGAAGAGGAGGAAAAATAAGGAAGAACGAAAAAAAATGGGCAAAAACGGATGAAAAATGAGCGAGTTATGACATTTTGTAGATTGTCATTTTATCGTGTTATATGCAACACGATAAATGCTCAAGTCGTGTTGTCGACAACACGATAAATGGGTAATTTTAAAAATGTCATAACTTTCTTATTTTTTATCCATTTTTGCCCATTTTTTTTTTATTTTTCCTTCTCTTCCACCTCAATAAGATATAGGATGGAAAAATAAGAAAAATAAGAAGAAAGAAGAAAGTGAAATGATAAAAATGGGCAAAAGTGTAAAATACTCGTCGGCGAGCGACAAGTTCAATTTATATATCTTTCTGTGATACTAATTAGGTGGAAGAGGAGGAAAAATAACGAAGAATGAAAAAAAAATAAACAAAAACGGATAAAAAATGAGAAAAGTTATGACATTTTTAAAAGTGCCCATTTATCGTGTTGTCGACAACACGACTTGAGCATTTATCGTGTTGTATATAACACAATAAAATGACAATCTTCAAAATGTCATAACTCGCTCATTTTTCATCCGTTTTTGCCCATTTTTTTTCGTTCTTCCTTATTTTTCCTCCTCTTCCACCTCATTAGTCTAACAGAAAGATATATAAATTGAACTTGTCACTCGCCGACGAGTATTTTATGCTTTTACCCATTTTTATCATTTCACTTTCTTCTTTTTCCATCCTATATCTTATTGAGATGGAAGAGAAGAAAAAATAAGGAAGAAACGAAAAAAAATGTGTGCAAAAAACGGATAGAAAACGAGCAAGTTATGATATTTGAAGATTGTCATTTATCGTGTTGTCGACGACCACGAACTTGATTCAAGTCGTAGTACTATGTAACACGACTTGGATTCAAGTCGTGTCATATAGTACACGACTTGATTCAAGTCGTGTACTATATGACACGACTGAATCCAAGTCGTGTCGTCGACTAACACCGAATAAATCGACAATTTTTAAAATGTCCATAACTTGCTTATTTTTTTATCCGTTTTTGCCCTTTTTTTTTCATTCTTCCTTATTTTTCCTCCTCTTCTACTTCATTAGATCATAAAAAGATATATACATTGAACTTGTCGCTCACCGACGAGTATTTCACGTTTTTGCCCATTTTTTATCCTTTTATTTCATGTCCAGGAGCAGTCGAACACTAATGGGTGATCTTTATATGCGTTTCTTTACATGTAGATCTTAATTTTTGTAGTTGGGAGGGCTTTCCCACTGCTCTTACATCAAAATCCATTCATCATAGATTTTTTTTCGTCTTTCCTGCTGTTTTTATAGTTTTTTGGCATAAATTTTTTTTTTTCGGGTTGGACGGCGCCGGCGATGGTTTGAACTGCGATTATGGATGGATCTTTGCCGGAATATCTTCTTCCCCAACTTGATGATCCTGTAAATCGCTAATTTTGGGAAGAATGAAGCATTTCGGATACAAAATGCATAAAAAACGTAAAAGAAGGGCATTTTCGGTACTCTAGGTGCCGATTCCAGGTCATATGAGAAGTCACGAGAAAAACCAGGTAATATGATAAAACCATACTTGGCGCCAGGTAATATGTAAAAAGCCCCCAGAGCTCCCTTTCCAACCTTAAGCCTTCTATACTCTAATCTTCCACTGCACTTGCAATTGACTGTACTATACCCAATCAGTTGCAGCAATTACATGCCAAGACCTAAAAGGTTAGCAAATTAATTTTTGTTTTGATACTAAGAAGAAATTGCTGAAAAAGTCTATTGTAATTAGTTATTGATATCTTCAGTGTATCCTCAGTTTCTTTTTTTTTTCCACAGTTTTCCTCAGTATTATCCTATATAGGGAATACTTCCTGGTGGCTTTGGCCATATTAATAATTTAATTGCTTTATTTCTACATTTTTTTCATGTTTTTATATATACTTAGTTGCTCTCCTCTTACCATTTAAATCATTTGTGGTGGTTCAATCACAAAGCATCTTTTATGCTGCTGGCCACTATAATTTTGTAGTCATGACTCTACACAGTGCCACCATCAATGATTTGATCATTCGATGACTCAAACTGGTGCTTAATAGAGATCGTATGTTTGATACACTAGTATTCCGAAGCTTGTTCCCTTTCTTTTTTCTATCATAACAACCTAATTGTTGCTTCACCTACACTGCATTAAAGCTCATTTGTTGTGCCAGAATTTTTGGTTTGATTCCATTTGATCTGAAAATTTCTTGTATTTTTATTATGATACTGCACACAACTATCAATATAGAAGTGGAAAGTTTGTCATTTTCTGAAATCATCATTCTATGTTGACCAGGTTTCTTCTCAATATTTTAGACACGGTCATAGGGGAGAAATCATCTGGCTACGATACAGTTATTTACAGAGAACTCGAATCTCCAACAATAAGGTTTGCAGCCAGTGATAAAGACCAGCACTTGATACTCTTTTACAACATCATGCTTTGTTTAATGATATTATTGTTGTATTCTGTAATTTACGGGTACGAGTTTTGTAAAAATGTTATGGTCTGTGTTTTTTCTTGTTTGTTTTGTTCTCCATAAAAATAATTATGCTCTGCTTGTTGTCATTTGGAGTGATTGTCATTGTTTAAAACTGATTATGACTTGGTTCTATATTTGCTAAGTTTGCCTTTGCCTTTCAATTTAGAGATGACTCTCCTTTTCAGAAAGAAAATTAGTCTATGGAGGTGACCCTCTTTTTGTTTATACTGCTACTTTTTCTTTTCTGTTTAGTTTCTAATATGCACATGATCAGTCAAGGTACCAGGAGTAAATGCAAATGCATTTGGTTTTCATGGAAATAATACCAATCTTGTAACATCTTATAGTACAAATTAACCATAGGAAAATAAGACATAATAGTAGTTATCAATGCCGTCACCTTAATATTCTCATACAATATTAGCAATGCTCTACCAAAAAACAACAACAACATTAGCAATGACTCCACAACGGATTTCCTCACTTCCACCACCAGGGCCTGACATATTTCTATATCAAAGTAGTACACCCCATGATACCCTTCTTCCTCAAACTGCTTCATCACCTCACTCCACCATCCCTCAGCCTCTGGGCCAGCCCCCTTTGCTGTTCCACCAACAGGTCTCAACCATAATAATCCACCATACACTTTAGCACCACTCATCAGAATTTGAGAACTTATATATAGTCTGACTGCACTGGAAGTCCTCATATTGCACTAACAAGAATTAATAATGGTTTCTTCTCCTCTCTCCATAAATAGATGAAGTGGCCTCTCCTCTTAACATTTGGATTGCAGTTCTCGTTTTCGACCATGCTTGATAGGCCTTCCTCTCTTCATTCATAATTCCATAACCATTGCTCTTAAAACTACTTCATTCTAACCTGTTGCTATGTCTAGAAGTCTAGTTGTTTTCCTCATCTTGTGGAGCGCAGTGAAAGTCTGGGAATGGGCGAGTATTTCCATGCTCGCTAAACACGAACATAATGCCATTGCACTATCACATTTCTCGTCCTCTCCCCTGTTGAGGGGCGAGGTCCCATGTTGGAGCCTTGCTCGGACCTGTGGTACCTTGGAGGGTAGGTTTAAGGATGGGGTTTTAGATGTATCAAATGTATATATATAGACACGCACACACTGATTCGATCTCCACTTAGGGAAGAAAGTGAGGTAAATACAATTGACACATTCTAAACCAAATTCCTACCCAATATACACTTTACTCATTAATCCAGTGAAATACTTTAAGGAGTAATACGGAACTGTTAATCAATTACACATTGCAGTAACCTGCTCAGCTGAAATTGGACCAAGTTGTTTTTTGTTTGTTTAAACTCCCTCCAGCTCATATTAATAGCTCTATTTGGTAAAACAGTGATGTTTAGTTAACGTTGGGATCAACCTATAAGAGAATGGAAAACTTGAACCTTAGCCTCCTTGCCTCTGGTCTTGGGACATGCAAAGAATGATTCAATTATGTTTAACACCTGTTTGTCGATGGTTTGTAGAAATATGATTTTAACTGTTTTTTTAACTTGTAATTTTCTGGATATTACAGTTGCCTTGCCCTCCTAGTCGGGAACTAAAGACCCGGACACCACTCATTGTCAAAAAAAGAAAAAATGAATGCAAACAGTATAATATGTTTTTTTTTTACAACAACCGCGAATAGGCAATGAACCCACTCACACATACACACACCCCACATCTAAGTATAGGCCCTTTTACTAAAGTGCTTGGTCCGGATTCGAACCTTGGATGACCAAGTGTGGAGAGAGTTACCATCATGCTAACAGGCGTTTGGGGCTAATGTGGTTATGATACAGATGGCTTTAAAGACAATATTTCAATAAATCTGGGAGGATTTATGCATTATCAAGATTATAGAGTATGAAGGATAGTTGTTGCCAAAAAAAATATGAAGGGAACATTTATCATGATGAACGAGTAAGTTGCCGAAAAAAGATAATGATTAAGGAGTAGTTGAGGTGGTGTCAACAGAGGGCCACACCTGCCCATGGAATCTGTTCTCCTGTTGTTGTTGATATGCTCATACCTCTGCCTTATCTTTGAAGCCTCTCTCTCTCTCTGCTGATAAGCCCACTGATTTGGAAGGATCCACAGTTGCTTAAAACACACTTGTAGTTTAAGCTGATTTCAATGAAAAAGACCCAAATTCATGATGGCTACTTGCTCCTTCATCAACACAAAAGCTTGGGCAATCTCCCATAATGCCAATCAAAGACCTCTTTGACAAATTCCTTTAACCATCGCAATTAAAAATTGGCAGCTGTGGTTTGCATGTTTTTTTATTGGTGATGCATGATTATGCCATAATCATAATAGAACCCCAGCTGGCAATTCTACTCTCCCAATTTTTGTTCAAGAGCCACATTTTAAAAAAAATGTTGAAGAGTTAAACAGGCGGCAGGAGGGTTTTAAAAATCCCATCCACCCCTTGCGAGATGCGAGCCATCAGATCTTGATCCGAGAGTGCGCGTGATGTTCCTTGGTGTGTACTAACCTTTTCCTTTACTTAAATAGGCAATAGCTTAGAAATCGCTCATCCCAAACATCAAGAAGTTGTTAGCAGTAATCAATTCATTGAGCTACCTACAGCTAAACTTGGACAAAACATGCAAAGAAAGAAGAGACCATGAAGCTCAACTTCAAAAGTCTCAAGGGCCCTACTGCCAACCCAGTACCAAACTACCTACCAATTACCATTAGTCCAAAACACTGCACACGCATATCCATTCCATTCTATTCAAGAAAAAACCTCATACGCACCACTCACATGTGTCGGTAGACTCGACAACCTTGCCCGTCGGATCTCAATACAACGGTGCAAAGGCCATGAGTAGAGCCCTTTCCTTAATACCCTTATAATAATGGCCGGCGCCGGATGAAAACCTGACGACCCTGACTCTCTCTCCTCACACCGTGCATGAACCCTGACTCATATAAACAAGATTCTATTATATAACTATGGAAGCACTTTTTTTAGCCGCCTGAAGGATTTTCACCTGGAAATTGCCCTTTTTGCCGATGCGCGTTCAATCATCAATCATCGCCCCTTTTTGCTGATGCGGGTTCTCCGTGATCATCACGCCATCGACTCATATATATGACGGATTTTCAATCGAAAATCCTTAAAACGGGTAAAAAATCTTATAACCAAACTTTTAGCAACATAATTACTCCATTGCTAACCAACGGAGTGTCGGTGTGATGGGCGAGTCCGGATCAGCGAACCGTCGATCATATGAAATCGATAGTGCACATGGAAAACGCGTGCGCTAAAAGATGCGCACATTATATTTGTGTGCACCATTAATTTCCTATGATCGACGGTCAGTGAAGTTTCACCGGCAGTTCTTAGCTCGTGATGGCCCGCTTGGTTGATTACTCACATGATATCATATCCCGATTTATCCAGTACATATGATGGGTGGACATTGTAAATCACCGGAGGGGTTTTACGGGGACGTCATTCTCGTCGGTCCCTAACGAGTTGAACCCCTCGTTATATATATAAAAAAAATTACTTCATTACCACCTCCAAACACTCCCCTAATCCCTTACAAAATCCAAACTCTCCGATCTTCCCACCTTTCTCTGTCAAAATTTAAAGCAGCAGAATCTCTCCCATACAAAAAAGCACAGCAAACGTTAAATGCTCTGACACTCTGCTCGTGGAACAAAAGCAAGAAAAGGCTTCAAAAATATCCTTCAAAGCTTTCCTTTCTTTCAAATTTTCAGACAAGAAAAGCTTCAAAGATGGTGCAACTCCTAGTTGCACTGCTGCTGCTGGTGCACCTGGCAGCGCCGGCCGGCGCCGCCACCATCCCCGCCGACGTCGAGGCCCTCAGGGAGCTCAAGCGGGGACTGGCGCCGGAGTCTATCGTCGCCGGCTCCTGTGTTGCTTCTTGGGATTTTGCTTATGATCCCTGCGATTCCGCCTTCTCCGACAAGTTCACTTGTGGTTTCACCTGCTCCGGCGCCGGTGCCGGTGGGTACAGTCGGGTGACGGAGATCAGCTTGGACCGGGCCGGATATGCGGGGAGCCTCTCTCTCCCAGCTGGGTCCCTCCCTTGGCTCGAGTCGCTCGACGTCGCTGACAACCGGTTCTCCGGCCCGTTGCCGGCTTCACTGGGTGGTTTCTCCGCCCTCCGCCGCCTCAGCGTCTCGTACAATTCCTTCACTGGGGGAATTTCGCCCGGCATCGGCTCGCTTGCGTCACTCGAAGAGCTCTTCCTCGACAACAACAACCTCCAGGGGCAAATTCCAGTGAGCCTCGCCGGACTTCAGAGCCTCAAGAGGCTGGAGCTCCAGTCCAACCAGCTCTCCGGCGAGTTCCCCGACCTGCGTCGGCTCCAAAGCCTCGTCTTTCTCCTCGCCAGCGACAACCTTATCTCCGGCGACCTCCCCGCCCCCCTCCCGCCGTCTCTCGTCGAGCTTTCCATGCGAAACAACTCAATTCAAGGCCAAATTCCCCAGAATCTAATCTCAACAACATCCCTCCAAGTGCTTGATCTCAGCCACAACAAGTTCGCCGGAGCAGTTCCGGCCAGTCTCTTCGAACACCCGTCTCTCGAGCAGCTCACCCTGTCTCACAACGCCTTCACTGAATTACAGGTTCCGGCGAGCTTCGGCCTGCGAAGCCAGCTCATCGCCCTCGACGTGAGCAACAACAAGCTTCAGGGGATGCTGCCGCTCTTCGTCGCCTTAATGCCGAGGCTGTCGGCATTGTCAATGGAGTACAACCAGTTCACTGGCCCTGTTCCTTCCCAGTATGCTCTCAAGGCTGTGTTTCCCAGTCCGGGAGTTGCGCAGCTGGTCCGGTTGCTTCTCGGCGGGAACTACCTGTTCGGGCCGATTCCGGGGCTGTTGATGGCGATGAAGGACGGGTCAGCGACGGTAAGCTTGGCCGACAATTGCCTGTTCCGGTGCCCGGAGGTCTTCTTCTTCTGCCGGGGCGGGAAGCAGAAGTCTACAGATGTGTGTAAGAGCTTCAACCCTGTAATCCCAATACAGTGATGTATAATACATGTATTTGTTGTATTTCTCGTATTTTTTTAAAGAAAAAGTACATATGCGCTAAGGCTTACGCGTGTTAGGATATCTGCGCTACGGTGCTAGGAGCCGTTGGATTGAGATACGGTGGCGCTTGTATCAGCCAATCAAAGTCCAATGGTAGCGCATGCCGATGATGCGCATGAGCTAGGGTGCATATAAATGAGACCTTTTTTTATCACTTTACTGCTATTAAAGGGAAGCATTTTTTATCTACCTCAAGGGTTTCTACTTGGAAAATCCACCGATATATAGGAGTCGTCGATCATCAGGATAGACGGTGCACGCGCATCAACAAAATACTTTCTTTTATTGCTCAAATAATGCGCATGCTCAAATAATGCGCATACACGGTAGATCGTATTCATGGCGGACTTCCGGGCAGAAATGCTTGAGGATAAAAAATGCTTCTGCTATTAAGTTGTCTGCTGTACAGCTAAGCAGAGCAAGGGAGCTCATTCATTGATGGTCCCTTCAGAGGACTTGTTGGAAGGGATGGAGGCTGGTGAGAGATATGATTTGGGAGATAAATGAGTGTTTCAGTACCAGACAAAACTGAGGGTTTTCTGGAGGGAAATCACATGAATTTAGGTGCCAAGAGACACTTCTGTTTTAAAAAAAAAAGATGGAAGCCGTGTATTAATAAGTTCATTATTCTTCCATGGAGAATCTTGTCTAGGAAGATCTTTAACACTGAATCATGCCCTTTTTAATTGTTGATTGGTTGCTTAAGTTAATGCTGTCCATGGGGACTGTTGGTAAATGTGTTGGCTGTAGCAGGTAATGTCCAGGTCAGTGGAACCTTCATTTCTTATTTTTTGAGATGTTTCATCCCATTAACAAATAGCCAAATCGGTAGGATATTCATCTCCTCCCTCTCTCTCAGCTATGCTGAGTGCTGCATTTTGATTACCTTCTTTTTCCCCAGTTTCTAGTTTACATGCCTTTGACCAATTGATGGCAGTTACCAAAAGCTCAATGCTATTTATTTGTACCAAAAATAAAACTTAAATGTTATTGATCAACATAAATTCATACAGGTCGTATCCACAGTTTTCTAAATTTTAATAAAAGAAATGAAGACGGCTTTTAAGAGTGGCTTACGAGGATCTGAACCCAAAAAAAGGGCCGTAGGCCTACAGTCTACAGAAATGCTTCGCTAAGATAAACTGGGAAGGCAATTTGTATGGTAGCGACTGTCGTTTCTTCTCCTAAAGCTCATGTTTTTGAATACAGGATTCACTTTCCCAGAATTCTATTATTTTGGTACAAACCTTTCAATGTTCTTCAACAGTTCGGACTCTGTGCCTTTGAAACTAGGAGCCACAGAATAAGCCAAAAAGAAACAACTCTAATATTGAGAGGCTCAAGCTGATTTTCAAGCTAATGACTGTTTAAAACACCTACTTTTCAAACTTCAACTGTGAATATGACTGACTTATCAATCGGCGTGCAAACTGCCAAACCGCCTTCTTGTCATTTATCAATAGGCGTTTGACTGACCCATCAGAGGAAGCGCAAGATGTTATGGTTCGAGTTCAACTGCAAAGGATCTGGTTTTTATTGCATCACTACTGATAGTCCATGTGGTTTCTGTGTCAAATTTATGGGGTGTTTGTTAAATTTTTTGTTTAGCTAGTGTTGTTTGTTGATGTTGTCAAGGGCTGGATTAGTCCTCTTTATTGGGGTAGCTCATGGCAATGGACAACTTACGCACACAAAACCTACTCTTCTAAGATCTCCCTTGAGCCTGGGTCGAGCCTCAACCCCAGGTTTTCTCCATTACACGAGAGATTGAAGAGCAATGGGCGAAACACATTTCGGAGGAGGAGGATGGTTATGGGTCAGCTCGGTTCTGTATGGAAAAATTCACCGGCAATTCGAGGGAAATTCGGCATACCGTATAACAACTTGCACAACCTGAGAAGACACAAGTAAAACATGCTTATTTTCCCTAATTTCGTACTGAAATTCATTAGAAAAGAAGGAAATTCCACGAATTAGGCAGATTCCACCGAATTCCAGCAAACCGCTGAATTTTGCCCCCACACACGACACAGACAGTGTATGTCCACCGTAAAATATACGAACGGAGGACATCTACCGACCGTTTAAAGGGGCAGGCTGGCTAAAACATGGGGAAGTGAACTACTCATCCTTGATAGAACCGCTATGATTTGTATCACCTTATCATTCAATGGCGAAGTGTGTCGAACAGCATGACAGTTAAATCGACAATCAGATGCAGTTCGCTTGAGCAGGAACAGGAAAACCAAAAAAAGACTAGAGAATACCTCAATTAACTGTAGAGGCAGTTAGTCCAGTTGAATACTATTTGAACAAACAGTTGTAATCATATACCCTCAGCTCAAAGGGTAAAAGGTATTACATCAATCACTAATTAACAAAGAAATGAATCGAAAATGAATAAACAGAAGGTACAATTAAATTCTCTAAAAAAAATTCTGGCGAAGCAGAGAAGGGGCCTGGATGCAGCAATTTCTTCACAACGTCTTTTCACTATACACTGCTCGAAGGGATGACAAGATCTGCCTCTCTTCGACTAACCATCTACTGCTTTCTCTAATCGCTTAGATTGCAATTATTCAAATACGGGTGATCGAACTTGATGTACTTGGTCCAGTAAGGCAGGTACTTGGTCATAGCAATCTCCAGCCAGGGCTTCATGTTTCCATTATAGTGGATCACAGCCGCCCGTTCTATCTCGGACTTATCAATGCTTGGATTATAACCTAACCCTAAAACATGCCAGGACTTGTCCAACGGATGAGTCAACCCATAGAAGGTGATGAGCCCAGGTGGCAAGGTGCCAAGCTTCCATAGTACCCTCTCTTCGTTCTGATGCATATAGAAGAGTATGATTAGATGCATGTAAAAAATTTCAAACATTGGCAAAGTAGTAACAACAGTTGCAGATTGCCTACAGGTGGTAGTTCTAAGTAGGGAAGTCATATGTCAATACAGTCACAACAATGTCTTTTCCATCTCATGCACTGCCACGCAGACACTCACACACACATAAACATTCCTACACGGATCCCTGAAACCTCTCCCTCACACTGGAAGAGATCCAGGCATGAGAAAACTGAACAAATAAATACTGAGGATAAATATTTGCCAGAAAAGCATAAAGCAACTTTTTTGAGAACCATATATGCAAGCAATACCAAGTGGCACGGACATAAAAAAAAACATCAGGATAAGGAAGCAACATATGTGGCCCACTTTAATGACTGAGCCCTCCATAAAACATCTGAAAATTAAAAAGTTCATATGGAGGGAAGCCACACACCTCAAGTGGCACGGACATAAAAAAAACATCAGGATAAGGAAGCAACATATGTGGCCCACTTTAATGACTGAGCCCTCCATAAAACATCTGAAAATTAAAAAGTTCATATGGAGGGGAGCCACACACCTCAAGTGGCACGGACATAAAAAAACATCAGGATAAGGAAGCAACATATGTGGCCCACTTTAATGACTGAGCCCTCCATAAAACAACTGAAAATTAAAAAGTTCATATGGAGGGGAGCCACACACCTCAAATGGCTTAAATTGTTAACCTTTCGTCTAACCACAGCCTTCCAGTTCATGCCAACCATGAAACCAAAAGACATCTGATGGGGCCAAGAATGAAGTTGCTCATACGAGAAGATTCACGCAAGCTTCTTAAAAACATATGCAAACATGCACAATGAAACAATAGAAGAAACTTACCATGTTTTGCCACTTGTGATAAATTCCAGTAATGTCCTTCTTCTTCCACTCCTCAAGGTCGAACATATTCATCCCATATGCCCATCCACATGCATTTGGGTCAAAGTTCCTAGCTATATGGGGGTTGGAGAAATTGAGATACTTGTCAAAACGGTGAAAGCTTTCCCCGCAGGTTTCTACAGCACCATTCACCTTCCCATGAAGATTGACAGACCATAATGGGGTCAAATCCTTCTGAACAACAATATCATCATCAAGGAAAAGAATCTTATCCAACTTCGGATAAACCTGAGGGAGATAAAATCTCAAATGATTAAGCATTGAGAGATACTTCGGGTTCCTGTATTTGAGGTTTGATGAACCAGCTGAGAGAGTTGTGGGATGGTCTGCCTTAAAATAGTACTCTTTCATAGCTGCAGATTCAAGCTGCCGGAGAACTGGGCAGTAAGATGAGTTAAGCCACTTAAACTCATCGACATTTTCAACATGTATGGTGGCTTTTCCAGGTGGATTCAACAAAAACCACATATTCATAGCTCCAAAATTCAATTTATCAGTAACCAAATGGAAGACATGCTTCTCAGGCTCCTGAAATTCAGAACACATTTTGAATTAGCGTATGAGCTTTAGGTTTTGATGATAATTAAAAAGTCATGTAGATGACTTTAGGGCTGACACCGACTCAGATGATAAGACCTTAGGTTTAGATGATAATTGGAAAACCATGTACATATGTAGACAGCAACCCATAAATAAGACATGCCAAAACTTCAAACCCAACAAGCAAACAAAACTTGTCAATTTTCCAAACAGCCGTACAACGACTAGGTCCACTATAAAATATCAGCAGAAACATCCACAATAAAAATGCATAGTAAAAGAATCAGTTGTTGGGCTTCACCTTAGCATTCATAAGAGTTGAGTTGACAACCACTGATGCAGCAAGGACATTGTCAGAGAACAGAGCGTAGTGATACAGATTTGGGTTCTCCAAATTTTCACTTCTTGGGAACCTCCTTTGTTCAAGGGGAAGGAGATAGTACCCTATTGTTAAGCGCATGGACAGGCAGTGGATACCATTGGGAATTGTCTTAGCTGCCAGCTGGCTTAAGAATGTACTTTGCTTCTTCAAGCTTCTCACCTGTTCATCTGCAGACTGAAGCATAGCTCTCAGCTTCCGCATCACCAACTTACAATCATATAATTCTTCCCTTGCCTTTGATAGAACTTGACCCATAGCTTTGATTCTCCCAGGTGCACTAAAAACAGCCAAAACTTAGATCATAACAAACTGAAAAGATATATAAGAAATTATAAGAAAACAACTACCTATGACTATGAGGAATATCTGAATCAGAAGTAGCATCTCCAACAACATGCTGGTTGTCTTTAATGCGAGCCAACAATTCATCACGAAGTTCAAGCTTGTTCTTATCCTTAGCAATGCTAGCATAAACCCTAGCCATGATAAGTTGATCACGGATCAAACGAACTGTTGAGTCTGCATTTTCATTCTCATTGTCTCGTCTCCATATGTTGTATTTGCCAAGAATGGCAGTATCTACTGCTTTTGAGCGTTCAATTGCAGCATTCTCCAGCTTAACAATTGCATCCTCATCTTGGTGTATTAACTCCATGGCCCTTTTTTCGCGCCTTTTCTCTCTTAGTTGCTGAGGAGCATATATGAACGTGTATAAATAGATTGTAAATGATAAGAGTTCCTTTTAATGTACACAAGAAAATAGACCAGATGTACTACCGAAAAAAAGATCAATGATCCAGCAGTTTTTTCAGACCATAGAACTTCATTATTATTAAAAAATCTAGAAGAAATGTCCTTGTTTTAGTCAAAATCACAGAGTTATGGCATCAATATAGTAAAAGAACCTTTGTCCAGGGTGTCACAAGAAAAACTCTTTTCTTACTGTCTTTTTTGGCATCTATATGTGGATGTAAATTTTCCGCGCAAAAATACCATTGAACACAGGGATCACTAAATGTTTGATAAACATTGCCAATATCAACTACAGTTATGAATAAAAAGAAGCATAAAAAACCTTCCAAGGAATTTTGATTAGACTCAAATCAGTCAAGAACTTACCCTCCGCGCTAGTTTTTCTGGTGAATCAACAAAGTGCAATTTATCATCTGAATTGCAAGAAAGTAGCCAATTAGTGAATACAGAAGTATAGACAAAAGTGAAACATAACAAGTTATAACCACAGCTCACGAACTTTCCAACTCACCTGATGCAACATTTTGTGGTTTGGCCATGGATGACGCTTCTTCAGAGTCTACATTTGTTTGTTTGACATCTGAATCTGCAGTTTTGTTCAAAGCCTCATCATCTAAACCATCAATTTTCCAGGAGGAAGATAGAGAATTTTTTCTGATATAATCAAGGCTCCAAGGATCAGATTCACCAGAGTTGGCTGTGATTATGTCAAGAACCTGCATCAAGGGCATTTGATCAGCATCAACTGAGAGCCATTTGTAGCCCCTCAATAAACATATAGATAAAATATTATAACCAGTAACCACAACACTTTTAAAAAAAGGGACTTGCCTCTTTTGAAAATAGTGACTTTACCCGTTGCAAAGCCACCCGTTCTCTCCAATCCAAGGGCTGCAGCGCTTGCAAAAAATCAGGATTAACAGATATAACATATAAAGGCAGTAAACATACACACAAAAATAGGATTGTGAATGACAAGTTACCAAATTTGAGTCGTTTAATGGATCCCTTGAATCTGCAAATTAATAACAAAAACAATCAGATACAGAAGACTGCTAAAAGGTACAGAAATACAAACTCGTGCAAGTGAACGCAAACAGTAGCAAATCATGTTTCAACTTTCAAAATGCAGTATACTAACTTGATTAAAAATACTCCATCCAGTTGTCCTTCATGATAATTAGCAGATTATTTCATACAATATTCCAGCTATTTATATGTTCAGTCTATCTTACCCATAATCACATAGCGCCATTCCTTAACAATTTGAGGTTGCTGACATGGATCTTATGCCTCCATTTTAGCTTGTTTTGCACTAACTCTTAAGTTAAATATAATATAGTCTTATATTTTAGTGTAATCAAATTCATTTGAACCGACAAATTACTCCCTCCGGTATTTTTTGATAGATGCAATTGATTTTTAAAATGAACTACTAAAAAATCAAGTGCATCTACTTAAAAAGACCGGAGGGAGTATATAAATTTCTTTATGTGTTCAGTGTAATCAGATTTTCAGTCATTAATTCACAGTATTGGACGCCTAAAAATACTCAGAACTTCAAAATAATTCTTACATCTCTGCAAAGTGAACGCAAGGAAGCATCACAATTCTCCACTAAACAAAAATCCCATTTACAGATGACTACAAAATACTATCATTCTATTTGTGGTACTAAAATCTCATCAACTACTCATCAAAATCGTCCATAGGTAAAGATTCAAGCAATATAAACTCGCATATTTAGCATTAAATCCAACTTCTACGACCCCCCACCCCCACACACACACATGCACGGCACACAACCAACTCCATCCAACCACCACAAATATTCAAAAGCAAGTAAAGACCGAACAAAACATTTCACCCGTCGAGCGAATCTCCCGTGTGGTGAGAAAGGCGAAAGGCAACATAAACTCACTCAGTTATAATTAAACCCAAGTTCAACGCAACTCAATCCTTAATAGGCTCATCCCCCACACAGTCACCATACTCCCTCAACTTCATCTAATCTCCAGTAAGATTCACAAGCAAGTTAAATCTGAGCGAAAAATCTCACCTGCCCAGCCAATCCCCTGCACACCAAGAAAGGCGAGACGCAATATTAACTCACCCATTAAGCATTAAATCCGGCATAAAAACTTGCCACTATGTTTCTTTGTATGGATTTTGTACCATTTTGAATCCGATAAGAGTATATAATCCATGCCGACGACCCCAGATAGCTGGGATAAGGCGTATGATGATGATTAAGCATTAAATCCACATTCTACACAATTCAGTCTTTTTTTTTTTGCTAACGAGGGGAGTCCTTAGGACTACACAATTCAGTTCTTAATGGGCTCATCCCCACACATTCACGTCATGACACTCAATCAACTCCAACCAACGTCCAGAAAGATTCACGAAGTTAAATCGCAACCAAGACTCTCACTGGTAGTGAATCCCTGTGCGGCAACAAGCAATATAAACTCACTCATCTACCATTAAAGTCCAAGTTTCACAAAATTCGGTCCCCCCTCCCCCCCAACACGCACACACTCACGACACTCAATCAACTCCATCCAACATCCAGAAAGATTGACAAGCAAATTAAATCAGAGCGAAAAATCTCACTGGCTGAGTGAATGCCCCGCGCGCCGAGAAAGGTGAGAGGCAATAATAACTCACTCATTAGCATTAAATCCAAGTTCTACGACTCGCTACACTCAATCAAACTCCATTGGAAATCCACAATTCACAAGCAAGTTAAATCAGAAGGAAAAATCTCACCGCCCGCAAACGTGGGCGAGAGGCAATATCTTACTCAATTAGCATTAGATCCAAGTTCTACGACCCCCACACTCGTGATACTCGATCTCCAGAAAGATACACAAGCAAGTTAAATCAGACGGAAAAATCTCACCGCCTCTCAGTTAGCATCAAATCCAAGTCCTGCGATCACCCACTCTAGCGACACTGAATCAACTCCATCAAAGCTCCAGAAAGATACACAAGCAAGTAAAATCAGAGCAAAAAATTTTCACCACCCGCGCGAATCCCACACACTGGCGAGAGGCAATATGAACTCACTCAGCAAAACCCAAGTTCTACGAGCCCCCCAACACTTGCGACATTCAATCAAACTCCATCTAAAGATTCAGCAAGTTAAATCGCAAGGAAATATTTCACCGTCCGAATCGCCCGCGCAGGCGAGAGGCAATTTGAACTCCACAGTAAGCATTAGATCCAAGTTCTACAATCCCTTACACTCGCGACACACAATCGACTCCACCAATTCAGAAAGATTCACAAGCAACTTAAATTGGACAGAAAAAATCTCACCGGCGGGGCGAATTCCCCTTGCAGCGAGGAAGGCGAGAGGCGCGAGCACGCAGACGAGAAGAGGGACCGAAATGGGGATCCGGCATGGCTCCCCCCGGCCCCTCTGCAGCCCCCCGGAAGATCCGCGCTTCAGCGCCATTGACCCTGCACTCCAGCACCAAAGACGCCAACTTTAGTTGCCAAAATTCATTCGAAAAAAAACAATCGAAAAAAATCGGAAAAAAATTGGAGAAAATTGGAACAAGATCGGATCGAGAAAGGGGGAGGGCTTACAGACGGAGGATCGATCAGAGGGTTCGGAACGAGGATCGATCCGGCATTGGAGAGCAGAAGCGGAAGAACACGGGCGAGAACTGCGACAATGTCGGTGCCCTATATCTCCTTTTTGAAAAATGCTAAAGCCCAATCCGCTCGGAGACTGGGCGCTCTCGGAAATGTAGTGGGGTCTGCGAATTAGAGCGAGCGTAGGGCGAGCGAGTGAGTTTGAGCGGGCGGAGGTTATGGGAGGAGATTTACGTAGGCTCGTCAGTTTTGCCAGGAAAGAAATTTGTGAACGAAGTGGTTTGACGAGAGATGAACAGTCAGGATGAGAGATTTGGTTCCTGGAGAACGAAGAAATGTATTGGTGGGATTAGATTGGGCGGAGCCACATGTAACGTGATAACATCTGGCATGGCTGATGGGGACGGCTTAATGCAGAATTTTTTGCCTAATTAATTCTTGACATTAACGTTGTTGGCCTAAGTAATTCTTGACATTATCGTCCGACAATTAAGTTGTATATGGATTAAGTGCATATTTTTATAAGGCTGCCTATTCTGCTATAGGAAGGGTTTACATGAGATCGTTCTCATATAAGGAGCATGATGCTAATCTTTATAGTCGTTGGATTCCGATTGGAGGATGGATATCAAATCAATGGGTAGGTGAGTGTGTCACATCAGGAGTTAAGTGAGATCATTATAGCTATTCATAACCGTTAGATCAAGATCCAACGGCTACCATTTAAAGTGGCCTCATATAAGCCATACGAGAGCGATCTCATTTAAACTTTTCCATTCTGCTATGGGGGCTCCGTTTTTCATATTAGCAATTTGTAGGGGCCCCATTTGGAAGGAAGAAAATAAGGCATTAAATCCTCATCCCCACTTTCAAATTCTGGGCACCCATCCTTATCCCATGTATATTCTATAAGGCGGAGAGCCTTCCTTAGGACCATGTTTAGCATGACTATAGTATTTCACTAACATACCATTAAATGCTCTTGGGCCTTTAAAAAAAACACGGTCTTAATGCTAGAAAAGCTAGTGTTTTGATCTCCCATATTGGGAATACTGATGATCTTATACAAAAATTTAGTGGATCCTGCTTCCAAATTAATATCCTCGCATTGGTGTACACTTGCAAACTGCAATTAGTAACATACTATTGAAAGTGATCATGATCAATGTGCATCAAAATAAAAAATTATATTAAAGAATGACTATTAAAAAAACACTATGGTTAATTTCTGGTTGTTAAAGTCTCCAGGAAGAAGAAGACCACTTGCATCGTATGAAGGCAATCAAGAGTAGGATATTTATTATCTTTTTTTTGCCTTGTTCTATATTCTCTACTTTCTATATCTAGGAGCACTACAACAAATTATGGCTTTTGCGACGGCAATATTCGTCGCCAAAACCTCCAATTTCGTCGCAAAATATTATTTGCGACGAAAAAGAGCTCGTCGCCATTCTGTCGCAAATACGCCGACACAAAAAGTATTTGCGACGGGTAGAGTTTAGTCGCAAAAAAAATAATATTTGCGACGAAATCTGCCGTCGCTAAAGGATGAAATTTTGTCGCTAAATTTCCATGGAAACAGGAAAAAATTTTAAAAAAAATCAATTAAAAATAACATTTGCGACGAATTTTATTTTAAAAAAGTGGAAAGCTCTTTTTGCGACGAACTTATGTCGTCGCAAAACAGGTAAGACGTTTTTTAAAAAGGGAGAACTCCCTTTTGCGACGAAATTATTTGTCGCAAAAGGGAGTTCTCCTTTTTTTTAAACGTCTTACGTGTTTTGCGACGGCATTAGTTCGTCGCAAAAAAAGCTTCCACTTTTTAAAATAAATGTCTGGCGTCTTTTGCGATGACATTAATTCGTCGCAAAACTCATAATGAAAAAACACTCCAGCCCTGTAATAGATATTCCATGGAGCATCTATTTTTTGACAGAAGGGCCATAAATAGATGCTCCATAATTAGCATAAGTTAATTAGAAATCGCTTAATACACTTTTGATTAGACTAAAAAGAATTTCTATAAATAGTCTACAGAACTTTTTGTCGAAGGCAATAATTTTTTTTTATGCGAAGACTATTAATTCATGAGCATACTTCTAAAATCAGGTTCTTCGCATTTCTAACAACTATATCTATGTTTGGTAACATCGAAGTGCAAAAAATTTGTTTGCACAAAGACATTTAATACAATGATACTTAAGATAATAAATACAAAAACAAGAGATGGATATTTTATGGTATGACAAACCTGAGTGACAAGGGAATCAACTAAAAAGAGATCACAGAACGCACCTATTGAACCTGTCTTCGTGGATTCCTGCATACACCATTTCAAACAGTCAGGGAAAAGTTGACAAGTATCTGTAATTGCAGCTGCTTTAAGGGATATTTGGAGGAAAATTAACAAAAGCATTTACTATTTTGTTTCATGCCACTTATCTTCCCAAAATTGGCCACATCTAAATGGAAGTTAAAGAGTTTAGGGCTTAGTGCTATATAGGATGAAACTTACGGGATCCCTGGCATCAAACCAGGATGACCACCCATTCTCCAGCATGGATCATCAGGAGTAACAGGAGGCATGGCAAAACTACACCACAAAAAACATATGTACAGGCAGCAATCAAATATTGGTCTAAATATTCTAGCTCCAAGCTTAATTTGCCATAGAACAACACAAATTAGAGGGGGGAGTTACTAATCCAGAATAAAAAAAGATCAAACTTAATCAATTTAACTATTTTGACTCAAAGATAGTTGCAAATGTAGAAATCAATGAGGACGTTGCACATAGAATGAACCCAGGTGGTTGAAATGGAGAACACTGAGATATACGATACAACATCACTTTTAACTCAAGGGATAACCATTAAAGCACGACAAAGAGACCTGTGATATTATCTGCCTGTGTTTAGTGTTTCAATATTAATCATAAAATGGATGAAACAAACATGAAAATGCTAAGATGAAAAGTGGAAGAACTTATAAGTCACATATTGTAATAATACCAGCTGCTTATTGCATACAATTATAAGATGGTTTCTAGCCTTATCCCATTGGACCTCAGCAAGAAAATATAAAACAATACAACGCAGAATGCATATAATGCCACTTGACCAAATCCCAGTTTCAGTTGAATATTGTGAGATATGGCTGAAACTTCTTTTCTGTTTGAAGAAGAGAATTAGCTGAAGTAGTAAACCTTTCTCTGCCCTGCCATACCACTTTATGCAATCTATAGATAGAATATTGACTTATGAGTAAAAAGCCTTCTCCCACTTTTCCATTGTCAAAACAAGAACTTTATGTAAAAGTAGAAGCCACAAAGAGGGAATTAGAAATTTTATTTGATAGAGGATAATGGATATGGAAAATTCATCCACCAGCTTTCATAAATTTACAAATTCTTCCTCAGCTTGTCAAAAGAATGAAATTGGCTGATATCATGAAAATGATAGGTACTATAAATATAATTATGGGGGTAGTTAATCGTTAAAATGATGATTGACACAACTACAAGCTATCAATTCTTTTTTCAAGCTCGGCATCTTTTATAGGGGGCATAAGACTCATGGATTTTTGTCCCTATTTTTACTGTTGTATCAGGAATCAAAATAGGTTTGCTAGTGATTGTGTCTTCTATGTTGTTAACTGAAATTGAACTGAAACATCTTACGTGTATATCAACGCGTATATGGAGAAAAGGACCTACCTTCCAATACCAGTCCCACAAATATTGAACTGTGATGCATTTATTCCACGGCTGTTCTTGGCAACTTCACCAAAGTCCCATCCTTCTCCATATCTAAAAGGGAAAAATAACATATATACAAAGTCAACTATAATTTTCAGCCATCAGTTTCTGGTACATCTACCAGTTCCAGAGGTTAAGTTTTTCCTTACCAGAAGTGGGTCGATGGTCGACTTTGCTACCTACAACCTGTGTACAGTCAATTGGATTTATTTGAGGTTGCCAAGATGACCACAACAAGCCCAGCAGTAATTCACAAAAGGACACATATCATGCATTATTGATTATAAGATATGAAAGTGTAGATGTCACATAATTGAACTGAAATGCATATGCAATGGCGCCCTGTATCTCATTGTTTTAACTGCCAAATGTACTAAAACCACTGAAAACTCACGTGACATACTTTCCATCCTCATATATAAATCTTAGAACCATCTACGCCATTTAAATCTTTTGTCAAGCTCTGGAGAGCACACTTGGCCTTCACCTGAACGCAAGACAATTTATATAGAAGAGAAAACATTTACTCCCTATCCAAAAAACAAAAGCATTTACTATTTTGTTTCATGCCTTAATCTTCAAGCTTCCTCATATATAGGAAGAATAAGAAATTTTATAAGTTTGTTGGAAAGGTGTACCATGGTACTCTTCATGATATGTCCCATGAGATCAAACCGAAATCCATCAACCTAACAGATAAAAAAAAACAATTTTCATGAATTGAGAATGGCCCATAGAACAAACTGAATGCATATCCACAATTATAAGCAACATATTGTTACATAGATTATTTGCACAGTGAACTATACCTTAATAAGCTATAAAAGTTTAAAGTTTATTCATGTTACGGAAATGACCATATAAGAAATAGCTTTAGAATAGCTGGGGTCAAAACTAAATCAAACCGAAGGCAATCAAGGTGATTCTATCATGTGCAAAGGAGATAATCAACATTAGAAAGACAGTAACTAGACCCCCACAACAAATACAGGAAGGCCAAGGATGACTGGTTGCAAATACAGATAAAGCACGGCTAGGGAAAAAAAAGCTTGTTTGCAGACAATCAAAAAGAAGAACGATGTGTGACAAATTCAAAAGAATGCATCACAAACTGGCAGCAACATGCACCCCCATGAACAGAGACCCTGAACAGGTGCTTCCCAAAATGATGTCTATAAATCTGAATATGCAAAAATTACCCTGATGTATATGGTTCTTGCACAGCAACATGTGGTATATTCAATTCATTCGAACGCTCTTCTGTTTCTGCAGTTTTCTCACTGGCAATCGACGAGAAATAAGAACATGAACTCAACCAACCAAATTAAACTACAAACACACAAGTTCAACACATGGAACAGCATAAGAAAAATCCAAATTACCACCTCATTCAATGCCAATAAAAATGGCACTCTTGGTTATGTCGAGGAGGGAGTGCCGATGATTATAAGAATCGCAGAAGAGGAGGAAGTCCTCGGGGGAGACACGGAAGGGCACGGCGAGCACGAGCAGCTGAGTCGACGAGGAGGACCCCGGCCGAACCACAGCCTGCCAAAAAACCAAGAAGAATGAAATGGTGAGCTTGGTGT
The DNA here is from genome assembly GCA_039654745.1 of Houttuynia cordata. Classification (NCBI taxonomy): domain Eukaryota; kingdom Viridiplantae; phylum Streptophyta; class Magnoliopsida; order Piperales; family Saururaceae; genus Houttuynia; species Houttuynia cordata. The sequence continues at coordinate 4,486,104 of CM077505.1, forward strand.
TCGAGGGAGGTGGGGGAAGGGGATTTGGATAAGCTAGCTGCTGCTGGAGGAGCGTCCACCTCAACAACTTGGATCGGCCGCTGCGACTGCCGGGCCCTTCCTCATCTACGGAACAGCCGTCTCGCCACCGGTTGCCCAGCCCCCAGTCGACCCAAACAGAATCGCCAGCCAGATGATTTGGTGAAACAATGGAGGACGGGATTCGGGGCAACAAGGGTTGCGGCAAAATTAAAACACGGAAATGTTAATATGCGTTCGGTGAGATGAATAATCTAAGCCGTCAGATTAAACTCCGACAGCTCACGAGTGACCTGCTGCTCTAATAACGGGCAAAACTTGATCGAAATCCGACGGTTCAGAGTGCGCACACTCACGCCAACGAGTGTGAGCTGGGCCCATATCATCGAGAATAACGTTTTTTTATTGGAGTCAAGCTAATTATGTGTCGCGGCTCATGTGTATGGGTATGGTCCGCTACTTATGTGATCGGCATAAGCGCTCTACTCGTGCTACGGGCCACATGCACCTACACGCTAGTGGCTTGTTACTTTCTTTTTCATTTGGTACATCTGTTGGTTTTAGAGGACTTTTCTATTATGATTGACAAATATTTCCTAATCGTATTTGGTACAAAGTTTATGCATTTTATAGACTTGCATGCATTTCTGTGCATGTTTAATGTTAGAAAGGGGTCAATCATATTTGATGGTGCATTTAATACATACGTGGTAGATTAAAACTATAAGTTAAATGTTGTAATTAATGTCATATAAATAGCATGTTACTTATGTAAAAGCATGTATCATACATATACTTTTACTGTCTATCATACAATTGTAAATGTTCTTGCATTCGTACATGGTCGAATATTAACTAAGCATAGAAGTTCAAAAATATGCAACACCACAACGTTCATGTATCGAGTATAGTATACCCACATGTGTACTGCATGTCATTGCCAATCTCTCTCATCTCACCCTTTCTTCCCTCTCTTACAATGTTTGCACACTCGTACTAATAATATATCATGCATGGAAAATACTAATTTACTCCTATAAATGGAGGCCGTTCATAATTGACCACAACACTATCTACCTTCTTCCTACAATGTGAACCCCTCAAATAAAATTATATTAATGCTTCAAACATACACCACAGTCATCACGCCTCATTCCTCTTCTGCAACTTTGTATCATTGATGCAATGTAATTAAGGTGTCAAGAGAACTCATAGTTGACAATAAATCTATTTAATGACATAAAAAATATATAATAAATTATGCAAGTACATTTTCTAAATTTAGTAGTCAATACTTTAAGTACTTTATTGAGTTTAAATACAAAATTTATTGAATTTTTTTCAAAAATAATATTTTCACTAAAAAACGTTTTTGAGATGTACTTAACTATTTTCTGTAATTATTTTAGTATCACTTCTTCTTATTTTATAAAAAATATAAGAGGATAATCTTTGGCCAAAAATGTCTATTTGTTGCAAATAATGAGAATGGGAAAATTTAAATATTTTTATTTATGATTATATTAAAAATAATATTTTTATTTATAAAAGTAAAATATATTGATTTTGCGACAAATATAACAATTTGTCGCAAAAACTATTTATCATTTACGACAAATATATAGGTTGTCGCAAATAGCATTCACTTTTGCAACTAATGTCTTGTTCGTCGCAAATATGCATTGTTTTTAGCAACCAAATTGGCTATTGGTCGCTAATAATACTTATTTTTGCGACTACATGTTGTGTCGTCGCAAAATGCTAAACTATTTGCGACAATTTTAAAACCCGTCGCAAATGAGTATCTATTGCGACAAAAATGGTTTTGTTGCAAAAAAATTTGTCGCAAAAGCCCTGTTTTGTTGTAGTGGAGCCTTGTTTCAATCAATAATTAACCAACCAAAAATTGCCTTCCTATTTTCCTTTCCTTTTATATTCATAAGTGCCTGCCAAATTCACAAAAGCAAAGTTTTATATATTGGGGGGGCCCTGCAAAACACCCTTTGAGAACATGGGTGCCCCTAGAAAAAAAAACACTAATTTTTTTTATGATTACTAAAGATATATGAGAATTTGGGGGCCCATGCAAAATAGGCGGGTGGTAGGATAGTCGACCTTTTTATAATTCATAGAGGTTGTGCAGTTTCACCATAATTCATTGGGGTCAAGTATAATTTACTCTTTAAAGTTTTGCACTAATTTTTAAAGTTGTTGTATTTTGGGGTTTTCACCTGTTTGCAAAATTGTACTAATTTTTAGAAACAATTAAACACATGTTTGGCAAATAAAAATCTCACTGTTTCATGCATCATAAACTCATTTCTTTGATACAATAAAATTACACTAAATTTACTGTTGCCAAAAAAGAATAATTAATTGAGGACGGTTTACATGAGAATGTTCTCATATAAGGAGTTCTCATATAAGGAGCATGGGGCTAATTTTTTGAGTCGTTAGATTCGGATATAGTGGTGGATATCAAATCAATGGGTAGGTGAGTGTCAAATTAGTGAGCAGTTGAATTCCTTGTAGCCGTTTGTAACCGTCATATCAAGATCGAATGACAACGAATTGAATTGGCCTCGTATAAACTATATGAGAGCGATCTCATTTAAAATTTTTCCTAATTATATAAATGAAAGATGTAAGACCAAATTATACAACCACTATCATAAAAAATTCTTCATCCTAAATACCCTAAACAAAAATGTCAAATTTATAAAATGCATATCATCATCCAAAAATCGATTATACAGGCTCCGGACGATAAATCCCTTAAGAATGCTACAAACAGTCTCTATATAATCCCCAGAGACGAACATGTACTTCCAAATTTATCGTCGTTCTAAAGAAGACAATGGGACCTTGACAAATTTTGACCCTCCCATCCCTGCAAATCTTTGGGATGCCAGCTATAACCCTTCCTCTGATGCTTGGGCAATCCTTGAATGTTGGTTTTCTCCAACCATCCATTGTGATAAAAAGGCAGATGATCTTTTCTAGACTAACGCAGCCTTTCTGCACATAGGAATTTAAAACATACAAATTTCAAATCAGCCTCCACAATCAATGCCAGAAGTTGCTCACCTTTTAGATCAACACTGCAATTGAAATCAGATGCGTCCAGATATAGCTGCGAGAAAGACATATATAAGAGCATATTAGGATAGTTTTGAAGAGAGAACACCAAATTGTCAAAGTAAAGTATCATGATAGTAACTTAAGAACTACTCGGGTCTCTTTAAATTGTGCTAATAGACAACATAAAAACACAAGATGATCAACATTAATAGCCCATTCATCTGAACAACATGGCAACGAGAATATGATGAGAATTTCTGTATCATGTTGAGAGACTGCACGAGACTGCTGATCAATCCAATTTTTTTTCTTATGCTCTCGATCTCCTATACTATAAATATTGACAACAGAAATATAGCAGCTAGCATGCTTTGTTTGATAGGTTAGCAGCTAACAACTATTAACAATACCTTAAATATTATTGATATAATGACCTCTACATTACCTGAAATTGCGGGACGAAAGATGGCATCCAATTGTATATTACCTGATTCAGAAATTGCATCCCTTATTCTCTCTCTCTCTCTCTCTACATAAACATAAGGAGAGGCATCGGTGAGAGGCAAGGTGGCTTCGACTGGGACGGCGTGCCAATGGTCATGGGCAGGGGCGGACCTACGTGTAAGGGATGGGTCGTCCGTACCTGAGGTGGGACATTTAAAGTGGGTCAAAGTGGCTAGAAGTTAGCTTACTTCCATCACATGACCCCCATCTCAAAATGACCTGACCCCATGGCTAAAAATCTTAGGTCCGCCACTCATGGGCCTTCGATCAGAGAATAGGCGCTGACAGGAACGAATAAGCCAACAACGAGGGAGACCTAGGGGCGAGGGGGAAGATGGTCGGAGGGAGGGAGGATAAGCCATAACCCACAAGCCCGAGTGCCTGATGGTTCTGTCAGGCTTCCATTCTTTGCGTCTTCCTCTTCCTCTACATCTTTTTCTCCTATTGCTTAGGGTTCAAGGCATATACCCTAACATGGGAAGTTCATCTCATTAATATTGATTATTAGGGTAAGGTTGGTTCTAACTGAAATTGGCATTCAAGGGAGAAACTTTAGCAAGTTAGACCAAAACGTAATTTTTCCTTTCAAGGAATAAAGTAGAGTGCCAATGTAGAAATGATACTCCGCATATCAATAGTGGATTTAGGCCTCTCAAACATTATAAAAGTTATCGCGCCTTCCATTGCTTCTTCGTGTTCCTCAATTTCATTTTGCGAGCATTACTAGACTAATTAGGTGGATTTATTTTGACTCGAATAAATTTCCATACAACTTTTTTCTTTTACTCGTCATTGAGTTTGTATTAAGCTCGCGTTTTATTTGACTTCGTTATTGTTTGATATCAATGCAAATGATCATTCATGTGGAAGAATTCTATTCAAGTAAATTGAGGTTGGGAAAACTAACTTAATTTTATTTTCACAATTTATTCTCATATTTTGAGTAAGGGTGAATTAATTTGGTGGCCAAACCTGGGAATATATCTGAATTATTTAAAACCCTTATCATTCCAATGCTCAAACATGAGATAACCTATACTAGATAAAGAGAATATAACCAAATATACGTTTGTGTTTAGGAAGAAATGCACATGAATGTAATATTGCTGCCAGCAGCACTGAGCAGTTCATAGGGTATTTTTTAGTACCTCTCATATGATAAAATTAGAACATCTGAACATCCAAAGAAAAACACCTCTATAAGGGCCGAAAAACACCTCTATAAGGGCCAAAACTCCAAAATAAGATCCCCATGGTTGTCTGTAAGGCTGCTCACGAGCCGCGTTGAGTCGAGTTTTGACTCAGCTCGATAGTTAAAACTCGGGCTCGAGCTCGACTCGGCTCGAGTCGAGCCCGGGATTTGATAACTTGAGCTCGGCTCATCATATAATTTGACAGCTTGAGCTCGCAAGCCGGAGCTCGATTCAGAACTTGAGCTCGGCTCGAGCTCGAGCCTGGCTTAACCGGCTCGATGCAAAAATCTAAATTTGGTTTGGGTAGGATTGGAACCCAAACCAAAGTGAACATCCACAATACACTCTAACCACCTAATCTAAAATTTTTTTATACATCTTATCTACAAAAAAAATATTTATTACATATTTGAGATGGGCTTCACCCCGCAACGCTTATCACCCATCGCCTCCTACCATCGTCCATCGCCTCCCACCGCAGTCCGTCGACACCGCCCACCTCTGCCCTTTGCCTCCCCCACCACCCCTTGGACCCGCCACGCCGCCGTTGCCTCCCATCGCCTCCCACCATTGCCAAACACCCCCGTTGTCGTCACTCCCCACCACCCCCTCCGTCGTCACCTCCCACCGTCGCCCATTGCCTCCCTATTGCCGCTTGCCGACACTATCCCCCGCTGACACCGCCCCCCCCCCCCCCCCCCGCCACCACCCATCGCCCCTTGCCGCCCACCACCGCTGCCGCTGCCGCCCACCACCTATTGCCCCTTGCCGACCGCCACCCCCGCTGCTGTCACCCACCACAGTGGGGGCGGCGGGGGGCGATAGGTGGTGGGCAGCAGCGGTGACGGTGGCGGTCGGCAAGGGGCAATGGGTGGTGGGCGGTGGCGGTGGCGGTAAGGGGCGATAGGTGGTGGGCGACAGCGGTGGCGGGTGGCAAGGGGCGATGGGTGGTGGGCGGGGGGCAATGTCGGCATTCGGCAAGTGGCGGTGTCGGTAGGTGGCGATGGGGAGGCAATGGGCGACAGTGGGAGGTGACGACGGAGGGGGTGGTGGGCAATGGCAGTGGTGGGCGGTGGCTAACGGTAGGAGGCGGGGGGAGGGGGCGGCAACGATGGCGGGCTATGGGGGCAGTAGCAGTGGGCGATAGGGGTCATGAACTAATATGAGAGTTTCATATCGTCTAACAGTATGAATCTAAGGTTATACATGCTCTATAAAAAGGAAGGAAATAGTAATCCTTTAATTTAATTAAAGGGAAACCAAAAGGTTATACATGCTCTATAAAAAAAAAGTCGAGTCGAGCTGATTGTCGAGTCGAGCTTCGAGCTAATTCGAGTCGAGCTTTTTCGAGTCGAGCCGAGTCGAGCTGTAGGTTGGCTCGAGCTCGAGCTCAAAGAAATCGAGCTCGAGTCGAGTTGGACTCGAGTCGAGCTGAAAATTGAGCCGAGTCGAGCCGAACCAAAAAAACTCACGAGCTGGCTCGGCTCGTGAGCACCCTTACTCTTGTCTGCCCCCATTCAATGGCCCAACTCACCTGAGACAAGATCCATATCTTGAGCATTTACTTACAAGCATCATGTGCCCATCATTACGCATCACCATTTTAGCCTTCATCAGATAGCACACAGTACTATAGCCACTTCATTCTCACTTCAAAAGTTCTACTTTTAGTACCTACTTACCTTCCTCAAGTCAGTATTCAACTCATTTAACAAAGGAAACTGTTAAATGTCTACACAAAGAGAAACCCCAAAAAAACAAGAAAATTCAGATCAGCTCCTCCAATCTACCACAGATCAGCCCTTGGCCTCTTGGTTGGTGGTTGGCTGATTTGAGGAACAGCAGCAGTCATGTCTTCCCTCCTCCATCTTTTGCTATTGGAATTGCCCATGTCTTTCCAATTTCTCACATCCATTACAGAGCTGGCCATCTGGTGAGGATCAAACTGAGGAACCTGAGGCACCCATGTGGGAAAACTCTCCAATCCATAGCCGCCCGTGTCCTGCTCCAGATCAGACTCCACAAAAGGCAGCATATCATCACTCATCTGAACATAAACAAGCCAAACAGAATCATCAATTAGCAAATCATCATCATCATCATCATACGTCTTATTTCAATTATCTGTAGTCGGCCGCGTGGATCTTATACCATATTAGAATCTAATCATAAAAAAAATGATGAAACAAAATCCATGTAAAGAACATGGTGACAAGTTTTTACGCAGGATGATACAACTATTGAAGAGGGGACAATGAGAACTATTGAAGAGGGGACAATGAGATGAAAATTCAACATGATTGAGCAAATAGTGAACAATATTCGGCGCCTTACCTTAGGAAAGTCCTGGAGGAGATCTTCTACATGCCATCCGGGGATTGTCTTAATCAGATACTCAGAGATGCTACTGGCGCACATCTCCTTTCCGCTCTCCTCACCCGAGCTGGAGGTGGTTGTGGTCGATGAGATGCTGGTCTCGATTGTTCTCTTTGGCCTGGAGGCAACCTCCGGCACCGGGCTGGTGAGGGAGAGCTTTATTCCGGTGAGTAAAAAGCGGTTGTGCTTGCTGGTGTGCTCGTTAACAGAGTGGATTGGAAGATCACAGTCCCTGCACAGGATGGCCCTATCCTCCTGACAGAACAAGAAAGCCCGTCGCTCCTGGTAGAAACAGTGACGAAATCCCATGAAGAACAAATTTACGACGTTTTCCTATGTGTTTTGCGACGGAACTACTCAACCGCCGCAAAAGACTAATATGACCGAGAGAGGGGGGGGGGGGGGGATACTGACCTTGCAGATGTCACAGAGAGGGGAGTGTGAGGGGGAAGGAGGGTGGATGAGGGAGAAGCGGCTATGCTTGGTGACGAGCTTGTTGGCCTGGTGGATCCGGAGGTCACAGCCGTGGCATAGGGCGGCCTCGTCGGCAGTGCAGAAGAGGGAGGCCTCTTCTTTGCTACATACATCACACTGTATCTTCATCTCTTAGAAAATTTAGAAGAAGGTCAAGAGGGAGATGAAGGTAAGAGGAGAATGATAATGGAGGCCTGAGTTGTTCTTTCTTCCCATGTACTTCTTCCTCAGTGCCTTGCAATAGGGGGGAGAGTGAAGATTGAATGGGGTTTTATAAAGATTGGATGTTACCTTAGTAAATGCTAATTAAAGGAGTAGAATATGGGGACCAGGGTGGGTGATGGGACATGGAGATCAAGTCCTCCGATTTTATGCTCTCGAGCTTAGTGTTTTACCAGCCAAGTGGTGACATTTGGTCTCAATGCCCTTCTCTTCTTACTTTGTTTAGTGAAAAACTGCCATCTATTGTACTATAATATTGTTATCCCAATTATTGATCCTTGCACTGCATGTTTATCAATTACTATCATATGGGTCCATCCTAAAAGAGTAAGATTGTAAATTTAAGAAGTAAAAGTCTCAGGTTTCATTAGACTGTAAGGTTGCTTTCATCAATTGAATGTGAGAAGGAGCCTAAAGATGATGATGATGATGATGATGAAGCTTGAGGAGAAGGCACGTATTGAAGGTTTTGAGTGGGGGCGAAGGGGTAGTCCTGGATGGGCGGGTGTGTCAGGGTATGGGCAACAATGGCCAGCTGCCTTTCTAGTTCTCCAAGATGGTCCCAATCTTGTTGGTTGTATGCAACGAATGCAGTCGAGCCGGTATCGGGTCCACCCACACCCGTTACAACGAGACCCAACCGTCTCGGTCCAGATGTTTTTTTTTTAAATTTCGTTGATATATCGCCGAAACATATTTGATATATCGGTTTTTAGCGATATATTATCGATACATTTAAAAAAGTAAAATAAAAATAAATAATTATGTTGTAATAGTTATACTTATATTGTTGATTCTTGAGGATTTGATGGACAAATGGTTATGTTGTAATGCTTATAATATCTTTTTCTTATATTAAGTAATATATAAATTTATATTTTAATGATCAAACTCTTATGTTGTAGATTATGCCATTACTTGATGGACCTTAGATATCTTGTAAATATGCATTGTATTTACTTGTTGATTGTCTTATGTTGACTATTACAGGTGATTAAATTGTTACAGGTTATGTACTTTGCACATATGATTGAAAATACAAGAGTGACTATGTCGAAATTTTCATAGAAATATATTCATGTAAGAATATTTATTTTGCTTGTATAAGATTAATGTCATTTCTTTAAAGAGTCACCGTTGTTTTTTTATATGATATCTCTTATATATCTCCGATATTTTGTGTCTCTCGCTAACCGATATTTTATCGATATCCGATACAACATTCCTTAGTTGTATGTAGTGTTGTTGTAGATGGTGCCTCTCCAGTATAGCACTTCATTAATGTGACTTTGGTTAGTCTCAAACTTTTATTTGTTGATTTTTTAGGCTATAAACATCAGAAGGTATAAAAATATATACTGGAACAAAGCCGATCTATCTAACCAGCTCATATGTATAACGAAATGATCTAGATCATCATAAAAGGGGAGTTTTGTCCTGAGTGGTGATATTCAATCAACATGGGATAAGAATATAGCCAGTGCGCTGCAACTGGTTCACTAAAGTCACCATCCTACCTTAATATATATCACTAATCTCATTTTATCATCAAGTGTACAGCTAATTAGATGGTTAGCAGTTCACCTATCACAAACGCTCCACATACATATTAATCATGATTATAAAAATAATCAAGAGCGCTTTTCCCCCAACTTTAGGCCGGCATTTACATAATCTTTAGGGAAAAAGAGAAAGTTGTGAAAAAAGGAAAGCCCACCCACTTACAATGTGAAGCTAAATGTTGCAAAAAAAAAACTAAGTTCAGTGCCTATGGGTTCTTGTTGACTGAGGGAAAAAATAAAGCATGATTAGTTTACTTCTTTAATTTTTGGGATAAATTATGATAGATGCAGATACTTGAGATAATAATCCTCCTTTACTTCATTTACTAGCAAGATTTGTATGGAATGTTATTTTCTCACCAAAAGCATACTGGTGGGCCATTTAAGAATGAGAATCACTGCCCATAGGGCACTTCTTTTCCTCCATAATGGAGAGCTTTACTAGAAATATTCATAATCTATGAAGCAGTCGCATCTATATAGAAAGCTTACCAACCGCATTAACATAAATTTACTGTTAGCAAGTGGCAACAAATGTAGGCACTGTTGTTCAATTCCCCCCAAATGTGCAGCACTGATCTAGATGTGGGGAAATTATTCTTCATGGCAGATCTAGAAGGCCAGAAAGGCAATTAGGCTGATCAGTTCCCCGGATTCATGCATGTGCACAAATATCTACTCCATATGTCCCATATTAATAGGCCTATTTGGTTTTTCCAATGAACTAATTTTAGTTCATTTTTGAAACCCAAATGAGACTATTCAAGTGGGACAGAGGGAGTTATTTTTGTTTTGGAAAAGGGAATTGATTACTACAAAGTTGATAAGTAGTCCTCCTTTAGAACATGAGAAGGAAAAGGAGGACTCCCAATCCAACAGTACCTGCCAGACTTTGGCAAGCGCATAGTTTTGCCAACAAACCAGCTGATTCATTTCTTTTCCTATGAACATGGAAGGAAACAGAAGTGCAAGTCCTTTCGCATATCCATTGTTTGTTTAGTAATGAGATAGATATGTAAAAGGGATAAGGAAAGAAAGCAACTCACGTACTTTAGAGCCAGACCCAGCTATTCATAGGCCAGACATGTCGGCCGGAATGGGTCATCATCACCAAGGCCCATGCTAGATAAAGAATGGGAACAGTATAGTGCATGTTATGTCTCATTTAAATACAAGGTTTCAAGTCATAAGGATACATACATTGAATGAACAGGACGCAATGTGAGAAGATAATGCATTTTGCTGTGCTTTATAAAAAAAAGAAACTTATTGCTAGCGTCATGGGTTCTACCAATTCTTATATCTTTTACATGTGATGGAATGGTTTTGCTGGTCATGTAAGCATTGACCCCAAATTTACTAAGTGAGAAATCCTTTTACATTCTGAAAATATGTATATTTCTCATCCTAAGACTAGCATCAAATGGCTTGTTGTGAAAGTGGACCATAAGTTAGCCTTCTTAGGGCATATGGGCACAGAAAGAATTACCTTTTTAAGAATTTTATGAAAGAAAATTGTTAACAAACTCAGTAATTAGCAAAGCTTAAGGATAAGCCCTTGAATTAAAAATTATAGGGGTATTGGATCTTTCCAGCGGGAAGGTATGGAGAGATGATGAGCATGGAAACTATGAATTCAAGAGCAAAGCTCAGGTTGCAGCTCTAATCATAATTCAGATCTCCAAAATCGATTCACATTGACGCGAATCACAAGTAAAATTGACCTTGCAGGGCTTGTTTAAGTAGCTTCTCTTTAATTTAATGCTATTTACCTGTGTTTTTTGGAAATAATTAAATTATCTATTGAAAAGTTAGGAGACACCTGCATCCAGGTTGAGCATGAAAGATTGAAGTTAAAAAGGACTCTCTTGAAAATTACTCCCTCAAAAAAAGGACCCTCATGAAGTCCTCTTCATATCTAGCAAGCCCTCAGTCATACACAATTGGTTAAACAATTAGAGACAAGAATGTGAGAGAAACCTACTAGTATAAAGAAAAGCCCAAAATATATATCCTGGACTGCATTTATGGTCATTGGTTAGCATTGTTGTTGATAGATCAACTATTTATCCTATTTTATAGTTCATTTTGGAAAACCATCTAATTTTTTATGGAAGTAGGATCCTAATCTAGCTTTCTTTGACATTTCCATTGCTTCCCTAGTTAATACAAGTAAACTATCCCAAATGTTCTAACTATTGAAAGAAACTGAGTCCATCTAGCATGACCCATTTTCAATACCGGATTAAAGGACCATGGGCAGTAAACTATCCTAAATATTCTAACTGTTGAAAGAAACCGAGTCCATCTAGCGTGACCCATTTTCAATTCCAGATTAAATGACCATGGGCCATGTGGCCCGCCCATGGTCATTTAATCTGGTATTGAAAAGTAGTCACCAAAACATTTCCTACAACCAATCTGCATGAGCTAAAAATGGAAGGTCAGCAAATAATGAACAATTATCCAACCATTTTCCTGCATTGGATTTTCAGTTCCAAATGTCAGCCAGCAAAATACTAACAGAAGGAGACATGTTCATCTCTGTGATATCATGCAGCTTCCTGCACCATTAGGGGCGGATCCACGTTATAGCTATGGTGGTCAATTGACCCCCCGTGACTTTGGATTTTTTTTCCAAACCCCTTCTATTATACCTGTCAGCCTGGGCTAAAAAAAGGAAGGGTTTTTATATACTGATCCTGTATCAAAAATTACTGACTCCTATTAAGTGGTCGTAAACACAAAGCTTCCTTCATAATTCCAAAAAAAACTTAGGCTTTCAAAGCTTAGTTTTGACCCCCATGACTAAGAATCCTGCGTCCGCCCCTGTGCACCACAGATCACAAACTCCTCTGCACTCACCTCAAGACACAATGGTACTTCTTGTTGATCAGTTACCTTCAACTTACACATTCTTTTCATGGTTTTTTCTTTGTAAAATGCTTGTTTATGAACTATTTCAGGACACCCATTCTCAAGAACATTAGTCACAAAATGTAGGAAGTACTTAATTGTCAGGGAAATCCTGTCTGCTAGTGCCAGTATGCAATCATCTGAATCTGATAAACAGGATAAGCAGAAGTTCTATCTTGGCATGGACTTTGGTATATCAGGAGCTCGGTATGCACTCATAGATGGTCAAGGAAGAATCCATGCGGAAAGGAAAAGAGCATATTCACCACACATTGTAAGATTTCTATTTCCCCACACTTTTACCCATTATACTATTACCCTCTTCCAGCAATTGGTGAAAGATTTCCAGTGGCAGACCCAAACATGGTACCCAGGTATGACCTGTGAGGTTTATATTGTTAGATAACCATTATCTTCCTATAATTTAAGTTGTTAAGAAATGAATGATCAATATATTTGTTTCATATTTCAAAATTCTTCGAAGTCATGACCAATTGGGTGCTGATACCATGTAAGATAACCATTGTTTCCCAATAACTTAAGCTGTTAGGAAGGGATTATCGTTTATCAATATATGTATATCATATTTTAATATCTACTACTCTATGTTTTTATAGTACTAGAAGGATTTCAGTCTACACAAGTAATAATATTACTACTATGTGTTCATGTGCTCTCATATGGTGGGCAAGTTGGAACCAAAACCCAAAAGTGATGTAGACTACTTGCATGGGGTTCTGGAGTCAATTGCACGGATTGAGGTATTCTAGTCTCTTATATGATTGTAAGTGTTCCAAAACAATCTAATAGAGAGAACTGGTTATCTGAAATGAAAAAATCTGTGATCTAAGGCAAAGGCTTATTCACTACTGAAGGAACTGGGGGCAACAGAGGTGGAGGAAGTGTTCACTGCAGGAGGTGGTGTAAAGAATGAGCAGTGGATCAAGATCAGGGAGATGGTTCCTGGCTTTCCAGTGAGAAGGGCAGTTCAGACAGAGGCAGCATATGGGGCTGCTTTGCTAGCACTTAAAGGTGCTGCGCAGAAACTGTAAACAGACTGCAAAACTAATATACATGGTAAAAGAAGTTCCAGTCCAAGAATGAGGAAGCCGCGTACTTAAGCTTGAATTGTTCAAAGAGAGATGTTAAGCAACATGTTCCACAACATGTGCCCAGCACGTTTCAAGGGTGGAAGTAATCAAATCATCTGGGGCAGTGATGGCGTCCATCCTTTTTCTAGGAAGTAGTACCTAATGACTTCCACAATGCACAAACAAGGGCATGCATTTTAGGGCGGCGCATTGTTTCACATTTTTCTTCTTCTAACATGGCATCTTCAAGAAATTTAATGGTCAAATTGCATCTTGAGAATGATAGAATGATTTCCATTAGCTGAACCTTCCATGCATAAGTCTATGTGATCACCTGTCATTGATGACTCTGTGCATAGTTTAGTCCCAATAATTAAGTGTGCTTTCTGATTTTGGAATTTGCTCAAGAAAATTAGGTCTTCAAGAACTAAATACAGTATTTACCATGAAGGATAAGCACATAATCATAACAAGTTATAGGCCATTCTCTTTTTAAACTTGAATCCATTGGCATATGGTAAAATTAGTTGATTAGACTGCGACGACCACAAGGTTTGGATGACTGGTCTTGTCCATTTCCTTTTATGTATGGTTTCTCATAATACTCCCTCCATCCGAAATTATCATCACCATAAGGTTTTCCAAAATGAACTAATTTTAATTCATTTTGGAAAACCTTAGGGTGATGATAATTTCTGACAGAGGGAGTATATGTGAATCTGAACATCAATATTAATTAGGGGAGTGATAACCCTACATCAGATTCCTACACATTTCCATACACATCTGATGTGTATGGAAATGAGAGTTCACCAAGTCATTTCCATACACATCAGCTGTGTATGGAAATGTGTAGGAAATCTGATGTACAAATATCGTTTTCCTATTAATTATGCGGCTAATACTTTGTATGAATATCTGTTGTTCATTATTTTATCTCACATTAGCATTAAAGCATAATTTGTTGTATCATGAACATTTTCAGGAGACCCTGGAGGTAGTAGTAAAAAAGAATGAGCAAAATCATCAGCACAAGGAAAATTAGCATGAAAGCATGCATGAAGTACCTAATCACCACATGTAGAACACAATATTCCAAATCCCAAATTTAGCTGTTCCAAACAGGAGCATAGCATCAATTTCTCCCATAAAGAAAGAAGTACAATGCATGCCAAATGAACTTGATCCTATCTAATGTGATTACTCCTTTGCACGAATCACATGAACCTGTAATTTCTCTTTACCTATAAGTTCAAAGATACATGTATCACCTTCGTTCACTTTATAAACTCGTACAAAAGTTGTCCATCCTGAAAGTAAACGGCATCCATCTTCCTTATAGTTGCTAGTCACTGTCCATCTCCTTCCATCTGGACCCCGTAGGGTTATAGGTAAAGTCATCGTAGGTAGATAAAGTTTAGCAAAGGACCTAGCTATGAACTGTAAAAATAATCATGAAGTCACAGATTAATCGTTAAGAATCACGACCACAGGAATAAGTGGAGTCACTAAAGCAAATTCTATGACTGACAGTATTTAATGGTTTATCTCACCAGGTAACCGTTTTGAGAAACATTGTATTTTCTTATAGTTCTCTTAAAACAAGGATTCTTGACGGGGTATATTTTCGATCTCCTTGACAGTTCAAATTGTTTTTCTCGAATAAACATGCTTCTTGATGGGCAATGTGATTCAGGACCTTGTGGGGCCAAGTCCGGTTCCTCCATCATCCCAGCTGCTCCTGATTGAGAACAAAAATTCATTTGGTTTAAATCAGAATGAATTATGTCTAAAACAGTTACTCTTTTCATTATACAAAAAGTTAATCTTAATCGAGGACTGTAATACGATATAACAACATATACTACAATATTATATAGTATGGTTAAACATATTGCAATATCCTATAATATCATCACGATAGTGTATATGTTTTTCTTCTGATTTTTAACTTGGCATATCTCAAATTGCTCTTACCGTAGGAAGTGCCACAATGCTTGCTTTTGGAATTTGCTCTATGCTTTGTGTAGGAGCTCTTTTGAAATACATCTTGAAAATCTGGAGAAAACTTATCTGATTCTACCCGTTTTCCAGTTCCTTTTTCACAAACTTTGGCACCAAATGCGGTCTCCTTTTCACATAAATCCTCACCAAAAAACCTAACTGTAAAGGTCATTTTACCTTCATATTTGAAAATGAGATAATCATATTCTTCCAAGGAGTGGTCTTCCACAAATTTATCCCAACCACCCTCCAGAAAAGCATCATCTCCTAGCCCTCTTCGCAAGTTAACATGCCAATAACCTCCAGTTGGGCCTAAAATGCTGACTAATCCAGTTGATTCCCATGAAATATGTTGCACAAATTTTGGAGGGAGTTTCTACAGGTTTAAAAAGTGACCAACTAAAAAATTTTGTTGGTTGAGCAAATAAAGCAGAGGACACAACACATGGATGCATAGATTGTCAGTACAAAACTGTTTAGCTGAGAAACACAAACAATTGTTTACTTATCACAAGAGCTTTAAACGTATTATACCATTCAACATAATGGAAGACCATTGGGTATTTAAGAAAATTCATGGAAATAATTACGCAGCCCTAAATCTGAAAACATTGTCTAACATACTATATTAATTGAGTATTATACCAAAAAAATATTACTTCAATACTTTCAAACTCATAAAGAAACAGGGGACGTAAATTTGTACTTACCCCTCCATTACCACTTCTGCACAAAGTTATCAACTAGATAAAGCTGAGAGGGGGCAAGCATTTTGGCTTCCCCCTCTTTCATATGCATGAAGCTAAATCTGGAGAGATCTTATATACCCCTTCCTCTGGGACAAAAAAAGAACATACTTGAACTAGATAAATCAGTATTTTGGTAAAATGAGAGTCTAGTTATTAACTTTTTTCTCAACACTCCTATGCACATTAATATATCAGTCTGAATTCAGATGCACCCTCATTGATAAATTCAACGTCATTTTAAAAGGCTCAAAAGTAAAATCGCAGCCTTCAAACATTTAGCAACCTGATGTCACCATTATAAAATAAGCTGTGATAAGCAAGTTCAGTTGATCCTTGTGATATATACTTAGCACAGTTTTAGAAAATCAAATTCAAGTAGAAAAAAAAATGCACTTTGAACCTACTCTGTCTCACTGGTCAGTCGTAATTACATTGGATCAACATCTAGTTTGAGGGAGATAGAGATAACTGACAGTGCCCCAGAAATCCAAATCACAAAGATTTTGCAACACATTATATGCTTGCAAGTTGCAACATACCCAGCATTGACAAGAAAAATAACAACCAGAACGGTCCTAATTTCTTCTAGTGTAGAAATTAAGATGAAAGATTCTATGATTTCAAGCAAAAATACATTCTTTCCTCAACTCAGAAAAAGCTATCACCATTTTCATCCGCAGAGAAATTGAAAAAGAGACGTAAATCAATCATCAAGACAGGTGATTTTCAACAAAATACGATAAAAACAACAGCAAAAATAATTAACGAGAGCAACCCACCAGCCTCTTGGAGAAGTTTCCTTTCAAAACACTGATGAAGCGTATCTTGGTCGTCTTACTATCACTCTGCTCACCTCCCTTCTTCACCATGGCTGAAACAGATGGAGCTCCCTTCCCTTCCTCTCCTGCCTCTGCTTCTTTTTTGTATATATGACCACATTAAAGAGAGGGAGAGAGAGCAGATGGTGCAAGAGTTAATGAATGAATGATGCCATTAAGGGAAACCTGTGGTGCCTCTCTCCACCATGCAGAGTCTGGCTCAGAAGACAGTTGCTAAATTCATGAAAGTTGAGCTGGCTGTGCTCTTCTTTGTTCAACTCTTTTCATTTCAGATGTCTTCTTCCATTTCCTCACCTTAGGCAGAGCGGGAAGTACAGGAAAATGAGTACATCACGTAACTGATGTAGCAGACCAAAATGATTGAAGCCAAATCAACATGATAGCCATTATAGCATTAACTTGTCATTATATTTCTTTGTATGGATAATTTTCATAAAAGTCCATGCTAGCCGACCCCCCTTATGATGATGATGATTATAAAGCAGTACTTATATATACAAATCTTAGAATTAAGATTACAATTGTAAGTTGTGTAATGAAATTCTACTTATATGTATATACAAAGATTGAACTATATTGAAATTCTTGGCACTTGGAGCTTTTTTCAGACCCATTACAACTTCCAAGAAATGTTTTTTTTTTTAGTTATGACTCCAGAATTTGGAGATCGAATGAAAGTTGGTATTAGGAGTGTCGAAAAGGAGAACAGAAAATAAGAAGGGGGCGTTGCGAGAATCGAACTCGCGACCTCTCGCACCCGAAGCGAGAATCATACCACTAGACCAAACGCCCAACTGTGACAAATTTTAATTATTAATTAATTACAGAACCATGTCCAATATAGCTCGTCTGGATTTTTAAAACTTCTCTGAAAGCACCGCTCCAATAGAACCGTTCGACCACGTGCCTGTAGATAGGTCTATTTATTTTTTGACACATTAACGGTAAAAGAACAGTTTTTACCGGAGTTATGCTATACATTTTTTTCTTTACAGGATGCTCAGATCTTGACACTTAGCAGCCCCTAAATTGTGTTAAACCAATGGGCCTGTCCTGTAGAACAGTTCTCCTATATAATTCCTCTTCCCGGACAGGCTTCGTTGGACGGCTTGGGCGAGGCCCAAAAAACTCTTCCCAAAAAATGGCTACCATATCCTGGTTCCTTTACAAGTGGATGTCTCTTGATTTAACCAGTCCACTGTGTGCGTTCAGCCTTCTAAGTTGATCTGTCCCATATTTTCATCTGTGGGGGTGGGCGATTGAATTGGTCATTTGGTCAATGACATGGGACATACTCCCTTCATTTTGGAAAACTTTATGATGATCATAATTCCTGATGGACGGAGTACAAACTTTAGACAAATAACATTTTGAGTCTCTTCTTCAGTCCCCCCAAACCAGCTCTTCCCTTATTCTATGTGGAACAGCAGAAGTGATTAAGTTTTTGTCACAAGACCGGCTGGGATGAAACTCAGTGTAGATGTATTTTTTTCTAGTTTCCTTAAAAAATATCTAAATCCTACCGCACACAATGCATTAAAATTTGTATAATATATGCAGATAGAGACATCATACGATGATAAATCCACCTACAATCACATATGACATACCGAAAAAAAAATTTGTTCTTTCAAGAAAAGAACTAAATTTTTTTTTGAATCACTGTAAAAGCCAATTGTTTACATGAAGTGCCCGTTCCACCTAGTTATACTTTACAACAAAAGTAGGCGTTCTTTATCTTATACCTAAGACCTTGTACATGTAAATCTAATTTCAGTGCCTTGCAGACACTTCTAAATAAACCAAGCTGCAATCTTCCTGCGGATACTTACTAAAAATAGCATCCACACGGCAATGGTCCCACTAGCTTTCTTCTTCTGTGCAGCTTTCATAAGGATCCCGCAAGAGTCCCTCAAAAAGCTTTTCACTAGTCATCTTTCCCAAACCAGTAAATGAGGGTGAATAATATCTATGTGGCTTTCAATTTGCTGTACACTCGTTGGCTAAATTCTTCGGAGTATAGCATACCATTGGGCAAAGTAAGCCGCCGCAAGGCAAGAGAAAAACGTGCCTGTAAATGACATGAGCACGTTTTAATCCAATTATATTCCACTTGACCCTCGTATCCAGACATCACCATTAAAAAGAATGAATTTAAAAAGAAATTGATAATCTGCAAATTAAGTTGACTGGTTCTCCCAATGAAGTGTAGACACCCTGTCAGCCCACCTGTTTCCCCTTTGGTTGTTTTCACTACAAAATATATCAATTTAAGGAGGATGTACATTACCCACTGAAATGCAGCTAGTGCCCACCAGCAACCAGGTAAAAGGCCACCTCTACTCACAAGCTGACATAAGAAACAGGGAATTCATGAGGATATGAATACTAATCAACAACAGTATGCAACTATAGCTGTACTTCCATCTTGCCTACCATAAATGAACAATGTATAAAAAAACGATACTTTTTATACATAGATATCATGAAATATAAGAATATTTTGTCGCAGGCTCTCTCTCTTACTCTCATTCTTCAGTCAAGCACCCAGGTGCCATGAACATTTCTCAAGTTTCTTGAAGTTCTGCTTTCTTTTTGCACCATGATAATGATGATACTAATACTAAGGGCAACAATAATGATAGTAATAACAATAATAGTAATATACAAACAATTTCTTAGGACCTATGTTTCAAAGAGAAAACACATACAATGTCCTAAAATAGCCACGAAAAAAGAGAATAATCTCACCTCTCATAATGGTAAAAGATTCAATTTCAAAATTAGGGGCATACAGATAAGGAAGGAAAAAAGAACAATAATTCATATTAGTTACATTTTTATGCACATCAGAAAAGTTATTGTCAAGTAACTGATCATATAATCGAATGAATCTGGACATCTTAAGGACTACCTCATGATCCAACAAGAATACACGTTGCTGGAAATAGGAAATGTAAGCATTAGAATCATGGCGAAAAAGTTGCATACCATTAGTAGAAGTCCACCAACACAAAAGCAACCACTCATCGAAAAACTTAAAAACCTGAGATCCCTACCAGCCTACAGAGATAATGTCAACTCATTAGAAGGTATACATAGGATAAGCATACCACAACTTCACTTTATTGATGACTATGATTACTTATACCAACAAAGGCATGCTTAATAATATTTTCATACCACTTGCCAATATTTTAAGAAGAGCAAAAATATGTGCCACCAACATGAGAGTAACATTATTATAACATGAATTATTTCAGTCCCTTTGATTCTCTACGCTCTCCATTGAGAACAAGCATCAGAAAAGCTTTTGCTAGGGACCCAAAGAACTAAAAAGATTGACAAAATCATATGAAGAAAAACTTTAAAAGATTAAAGATAAAACTACACAACGTAAAGGCTTAGCAAACTACATGAATTTTTAGCTCCACCTCTATATGGAATTAAGAGTGACAAACTCCGAAATTATCAAGAAAATATCAAAAAAAACCAACTCACTAGCAAAGTCCCTTCAAGGCTGTGTGTTGAGGGTGTGACAACTAGGGCAACAAAATATGGAACCAACACGCCGTGCATCTGCATGGACATAGAAAATGTACACAGGCAGAAGATAAAAAAAACACTGCCATATAAAGCAGGTATTTTTGTTTTTCTCCGGTATTATTTCCTGGCATAAAAAATAATTGGTAAATTTTGCAGTGATTTTGCTGGACTTCAGCTCTACCTCTCTAATGATCCCAGGGTCAGCTGTAAAGAGATTAGGAAATAGCCAAGGAACTGAAGTGCCAATTGCTCCCAACATGAATCCACTTAAAGCTCCAATCAGTACCAGTGACTTCAATAGTGTCCTTGCCTAATTTAAAGAGAACTATTAAGAGATTGCTTCACGAAATAATATCATGCATTCTGACTTGAAATTTAACAAAAAGAGAAATGCGAAAGAATTCCTCATCCCTTGTAAGGGTAGTCACAAACTACCCCACTTGGAATTGTTTTGAGATGTAATAATGAAGGAACAGATGTTTGTAGAGAGAGAGAGAGAGAGAGAATACTGTAGCAGTGTGCCAAACATACATAGCACACATATGCATCTTCAACTCATGATTATGTTCCCCATACAAAACCAGCAAGGTACACCATAAACAATAGAAAACCTAACTTTGATCATAATCACAAACCTTAGACAAATTGCGGTTAAGACCATATATCAGCTCTGGCATGAATGACTGAGCCGTTTGCGAGAGAGGCTCCCCCCAAACAGTACACATGCAGTAGACTCCAATCATAACCTTTAACATAGCATAAATTATTATTGAGATTTCTACATTTGGAAAGGGAGAGGTGCCATAAGCATTACATGGAACAAAATTTGCAATCTAGAAAACGCAAAAAAAAAAAAAATTGACCTGGTGTGCTGCAATGGTCATTGTGCCCATAGATGTAGCAAAGTATGTAAGAAGGGAATAAAATGCAACCTGCATACTAACATGTATTAGATTATAACACTTTCACTAAGTGATATATAGTTGGAACAGGGCAAAACCTTTGATATCATTGTGATAAACACAGGAGCAGCAAGCCCAAATATGTGACAAATCTCGTGAAGAGACGGAACAGATAATGAGAGGGCATCATATCCAGTCCTGTTCAGATTCCCAATCATCATAATTGCAGCAATAACCTGGAAGAAGAAGCAGGAAAAATTGGCCATTGAAAACCTTTGTAACCTAGGTAGTTCGCTAAGGCCACGCATAGCATATTCAAAGTATAGTTCCTAAAACCACAGTTAAGGCACCTGTGACACCATGGTTGCCCATGCGGCCCCGGAAATACCATACCCCAACACGCTACATAATAGAATGTCCCCACATCCATTTACAGCACTTGCAACTGCTAAAGCCTTCAACGGTCCCCATGAATCCTTCATGCCCAGACTATAGAAAGACAAGATGTAATTGAGTATACAAGAATAATACAATCTCAGTCATGTAAAAAAGTAAAACTGAAGAATAAATTTTCTTTCTTTTTAATAAATGTCACTTAATATTATGAGGTATATGAATCACATTGTTATAATTTCACATTTGCAACTAAATGTAGTTAGTGATACAAGTTATTAAAGCTTAGACGCACAAAGGAGTGCTGTGGGCAAATATAGGAGAAAAAAGAAGGTTTTTCAAATCCAAGGTTAACAATGACCTAGTATTATGTGAGGGCAAATATAGCCCCTGTTAAAACGTTTTCATTTTATAAGGGGATAATGACATTTTATTGGATGAAGGTTACACAAGCATCCAGTCATCTTCGGTCAAGAGAATTTATTCGCAATGTAAATTCTAACACACTTATAGTTTCCTATTGGCTAGTATCTTTATGGTCCATTGAAAGTATAATGACAGGATATGATGCACTGAACAAAAGCAAAAACAAAAAGTTTTGTGAAGGATAAGCCCAGCAATACCTTGCACTTTGAGCTACCATGCCTACAAGAATTGCAGGCCATGCAAGGCCTCGGATCTATCATATCAAAAACAGATAAATTAGTTCCATGATAAATGAAGTCAGCTTGCAATTAATGAAATACCTTTTTTTTTCATTTTTCCTGTATTAGTAAGCTAGCTTTAGCACTGATGAGAGTAGAACCCAACTCATAGGGGCCCTTGCGAACATTTACACACAACCAGCTCCGAGGACACTTGAACTAAGGAAATTGACCAGAATAAGCCAACCATAAGGGAGAAGCTTCTAAAAGAGAATATAATAAACCTGAACATATGAATTTGCTGCAGGCAATAGATCCATGTTTTTGGGGCCAGTGAAAGCTGTACAAGTGCAGAAAAGACACAAACATATTAAATTATATCTAAAGCAAACAGCACTTCCAGTAATGTGAACGAACTCATTTTCATTGAATATTTTAATGGTAAGGACCAGGTCTCACACATTCACTTACTAATAGTCAAATTTCCATATACATTCATCTCGGCCATTTAGATGAATAACAAATCAACTTTAACTAGTTTTCCCAATGCAAGCCACGGACAAATAGCATTCATTACGTACATGAAGCATCAGCATATATAGCAATTCTGATTAACCAACAAAACTACAGGCTTACCGCTCAGCATCTGCAAACCAATAAACCTCGTAAGGAGAAGCATTCCGACACCACAAGTGAAAGCCACAAATAGCAACATGGATATATTATGCTGCACTTCCACCTTATCCTACACAGACCCACTACATTGTCAGATGCATTTCCATACTTATCATATCTTAATGCAATGCCCAATACTAAAAAAAACTCCCATTTATCCAAAAACCAGCTTATGCAGAGAAACCCAACCTCTTTAGCAAGGGAAGTGGCCACCATGTTGGATGTAGCAATAGATAGGAACATAAACACGTAGCTCGAGTAGTCGCAGAGTACGGTGGCTGGCCCTGCTCAGCCAACAACATAAAAATTCGCAACAAAGAAACCTAATTAAGCTTAAACTAGGAATAACCAACCATTTTCTTATTAACCCTAACATTTTAAGCATAGCATAGAAATCCAATTAATCTTAAACTAGAATCAATCAATCATTTCCATATTAACACTAACATTTTAATCATAGAAATCCAATCACGCTTTAACTAGAACTAATCAACCAATTACCGATTAACACGAACATTTTAAACATAGAAATCCAATCAAGCTTTAACTAGAACTAATCAACCATTTCCCCATTAACACAAACATTTTAAACATAGAAATCTAATTAACATTAAACAATAACTAATCGGCTCCGCCAATAACACCAGCATTTAAAACATAGAAATCCAATTAAGCTTAAACTAGAATTAATCAACAATTTCCCTGTTATATATAAGCTTACCCAATGCTGCCAGCTCCACAGAGCTGCCCTGCCCGATGACGGCGGTGTCGATGAGGCTCATAAGTGGCCCGCAGATCCACAGCCCAGTCGCCGGCCCCGCAAACCTCACAATATCCATCACCTGCCCCCATATCCCCCCGGCCTCGCCCCCCAGCTCCCTCCTCCCGCCCTCCCCGATTTCATACGACTGCACTGACGCAGATGCCGCCGTGGCGGACACATCTCCCCCCACGTCCAAGCTATCAGCATCAAGAAGTTCTCCGCCTCCTTCGCCGCCGAAATCGGAGGAGAGTGAGGCGGAGGAGGGGTCCGGGCTGTAGACGGGGGCGTCCTGGATGGGGGGAAAGCAGGCGGCCGGTCGGAGGCGTAGCGCGGCGGGGGGGCGGAAGGGGAGGGCGGAGGTCCGGTGGAGAGGGTGGCGGAGAAGGCGGCGGGGCGGGCGGTGGTGGAGGAGGAGGAGCCTGGCGTCCATGATTTTCGGAGGACGGAGGCCACTGGGTCTGGGCCTGTCGTGATTGTGGTCCAAAAGGGCGGGCTGTTTTTGGTGGGTTTTGGGTTGGGCCCAGTGGGTGGAAGGTGGACCACGTGCTTCCAGGCGTTGATGAGCTTTGCACGACAAGGCACTGTTGCGTCTACGGGGCCCAATGGATGTAAACCGTAAAAAAAGTGAGACCCATTGTCAGAGCACCTTGGTGAAGTGTGTCCAGATGGGGTTTCTTTGCTTGAGAAGGTTGGACAAGTCAGCCGGGTATGGACAAAGCTGGAAAAGAGGGCTCTTTGATTGGGAAATGTGGTCCAATTAATTATTGAAAGAAGAAATTCTTGGGTATCCCTATAACACAACTCCCAAGGACATTTGGTTTTCAAAATGAACAAATATCAGTTCTTTAAAAAAAATAAATATTAATAATAATTCCCAACCGAGGGAGGATTTGCTTCCCAATCAGTAGAGGTTCAGTTGCTCGATCGTTTGTTCTTAATGCTTCACATTTTTGTGAATTCTCAGGGTGGTTTACGCTTAAAATAAAAAGGTTTAATGATAAAAAAACCAACAGCCATCATAGGATGTTCCGTTTATAACAAGGTTTTAAAAATCGGACTGATCATCGACCCATAATTTTAGTTGGGTAGGTCCAACCGGGTTTAACTGGAGTCAATCTAAGCTGACCCGGTTGCAGGCATCATTATACCAAAAAAAAAAAAAAATTGATCTTGCTCCCGAATGAATTCAGGAAGAAAACATCAACTTTGAGTAAAAAAAGTTGATCTTGCTCCAAAATGAAGGTACCCAGGCTGATATGGATAAAAGATTTGATTTTTTTGTTCTTCAGCTTCACTTGATCTTTTCAATGAGAGGAGCAGAATGCAGTACAAACCTCTCAGAAATTCAAAATTTCTCAGAAAGTGCTTACCAATCAAATTCCAAATGCTCAGCAGACCACACTCCAATATCAAAATTTCAAAGGCAAATTGAGGAACAATAAGCAAGTAGGGTCTATCTTAAATGGGTATGAAAAGCTAAAAATTTGGGAAAAGAACAAAATTTTATGCTTTTGGATCAGTTGGGCAAATCTCTCTTCTTCTTTTTTTCTTTCGAGATTTCAGAACAGAATGGCAAAAACCCAAGTGTGCTCAAGTCGCAGAATTCACGAAACCACCACGAAAAACATGTAGGTACCGTGCCTTTTGTAAGTGTTAAAAATAGTTAGCAAAAAGTAAGAAAGATAAAAGCTTTCAAGCAATGCCAGGGAAAGAGATGAGGAGATGGCGGTGGTTATGGGGGGGGGGGGGGGGGGGGGAGAACCAATATCTCAAAAAAACACCATTAGCTGTACATGGTCTCGAAGCGTGCCGGACATCAGACCTCGCCTGAGTCCTAGGGGAAGGACCGCATTGTGTCGCATATTCCCCGTGTTCCCAGCGGCGGGACCCTCTGCGCCGGCCAGGGCGCCTTCGACAACATGTGCCATGGTGGCCGCATGTTCGTGCTAACCAAGACCTGGCACCGCTGGGTTAATATCAACCCGAAGTGATATACACATAAATACACACATTTATATGCCTATAATTCCTAATTTGTTAGTGTTATTTCATGATAATTAGAAATAATTATGAGTTTTTGAAGTTAGTTCAATAATTAGGACTTTAATTTAGTTAATAAGAAATTGGGCTTAATTGATTTTTGATTGCTTGTATAGATTTCAAAGAGCTCGACTTGTAGATTATTGATTCATCGCACCTCAATTGGATTTATATGTGAAGAGATCTAAGATCGGACGGTTAAGGAGTCTTTGACTGGTTTTTAAAGCTTGAATCAATTTAAAAAAAAAAGATTAAGTGCAGAGATGATCGAGATCGTTGATTGTCATCTGAGGAGAATGCGGGTTTTGTTCCTAAAGTAAAGAACCATCAAGATGAGATCTAATGAATATGAGCAATACAACAGGTTTTGAAAAGAAAAATAAAAAAAAAAAAGAGAAAAAGGAAAACAACCTAGCCAAAGCTCGACTGCTCGAAAAAACAGAGAATAGAGCTCTGTTTGAGAGAGGAGTTTCAGAAGAGCAGAGTGCTTGAGTCTGCACGAGTGCCAGTGGAATGGAGGCAGCCAGAGTTGGTCTTGAGCTCAATAGCAGTGAGGCTCACACTCGGCGAGGCTGGCAGTGACCGGAGAAGAGGGGCTTGATTCAAGGCGTGGATGGCCAGTAGACGGCGATGACAACGGTGAGGAATAGCGATGGCGACAGTCACGAAGGATTGGCGAAGTTCAATGATGATGGCGATGATCGTTTAAATATAAACCCTTGCAAGTGCACAAGGCAATTGTACTACGGTGAGTATAGAAAGGGTTGTCGAACCTCAGGGACGGTTAAATACTTTTCTAAATTCAAGAAAAAAGTTGCAATTTTTAGTTACTCTAAGGAAAGCAATGAAATTTAACTAAACTAAGCTGAGATTAATCAATGGAGAGTATTATCAAGGCAATGAATCTATCACTAGACATGCAATTAGTACTCTTGATAATTATTACACGCAAATTGACATGTTATGGTAATTCGTGTTCTTGGTCGGACACACGAATCACTAATGAATTCACTAACGTCCTTGGTCGAACACTAAAGTTCATCCACTATTGTGTAATCAATTCTATCCTTGGTCGGGCATAGAATCAATCACAAACCTATTCTTAGTTAGACACAAGGTTTAAAAAGATCTAATTTTATTCATATCTATCTAGTCAATGGTCAAGCACTCAAAAGAAACTCATGAAATCGCATTAAGCATGAATCATAATCAACTTTATTCAATGAAACTAATAAGAGTAGCAATACATATATCTAGAGCTTCATCTAGCCTTGATATGGAATTTAGTTACACATAGGAAGAGAGAAAAGAAAAGCATGTTTATGTAGTTCCATTAGCATGGATTTTTTCTTCTTTGGCTCCAAAATACTCCTTCTCTTGCTCTTCTCCAGCCTCCAAAGGGACTCAAAATCTATTCTCTAATGCCCAATACGTTCTCCCTTAAGGCTTATTTATATGTTTGAAGAGAAAATCCGAAGTCCCCTTCCAAATCCGAGTCAAAATAGGCTTGATTTAGGTTTTGCCACACAAACTGATCTATCGCTCTGTATAGCCGATCGATCGCTTTCCGATCGATCACTTTTCTTTCGTTGATTTCTGGGTTGTCGCGCCGATCGTCCGTTTCATCTCGACTACCGATCGATCAGTTATATTACCGATAGATCGTGTTTATTATATTGTGCAAATCCAAAAACTCCAGTAGATACGATCGATCGTTTTGATGGCCGATTGATCATTTCCTTCGATTATACTATTTTTGACTCTAGCGATCGATCATATATGAAATGCCGATCGATCATAAGTACTATTTATAATTTTCAAATGGTTATAACTGGCTATAAATTTCTGCTCCGAACTCCGAATTGCACGTAGTTAGTGGCATTGGAAAGCTGACTTCTTGAGCTTTAACATGAAACTTGAATCAGTCCAATCAGAGATATGTACACGATGCTATGAAGATTTAACCATTGAAGTCCCTTTTCTCCTTATTTCTGTATCTTACTTTTGTTTCCTATAACAACCAAAAACTATATTAAAGTGGCATTAATTCTAATCAAACACTATCATAAATATAAGTTTAGGAGATAATAAAATGCATATTTCATGTGTAGATCAGGCGGCGGAGAAGAAGCTCGACAGTGAAGGAGAGGCTGATGGTGCAACCAGAAGAAGCAACCGAATCGTGTTCGATTCGGAGATTTGGAAAGAGGCATATTCAACAGTGACTATGAAAGCTCGATTTGGCCACTTAGTTAGAGATAGCAGAGTCGTGCTGAGCATGGGATCATATTCGGATTGGATTGGCGTGGGTTGTTTGGATTGATTTGGATTCTTCAACAACAGATATACTTATCGTGGATTTATGTCGTGGGACTCTGGGGAACTACATATAAAATAGAGCAAGGGTCGGCCGAAGGAGAGAGGAGGGAGAAAAAGGGGGAAGAAAGAACTAATTTCGTTTTTTGCTAAAGTACCCGTTGCTACAGTAATTTTGGGCTCAATGAAGGGGATGATGAACAGTAACATGTGAACAATGTTTATGTGAATAGTATTCCATAAATAGTGTAAAATGACTTTGATAAATCAGCAGTGTTCTCCTCGTCCCATAGCTAACTAAATCCCATCCACGGCGTAGATAAAGCCCGATTAGATTGGTTGTATCATTCTCTTTCTCTAATTTTGTTTAGTTGATGTATGAATTTTTGTTTCATTATTAATGTTAGTTCATTAAGGTTTATTCTATGTGCTCGAGAGAGGCTAGGGAGAATTTTATGGATTATAATATGAGGAATGCCTCCGCGTCTGAGAGGAATGGTTACAAACCGAGGTGTTATTTATGAATAAAGTTTCTATTTTCATTGATTCTATACTCGAAAGAGACAGTATCTAAATTCTAATGTTTTAATTGTCTTAAGTGCTTATGTCCAAGAGGAGTATGCATAACAGTTTGAATTGATTGCATATGTCTGAGAGGAATACGGTAATTGCATCAACTATGAATTTCACAATAGAGAAATATGATAAAACTGATTTAATTAATGGTGGATTCGGTGCCTTGGTATCTCTCCACATTAGTACAATTCATTTTAAGTAACTAGTATTAATTATTTTTCTTAGAATTAATCAAAACATCAACTTTCTCGATTGTGCTTGCCCATAGCCACCGTGTGGAGGGTAACCCGGAGCTCCCTCTTGTTGTATCTGATTCTGTTGAGTTTATTGAGAAGACTTCTGTTGCAATTAAGGTCTTTCAGCAACTGGGGGCGTATGCTGATGCGGAGAAGGCCAAGAATTCCCACTCGATCCGTCTTGGGAAGGGGAAGATGCGCAACTGGGGATACATCTCCCGCAAGATCCCACTGATCATCTATGGAAGCGAGGAGTCGAAGATTCAGGGATTGATGTGTTCCCTCTGCCTCTCCCTCCCCACCTGCTTCCTCTCCCTAATCTCCGCCCTCCCTCGCTCTCTCCACTGCCCCCTCGCCGTAGTCGCTGTCTCCTCCGGCTTCGCCTCCAAGCCCATCGTCCTCATCACCGAGAAGCTCGGTGACGCCGGGATTCAGCTCCTCAAGGAGTTCGCCAACGTGGACTACTCCTACAACCTCACCCCTGAGGAGCTCTGCACCAAGATCTCCCTCTGTGACGCGCTCATCATCCGCAGCAGCACCAAGATCGGGCACGACGTCTTCGAGTCGTCCTTCGGTTGGCTCAAGGTCGTCGGCCGTGCCGACATCAGCATCGATAACGTTGACCTCTCCGCCGCCACCGAGTTTGGATGCCTCATCGTCAATGCCCCCACTACGAACACTATTGCCGCGGCGGAGCACGGGATTGCGCTACTCACCGCCATGACCAGGAACATCGCCCAGGCTGATGCGTCCATCAGAGCAGGAAAATGGCAATAGGGCAAATACGTTGGGGTCTCCCTCGTGGATAAGACAATTCCTGTGATGGGCTTTGGAAAGGTTGGCTCAGAGGTTGATCGACGAGCAAAGGGGTTTGGCATGGATGTAATAGCACATGACCCTTATGCTCCATCTGATCGGGCCTGGGCAATGGGTGGTGAGCTGGTAACCTTTGATGAAGCTATTTCTAGGGCCGACTTAATCTCTTTACACATGCCTCTCACTCCTACCACCTCAAAGATATTCAACGATGAAGCTTTTGCAATGATGAAGAAAGGAGCACGAATTGTCAATGTTGCTCGTGGTGGTGTCATCAATGAGGATACTCTTACGAGAGCCCATGATTCCAGAATTGTAGCTCAGGTTGCACTCTACGTTTTTACTGTAGAGCAACCTCTTAAAGACAACAAGTTGGTGCAGCATGAAAAAGTAACTGTGACTCCCCATCTTGGTGCTAGTACTATGGAAGCTCAGAAAGGAGTTGCAATTGAAATAGCTGAAGCTATTGTTGGTGCACTTAAAGGAGAGCTTGCAACTACTGCTGTAAATGCACCTATGGTTCCTGCTGAGGTACTATCAGAGCTTGCACCCTTTGTTGTACTATCAGAGAAGCTCGACAGGTTGGCGGTCCAGTTGATGACAGATGGAAGTGGTGTTAAATCTGTGAAGGTGATATTGGTCACCGGTTCGTTGGGGAGCCCACAGTTGCTGCTCCTCAGCAGTGTTGGGCCCAGGGCCTACCTATCCTTTCTGGGCATATTGTGGTGGCCCATCACTTCCCCTATGTGGGCCAATACCTGTATGATAATCCCAGGAATGGGATCTCGATCGTGTCCCTGGTCCCACTCGACCATTTCCTCATCTAGGTGGTGGGCATCACCGACTCCGGCACCTATCTCAAGGCTTCATCCAACGTTCTCCCATTTTTCTCGCTGTCGAGCCCGGTGCTCATCCGAAGCCCCGCCAATCCGGTTTACCTCACCGTCGTCACCCTCATGGAGAAGGTGATGAGTTCTTGGATCGCTTCCTTACTTGATCGCCTTGAGGACAAGGCGAAAGCAGAGCGTGAAGTGTTGTGAATGCCAATCCAGAGGCAGGACTACCTTAGACTACTACTTTCCATTTCTAGGATTTGCTATGTTAGTTTACTTTCCTTTTCACTTGCAATTCAATAAGCTGTAATAAGGGTGAGAATGAGAAATTATGTCGTCATAATTGTAATAAGGTGGGAATGAAAAATTATGTCATCATTATTGTAATGGAATCTTCTCTTCATAAGGGAGTCTTCCTCTCCTTGTTGGTTATGCAATAGAAAAACTACCTCTTCTACTTCCTTCGTCTTCTTCCTTTTTCCTTGATTGAAGCTAGGTACCTCTTGTATTCCCATTGGAACACAATAGGGCTCCTGGCTCCAGCCGAAAGGGGGGGGGGGGGAGGGGGGTAAAACCTGGCCCGACCGGGTCACCGGTTCGACCGGCCAAGTTGAACTGACCTTGCTAAGTTAATCTACCCAACCAATCCGACTTAAAAACGTGGCTGGGCTGGTCCAAATTTTAAAACCATGGTTTATAATTGGTCGCCAACAAGTCTCAAGAGAAAAAAAGTACTTCAGGTTGCAATTATTATTATGGAGAAAAGTAAGTGGTAGGTGTATTGTCTATTTCCTCTAAGAGGTGCCTACTTCAGGTTACAATTATTTGTTTGTCCATTCATACTTGCCATTGTTTGGCAAAGCAGTGTGACCATTGAAACAATGTGGCTAGTCCAAGTGATTTGGTTTGAAATCCAAGAATTGACTGAGCTTTTGCCATTAAGTGTGCCGATGAAATTTGGACAAAGAAAAGGGTGTCAATGAATAGGTATTACTGTTCATATCCCATTCCCACACCGTCACGCCTCAAAATTCCCTGCAAAGACACCAACATTATTACATTTTCAATTAAAATAAAAGTAACAACTACGCCTTTGCTACTCGCCGACTTCACGCTTCCCTATTCCCTGCAATCTTTCCACGTCTAGTCTTTATCCATGTCTGCATCACAGGATGCATGAATATTCCGAAGAATTACCCAGTAGGATGCAAAAAAACACATAGAAGTAGGATATACAAAGTATGACAAGGAATATGAACAAGAGATGATAATGAATAATCAACAATTTCTGAATTGAACACAAATATTTCCGTCACTAGGGAAATATCATCATTCACCAAGACTCCAAAACATTAAAAGTGTATAGAGGTACAATTTCTACTCTCAGTCATTATCACTCGCAAGTGGTTACTTACCAGATTACTCATCATCAGTCTCTTTCTAGATACTGGCCCCATCAGTGCTTACATACATAATGGGTAAAGACTGCTAAACCTTCCATAATGTCTCAACAGCCTAAGAACGTACATATATGCCTCTTTTTTGGGGGGGGGGGATCCTTGCAAGGTTCTAAAATAACAGAGCCCTTGCAAGATCTAGACATAGCTCTCTGAGCATACTATGAATCCACCTTGGAAAGATCCTCGCAAGGTCTCTTGTGGAAAAATAATTGAGCAATAATTCTCATGACAGTGATATGAGAATATCCTCTGTGATCATCACAACTTTTCTGATAATTGACTCACAACAAGCGTACAAAATAAGATAACCAACACCGAACACGTTACATGTGACTAGCCCTAGATAAGAACTCATAGGACAACGAGTGTTCAAGAACCACTTACTATGACTCCAAGAATCAGAGTTGGAACATGAAAGACATTAGGTTCAAAACAGGAGTATGAAATGAGATAACCAACACCGAACATATTACATGTGACTAACCCTAAATAAGAACTCATGGGACAATGAGTGTTCAAGAACCACTTACCATGACCCTAAGAATCAGAGTTGGAACATGAAGGACATTAGGTTCAAATTTCAATTAAGAGCTTGAAGCAAACAAACACAAGACACAAGGTAAGGAAAATTTATCAAACAGTTGAAAGGCCCTTGGTCAACCCCATGATTAGAGACTTTGTAACTTCGTCAATTTTACTGGAATCCCTAGTCTGGAGTCTTATAATATTCATAATCACATCATTTGCTTACCTATGATATAATAACTTATATTAGTTTAGTATTAGCTAGTTTTAATATAAGTGAGGTATGTTGTCTTGACAGATCACAGATAACACAGATTGAACTAACACTTGAAATTTTTATAGTAGATGCCCCTATGAGTCTAATTTCATACACAATTGACAGCATATTTTTAAAATTTTTCTACAATTAGTTATAACTATTTTCGTGCAGGTCATTGGCGTAGGAATAGTCCTAGTCGAGAGGACTATTTTTAATCCAACTTGATTAGTAGATCTAATTAATGTCTATTATGCTTAATTTCTGACACTTAATGAATTCATACACTTATAAGCATGATACCTTTCATTATTACAGAACCTAATAGTAAATAGTTTTGAAATTTGGGGACGATCCCGATACATTTCCCTACCTAAACACGATTGTGTTGCTATATCTATTGTAATGAACCAATCAGGACAATTGGACAACTAATATCAGACCAATGTGGACTCATCTATAGTAAACAGAGGTCCGACATAACATGAGACCAACTGACCAATGAGGTTTGAATCAATCAGCAACCATACTGCTTCATTTAGAAAGCAAAGGTAGGTATTTTATGACATCTTTTCAATAACACAGAAGGTCGTACTTTTAGGACCATTAATCAGGGACACTCATTCCCCTACGACCCATGAACTATTGTCGACAAAACACTCTTTTCTACTGATCAACAACAAGAAGAGACCAAATCAAAAGCTTTAGGAGTGATGGCCGATCGATCTAACATAATTTGAATCATAATTGACATGTATCAATGTGTTGAGCCCTTAATCCTAACTTAACTCCTCCAAAATTAGGATAACTTACTCCGAATAGAACTGTCATAAACCAACATGACATCGACGAGGACTCCAAATACAAAGAGTTCTTATCACAGTCTAACACATGTAATAACAAAGCAATATGAGTGCACAATTGTAATATATCTCAACAATTTCCATGAATTCATCAAGTATAGCATCATGAAGACAATTGTATCATGAATTGATCACATAGCAATCACATAGCAATTCTAGTATAGAGACAATGTAATTGACATCAGAATCCAATCTCTAGATATTCAAATAGATGAAAGAAAATCCAAAAGAGTTGTGGAAAAAATCATTCTACCTCAAGTGGTTGTTGTAGTCTTTTGCCTTGTTAAATGAACCGTCGCTGGTCGGCCAAAAGTGTTGGCCGACCTGCACTATTAAGGGGCTTAAATACACTAGAGTTTCCTAGTCCAAGTGGGACCTCACCCTAGATTAACTCCCTTTTAATCTTGACCATCCAACCATAACCTCCCAAAACATGCCCTGGCGCCCAAACTCTTTGGCGCCCAGTTCTAATAGGATTCCAAATCTAGTTCAGTAACAAATCTTTCTCTCAAAGTCTACCTTATCCCTAATATCGTAACTGCCTAATTCGGTTACAACTCTTGGCGCTCATTCCCTTTTTGGCACCCCTTCTGATTGGCTATTTCAGATTATGAAGATATTATCTCCTCTTTCCTATTTGGCGCCCAAATCTAGCAATATCCAATTCAGTTATACTCTTCTAATTTACTTGTTGCTTTCTATAATTACTGCTCGTAACTCAAACTCTCATCCTTACTGTAAATCTCTCCCAACTGCTAAAAATAACCGTCTCAAATATTTAAATCCATCCGCAAGACCTGGCGTCCAAATGCCCTGGCGCCCAGTTACAGTTTCACGTTTGAACTTAACCAGGTAACTTCTAATATTACTAGTACTCTAACTCAGTAACTATCCTTATTTACCACTCTTACATGAAGCGTTGCACCCCACGCTACCTAACCATGGCACCTGGCCCCATCCTGGCGTCAGATGCTCTCTGGTGCAACCTGATTGAATCTAGTCCTTCGCTAAACCACATTCTAATGCAACAAAGGAATTGAAACGCATAACAAAACAAGTCATACAAAAATTTAAATTGACAACCAGACTTTCTTAATTTAGGTCGATCATATAAAATAATAATTTTAAATTTTATACAAATTTTTTGGTTGTTACACACACACCTTTTGATTGATTGTATTTTTAACTCTTTTTACTCGCAATCGC
Source organism: Houttuynia cordata (assembly GCA_039654745.1). Lineage (NCBI taxonomy): Eukaryota > Viridiplantae > Streptophyta > Magnoliopsida > Piperales > Saururaceae > Houttuynia > Houttuynia cordata. The sequence goes on from CM077505.1 coordinate 4,521,183, forward strand.
ACGAGACTACTTATAGGCTAGTGGAAACGAGGTTGAACCCAAAGGACTTGGAAGATTAATCTAATTCTAATGAAAGATTGAATTTTTATGATTTTAATTAACTAAAGAAGCAAACTTTAACAAGAAATCAAGTGATGAGAATATGAAAGTATCGAATCCACCACTAAACATGCAATTATTATTCTCAATTAGTATTTCTACAAGATGATATGATATGTAATTCATGTTCTTTGGTCGGACACACGAATTACCAGTGAATTCACTACACGTTCTTTGGTCGGACATGAAAAGTTCATTCACTATAAATTATGTAATTAATTCTATCCTTTGGTCGGGCATAGAATCAATACAATCCTGTTATTATCTAGACACAGGAAATATCAAGATCAAATTTCAATCATATCATATCAGTCTATGGTCAAGCACTAGATCAAATTATGAAACATGAAATTACATTAAGAACAATCATATCAACTCCAATTTCATTAAACAATCAAGAGTAATAATACATATTTAAAGTTTCATCTAGCCTTGATAAGAAAATTAGCCAGACAAAGAAATAGGGAAAGAGATAGCCTGTAGTGTCGAATTCATCGAAACACTATTCACGGGTGTACTGTAGCAGTGACACTGTAGCACGGGTGCTGTAGCGACACTGTTTATCTTCTTCCCCAAATCAGCCCACGGTACTATAGCAGTCCAAAATCACTGTAGAAAATTCACAATTCAGCCCAAAACCCGGCTTTTCTCCTCCCTTTTCTTCCCTCTTCTCCCCTCCGGCCAACTCCTCTCTTCTTCCGGCGGAAACCACGCCCAAAGTGCCTAGCTTTTCCGGCCAAAAGTTCTCCTATACGTCTCTATTTTCTCTCGTCAAAAAGTTCTGTTTTTCGGCTCTATTTTTTCTCTCTCGTCAAGCTCTCTGTTCTTCTCTTTCGGCCAGCTCTCCGTCTTTTATATTCTTTCAAAGTCCAATGCCTCCAAAACAGCCCCTTTCCAAGTGGTAGATGAACCCAAATCATGCCAAATCGAATCCGAGTCTTATCTGTTGAAGGTTCCCATTCTGAGCACTACTCCAAATCCGGGACGAATCCGTGCATAGCTTCCTAACTGAGGCCAAATCCCTGCCAATCCTGAGCCACCCGACACGAGCCCTTCTCCTGTCTGAATGCTCCTGAGCCGAAGCGAAGTCCTCTGGGCACGAGCCCAAGTTCTTTGCTTTATCCTTTTTTTTCGCTGTCGGTGTTGATCATCTCTGTCGGCCACCTCATTCTTGCCGTGGAGCTTGTCTGTCTCTGTCGACCTCAGTCGCCGATCGTCGCCGGACCACGCCGCCGTCTGACCCATGAGCTCAAATCCACCCATGACTGCCCATCGCTCAGAAGAGAGCTCGAGCTCTGTTCTGTTCAGTTGGTAAACACCTGAGCTCGAGCTCGATTCTCTTTTATTTTATTTTATTCTTCTTTAGACCGAACCAACAGCTGAACAAAATACTGAACCGATCTGTACCCTTTTCATTGGATCAAAACCCGTTGTAACGATCTCCATCACCGGATCTAATCTCGTCACAGAAACTGCTTAATGCGCATTCACTTTTGACGATCTACATTTGGACTTTTAAAACCTGCATAAATAAGTTTAGATACTACTTAGACGCATAATAAAATATAAATCTTATTAAATCCAATTAACACATCTAAATTTATCAATTAAACGCATTTATTTATTAAACTCTTAATTGCTTACTTAACATTAATAACCATTAATAATCTTTACTTTCAACTAAAATTATAACTAACATATAGGCAAAAAAGCATATAAAAATACGTATATTTTGTAGATATCACCTTTCATGTCACAAGACAATGAAACTAGAAAAGAGATATTGAATGGTGTATACTCCAAACAATCGCATGGGCAACCTTCCGTGTTTCACCTTGCCCTTATAAAGATGGCAAACCATAAGCAGGTTAGCCAGCACGTGGAGATGTCTTGTCTAGATTAACCTGAAACATGAACTTGAAGTTAAGGCTCACAAAGTGCGTATGGCCCATGTGAAAAGTAATCTAGTTGCACTTAATTTTATGATTAGTTGCGTTTCTCTATTCTACTATCTAATACTTTGTGTAAATATATCTATGTAGTGAATATTACTGATCTTTCAATAAACAAAAAAAGATAAAATAACATAGAAATAAAAAAGATAAAGGAAAAGTAAGAAACTTAGAAGAACACCGACGATCTTTATCTTCTACATGTGTCTTGTCACTAACAAAGATGGTAGAAGTTAAAAGAAGAAAAAAGTTGTAAGTTGTCCAACTGCAATAGCGTAGAAGTAGCAGCATAAGTGAAGGTTGCTCAAATGCACAGAATTTTCAAGAGATCAACTTCTAGTCCAAGTGCACCATCTAAATAGATAGATCTTTCAGTTAAAATCAGCAACTTTATAAAGCACATCTATTTTATGTTTTGGTACCTATCTTTCCATTCATTTTAAAGGAACAGAAATTTCAGATAAACCTTTCAGAAAAACTTAGCATATGTTTACTTTTCACAGCGCAGATTCAGAAAACTTTTGCAATCTTAAAAAGGAATAGAAAAGTAAGAATGATCAGGAAAGGACTTGGAGAGTGTCTGGATTTGTACATGTCATACTTGTGCAGAGGCCACACTGATTGATGTCTCCAAAGAGGCCATTTCAGGAGTTAATTGCGTATCAAGCATTAACTATAAGCCAAATTTAATGCTTATCAAGCATTTATCCACTTATTTTAACTTGCGAAAGAATATAGCAAAACACCAGCACTATATTATACAAGCATATCTCACTACAATTCTTTTATCACAACACAGCTTTGAAGAGGCACCATGTGCCAGAGTTGCTTGCACATACGATATGAGCATTAACTAGAAGCTTTATCCATTTTGTTTCGCACTAACTAGAAGCTAAAATCAATGCTTTCAATCCGAATCTTCATGCTATTCACCATTCTAACTTATAAGAGGATAAACAATCCTCATGCTATCCTACTTCCTAAATGATAATACGAAATATCTTAATGTATCCATCTGTGTTTAACAGATAACCAGCACATTTTTGTAGAGGCATATCGCATGCCAAGTAGTTATTCAAGAAAGAACTGAACCTCAATTGCAGATAAATCACAATATTCCAGTCAAAATGCTGCTGAAGCAGCTCTTAGGAAGCTAACTACATGACCCCATGAAAAGGGGGGGAAACTAACTTATCTAAACATTCAATAATCTAAATAAAGTTTATATGCATGGAAGAGATTGAAACAGACCTTTCACGTCGATTACATCCACGAAGCAATGAACAATCCGATGAAGCTTGACCGCTTCATGTGCACACGCGAAGCTCAGAAGTTTAATTAATACCTTGTTTTGTTGAGACAGAGACACAATCATCTCTCCCGTCTGTTAGTATCTTCTTTAGACTGCCATTCCAACATAAAGAAAAAGGCAAAAATCAACATGTCTGCAATTCACACTTTGGATGGCTAACTGGATCTATAAAAAAGAGCTTATCTAGAGATAACACTGCATAAAAAAGGATCAACTTTACTCGAATCCCAGAAGAAATCATCTAAAAAAGACCTTTTGCATTAAAAATTGGCTGAAAAAACCAGCTTACTACACTCAAGGATCCAACTGCCTGAAAAACAAGATTTGAGCGTGTCAATGCTAATCTTCTCTCTGTATCATTCTAATTTTATCAGATGTCTCTAAAGGGAGAAATATTTGAACTTTGCCATTTCATTATATTCTATTCTTTTCTTGCTATATAATGCGATGTGGGACTAAAAGGACAGCCAACTCCTACGCCCACATATAACGTACCTCTTGGCCCTGAATGTGTCAAACACTTTCTTCCAGTATATACCAGCATGAGGGGGACTCCAAAGCCAACCATTACCATGATTGGCTCCATGTTCGACGATTGAAGCGTTGAGCCTACGTATGAGCATCGGGCCTTGTCAATAAGTTATTCTAGCGCGCAATTAACCTAACTACTATGTGACCAAGAGACATTGAACGGTAAGATCGGTGGCACACACTAGCTCACGTGCCAAAATATTTCTCCAATCAGCAAGTTCAGCTAGCAACTTTGCGTGTACATAAGCAACTACACTCACAATCTGCACATTCTTGTACCACATGTGGACCTGTGGAGCAAAAATTTGAGACCATTTCTGTAAGAGAACATGTAACATTTGAAGTTATAAGGATGAGTAGTTCACCAACCCCTGTATTTGCAAGCACACTCTCCAAAGATGGTGGACATCCACTCCATGAATATGCAAGATGTCCCTGTTGAAGAAGGGATGACCATCTTTCCCCATGTAGTGGGATGGGTAGGCTAAGGGCTTATTTGGCGGCTACATAATTGAATTTTAGAAAAATTCAGCTTCTTCATAAAAATTTATTCATTTCCAATGAGATTTTTCAAAAGAGTCTAGCTTTCACTTTATTGATTTTTTTCAATGATATTTTTTTTATAATTTTATAAAAAAATAAGGGTAAATAATAATAAAAAAATATAATCATAAAAATATATTTTTTATCCCAACCTTTTATATTTATTTACAATCATGCCATTCGACCCTAAATTTTTCCCTAAAAGTCACTTCTTTTCAACCAAATACCATAATTCTTCAATCCAAACATACCCTATATAGAGAAGGGATGACAAACTACTCATCCAAATTTAATCAAAACATAAAAAAGAAAGAGTCAAGCTAACTTGGGCTGCAACGTTCGTATGTTAGTATGCTATAGGGCAGGCAACACAAGTTAGCTTTTTCGATAAGTAAATACATGTCAGTCGTCTTCATTAATTGTCAACTCAAATCCTTTAGCTCTTTGCCCCATTAAACTTACTAATTATATTGTGTGCTACAAATGTTAGCGATTAACAGCTTGAGCGCACGCCTTCAGCCTACGCGCCATTGATCTCCAAGATCGACGGCTCGTGTCACGCGTACGCAAATCCCATCAGATCAAAGGCCAGGATTGAAAGTGGGAAGTTCGTATCGTTTGAATGAGACGAACAGCAAAGCTGCCTGGCTTTTGTCTTTTGTTTTATTTTGAGTTTCGACCCCAGTAGATCTCCCTCCCTGCCCCCCTCTCTCTCTAGACTCTCCTTCTCTCTCTAGGATTCTGTGGTTGGTGAATCAGCGGCGGGCCAGCTTCTCGTCGTCGCCGGCGCCAACAAGGCCTCCTGGATTGAATGGACGCGATCAGGAAGCAGGCCACGAAGCTGAGGGAGCAGGTTGCCAAGCAGCAGCAGGTGAATTCGTTTCCCCATATCGATCCCGCCTTCTTTGATTTATGGGTTGTTGGGTTATTGGGTGTCTCTGATTTTAGATCCCATGTTTGAACTTGATTCTTGATTTTTGAATGATTACCATGTTTGTGTATATTTGTTTGGCATTCGGGTTGCTTGGGAATGTAACAAGTTTTAATCTTTGACATGCCAATTAGGTTGTGGAAAAGGGCTGTTTGTAGTTTGGTCATTGATATGAGGCCATGGCTAGAACTGATGTTAAAAGAAGGAGAGAGAGAGAGAGAGATAGGTAAGGGAACTTGGATGGAATTAATAAGAAAGGATATGGATATGTTAAGAGTTGGCTCAAAACAGGCTAGAGTGGAGGCGTAAGATCCGTGTCGCCTAACCTCAAATAGTTGCAAAGGTGCTACTTGATTATCATTATGATTATGGTATGAGGTCATGGCTAAGAAATGATGACAAAAGAGGGAGAGTTAGACCTAAGAGAACTTGAATGGAATTAATAGGCAAGGATATGGGTATGCTAAGAGTTGGCTTAAAATAGGCTAGAATAAAGGCACAAGATCATGTCACATTGGGAAAAGGTGCTACTTGATTATGATTATCATTTTAATATGAGGCCATGAAGATGAAATAAGGAATTCCACTTATATGTCAACGATGAATCATAGGATGGAGCACAGTTTAACTTGCTTGATGTTAGCAGATTCTTGAAAGTAATAGAGACATTTTTTAAATTGGTCGTTTAAATTTACAGTCTGCAATATCTTTGTCCTATTGGGAAAGAACCATAGGAGAAGTAAGTTTGTATGGTTGCCCTTTCTAGCCTTACGGGCACTGGATGTAGCAGATTTGGATTATGTGTTGCATTTCATGTCCTCATGACAAAAAGTTTGGCTCAATGCCTCACAATTTGTCACTAGAAAAGTTAGGCGTAGGAAGCACAAGTTGCCGTCAGTGTTCTGAATGTTTGAACTTAGGGAAATTGCAAAGGTGTTAAGCTGAGATGTAACTATTTGTGAAGTAAATGATGCACTATTGTAATCCTGCTAAAAAAGGATTGTTACACTGCAGAGCAATATGAAAATGTGCTAAGCGAAACTGTATTCTGCTCTTATAGAGGTATAAATTGCCGACAATGATACAGACTACTGCAGAAAATATTGAAATATACAGGGGATTACTACTATACTTTTAATATCTTGATGACGTCTGAATGTACGAAGTTTTGAAAGGATCTATTTCTTTGTCGACGGTGAGGAAATGGCTTAGCAGACGTGAAATTTCTGTTACATGGTCAGTTTTTCAATAAATCCGAATATTGAACTGAACCATGATGCGATGCCTTAAACGTGCTTCCAGTCAGTGGCAGAATAAGAGTTCTAGATAGAACAGACAGGCGGATGGATCAGGTGCAATGATATTAGAAAGCTATATGAAAGTTATGCTCTATTTGTTGTTTGCCTCTTTTGCAATTCAAGCTTCATCATTGCCCTCTATTGTCATTTGTTCATATGTTTGTATGTTTGATGTTTTGTCTGCTTTAGAATAAAGATTGCATATTGTTGTTTGACTTTTTGACAGGCTGTTTTTAAGCAATTTGGATATGGGGGAACTGATAATGTAGTTGCTGATGAGGCAGAACTCCAGCAACACCAAAAGCTTGAGAAGCTGTACATATCTACTCGTGCGGGAAAGGTTAGATATCTTGTCTTGTATATTACACGTAACAATCTTGCAAATTTTGTTTGCCTTTTCTTACATTCAAAGTGCATTTTCAGCATTTTCAAAGAGACATAGTCCGTGGTGTGGAAGGATTTATTGTCACCGGTTCCAAGCAAGTTGAAATAGGTGGGTTGGTGAAGTTTATCTTTAGAACAATTCACATTTTTTGGCACTAATCTTGACTATTTAGTCAAAGTTTACTTCTAGGTACCAAATTATCTGATGACAGTCGAAAATATGGTGTCGAAAATACTTGCACGAGTGGTAATACGTTATCCAAAGCTGCTATGAATTATGGACAGGCTCGTTCACAAATTGAGAAGGAGCGTGGGAACCTACTAAAGGCCCTTGGTACTCAGGTTTGCTAGTTTTTCTTTTTTGTAACAGGTGAAAGAGTTTTTGCTTGCTTCTTTAATGGAGTTAAAATGTATAATGCACTTCTGGCGTATGAGATTCCATGAAATATGCTTGTAGCTTATGGTTAGTTGGAGAACAATCTGAAGTTGATATCGCTTCAAGTTTTTCATCATTGTCAAACTTGAACTCTGGATTGTTATTCTTATCTTTCAAATGTAAAATATGGCTGCATCTATTGGCATATGGAAGATGTCAATTATGCTTTATGAACATTAGAAAAGACAAACAATATGGATCGCATTAGATGCATGACACTCAGATATGATTAACCTTGTCAAATGCTTACCTTGTGGAATCCTTGTTTGGTCCTTCTATGTAATTTCTGCGGGCTTCATGGTATTATAAAACAACTTGTGGTATGAGATTATTTGAAAATCGATTGATATATGGAATAAACTGGAGCTGGTAGTTCGAGTAGAGTGATGCATGGGCGCTTCATCTGGCCTTTAACAATTTAGCAGCAAGTCATTGTTATATTATTATTAGAACTTCAATTACCTTTTTTTTTAGTTCTTCAAGTGTTTAAGTGATTTGATATTCCAGGTTGCAGAACCCTTAAGAGCTATGGTGATGGGGGCTCCATTGGAGGATGCTCGACATCTTGCCCAGCGCTATGATAGGATGAGGCAAGAAGCAGAAGCACAGGTGCACCTATACCTTTACTTTTATTCTTTTCTGCAGGACCAAAATAGAAATCAATGATTAGTTAATTATATAACTTTCACAAGTAACGTTTCAGTTAAATCATTTGTGGTACTGTAACAGGCAATTGAGGTCTCCAAACGCCAGTTGAAAGTGAGGGAAGCACCAGGTAATCTTGACAATGCTTCAAAGTTGGAAGCAGCTGAAGCAAAGTTGCAAGAGCTGAAATCAAATATGGCAGTTTTGGGCAAGGAAGCTTCTGCAGCTATGGCTGCTGTAGAAGCACAGCAACAACGTTTAACACTTCAGCGTCTTATTGCCATGGTTAGGACTGTTGGCGTGTGTATTGTTGAGAGTGATTGTGCTTCTCACTTAAAAGAAGATTGTGGATGCCTTTTTAACAGTACAGAAACAACCAACTTTCTATTTATAATGCAGGTTGAATCAGAACGCTCTTTTCATCAGAGAGTACTACAAATCCTTGATCAGCTGGAAGAAGATGTATGTGCTATCATTGAACTTTGAACAATTTTTTTCAATTGGCTATAATTTTTTCTACTACATGTCTCTTTATTGGCAGATGGTGTCAGAGCGCCAAAGGATTGAAGCTTCTCCAAGCCCAATTGTCGACAATCCTCCTCCTCCACCTCCATCATATGAAGAAGCAAACGGTGGTATTTCTTCTCCAACATATGACGGCACGACTGACAACATGGGATATTTCTTAGGAGAGGTAAGTTACACTCAATAAAAATACTGAAGGAATATTCAAATAGAATGTAGAAATTCTTTCCTCAAGTGTCTTTATATATGTAATTGTTTATGCTCAGGTAACGCATTCATACAAAGCTGAGACTGAGGTAGAACTGAATTTGTCAGTTGGTGAGTTCGTTGTTGTTCGGAAGGTATGTGGCTACTTCCCACTTCTTAGCTCCAAATGTTTGACTCTTTTTTCTTTTTGGTAAATCTACTACTTAATGTTTTATGGGTAATCTTTGCATGTAAAATCCATCTAGGAGCCATAAAAAGAAGGTAGTGTAAGATCTGCTGGAAAGCAGAACATCCATAATGAGACGATGAGATGTACCTATGTTTGTCCAAAATGGAAGCTGATGACTCTACATCACTGTACACATACACCCGTATTTTTATTGGACAGTCAAAGTGGGCCTCACATGTTCCACTTTTTCACTGTCCAACAAACACCTGCTGCGTCACCGCTGTATGTCTTCACTGGTGTGCCATTGTTATTTTCTGTCCAGAATTGCCATTATATGAGCTTGATATTGCAAAAAGGAAAACCTTGCTGTCATTCGTACATAGCCAATATTTGCTTTTTCTTTTTTTTGTTAATTTTGTTTGTGCTTTTATGCAAATATGCTCTGCTAGCTTTTTGCTGGGCAGAAATCTGAAGTGATTCTATAAGCCTTGGTTGAATGAATTAGATCCATTCAGCAGCCGTTTCTTGTTTTGAAAATTCCTATTACAAAAGTATTTGGGCCTCCGCAGTCCTATGAGTCTTGCGTGTGGCTTTATTTTGATTGGCCTTCCTGGCTTGAAAAGTGAGAAAGGATGAGGGACGAGGACTGAGAATGAAAAACGAAGGTCTGGGAAAATCCACAGGCTTGTTTTCTATACCACAAATTTTTTTGACAGACCCTTTTTTGGTAACTCCAGGTATTAAATGGGTGGGCGGAAGGAGAGTGCAAAGGCAAGGCTGGTTGGTTCCCATTTGGCTTCATTGAGAGACGGGATCGGGTTCTTGCAAGCAAGATGGCTGAAGTATTTTAGATATTCTCCTCGTTCTGAAGAAAAGTTGTAAACAGTGTAGCTTTATCTGTTATATAAGTTGATGGAATGTTGACCGAGTTGAGTTTGTACGAGTTTTTGACGATGTGGATGGACCTCTTTACGTGTTGACATGTTCGATCATTTTGTTGATGCCAAGGAAAATGTTCGATCATTTTGTATAAGGAGGAAGTCTCTGTGTTTCATCGAGTATACTCATCCTTTTCTGTTTAATGTTCGTTATAATTGAAAGGCCATAATCAATACTCCTGTTGATATCAACAAAAGCCATGCTGCAGTACTCCAGTGCAGAAACTAGCCGAGTACTACTAATTTTCTTTAAATGAGCTTCTTTTGGCTTCTGTCAAAAGTGTGAATGAATTCAAGGTGTCCTTCCTTTTATTCCATTTCCCTTTTGATGTGGTATAGGCCTGCCATTGGCAAATTCATGAAAAGAAAGGAAGTGTTAGCAACTCTAAACTACCTCATCTAAAAGGAATCTCTCTAAACTCTAAATATAGAAACAATAAACCATATTAATGACTGGGAATTAGAAGGTTCGATGACATAGACACTGCTATTTCATGCTTGAACCCTATGGTGTTGCGCTTTAACAACGCTGCTAAACTATGAAGCACGGTTATGGCACTGCCGGCTACCTGCATATCGGACGAAAAAGAAAACGTATATGTTTCCAACACGACTGGATATCTGTTGGATACGTTTTCGACATGGATCCATTTTTTTAATTTATTTTGAATATGCGAATGTATGTCCACGACTGGATATCTGTTGGATACGTTTTCAACACAGATCCAATTTTTTTTTAATTTTGAATACGCGAATGTATTATCCTACTACTACTACAAGAGTTGTTACCAACCACATTCAACCAAGGTATACTCATCTCATCATCAATTTTAAATTTTTTTTATTATGTTCCAACCTAAAATAACGATATCATAATTTTTTTAAATACTTCATTTGAGAATTTGAGTTTTTTTGTAAAAAGCACAATAATCATTTTGCCTCATATTCGAAATAACTCAATATTTTTGGGTGAACTATTAAAGATTGTTTCTTTTTTATTGACTTTTAGAGTTGATTTCGCATAAATATCTTGTTCATTCATCCCTTGTAATTATTCTTTGTATAAAAATTATAAATAAAAAATTATTTTTTACTCACAAGTTTGTAGCTGTAACATTTACAAAGTTTGGAGGAAAAAATGTGGCTCTCAATACCAAAAAATATATTTAAAATATAATTTCTTATTAATCATGTTATATCCTACTTTTTGGGAAATTGCCGTGTCCCCGTGTCTGTATCGTGTCACCGTATCCGTATCCGTGCTTCTTAGCCACTAAACAATCAACTTATTTTTCAAACAAAATCAGGGATCCAATGAATGGGGTATGTGTTTCATCTTTTCATCCCCTTCTATCAGCTTCCAGGCTTAAGAAAGCACATGTTCACAAAAGTTGAAAAATGCCCCTCTTCACTTTTAACCTTTTTCATATATTTTTTATTTGTCTCCCTACATTCTTTTAGCCTATTATATAAATAATACATTAAGAAAAAAGTAAAATGGGTATTTTTGTCTTTTGCAATTTTTTAATTTCTTAAATTACCAGCTATTTCTGCGGATGCAGTCATGCAGACAAAGACGAAACAGACACATGAACAACTCCAAGATGCTTCCTCCTTCACATTCGGGTTTTCTATTCTCCTATATCTTTTGAGGTACGCGTCTTTCTTGCCTTTTACTGTCTCATTTGTTCTTAGCCTGCTTGGTTATCATAATTCATTTCTACTTTAAAATGTCTTGCATTATAATAAGATAGCACAAGGTTATTCTGCATGATTACAAGAAAATAGGCTAGAGCTGCATTGATACATCATTTTTTATGAATTATTTTAGTACCCACCTCTATCTGGCCTTTATTTCTGAAACAGTAACCTCGTTGATGGAACAAGTTTCTGGTGGGTTTGCTGGTGAATCAGTTTGTGCCCTGTACCCAAGTGCAAAAGCAGGCAGTTTTGGAAAAGGTAAGGTAGCTGCTTCATTGCTGAGCATGAACAAGACATCTGACATGGTTGGTCGATCCATGGGAATCTCTTGCACACACAAGAGTCCCGCATGAATGCACCTCATGACTTTGCTTACGGGAGTTGAATCAGTCGGTGACGGATCCATCAATTCCAAGACTTTGCCATCTTTCCATAATTCCCATGCCTGAAACAAGCTTAGGTTACTTAACCATATGATCATGTTTTTGTACAAAGACCACAAACCCTATGAAAATGTCTTACAACAAAAGAAGACTTAAAATTGTTGAGCTTACGAATCCGAGGAGATTCTGATAGTGGCTAGAGTTATGGAAGCTGGTGTTCCTTTTTCCACTAACAATCTCGAGCATTACGACTCCGAAGCTGAAGACATCCGATTTCTCCGAGAAAAGGCCTTCCATTGCATACTCAGGTGACATGTAACCACTGGATTTTGTTATTCAAATATAGTCAGTAGTTTGCGCTGAAGGGCCGATCTTTTTGCTTTTATTGTGGGCTTATAAACATGTGGAAATGTTAAGTTCAACTGTGGGATCTCTTACTATGTTCCAACAACTCTGTTTGTATTGGCTTCAGATTTGTTTTTGTCAAAGATTCTTGCCATTCCAAAATCAGAGATTTTAGGATTCATCTCACTGTCCAATAGAATATTGCTTGTTTTCAAATCTCTGTGAATTACTCTTAGTCTGGAGTATTTGTGAAGATAAAGAAGTCCTTGGGCAATCCCTTCAATAATGTGGATGCGCTTCATCCAATTTAAGTTCTTTGCCTTGCTTCTATCTAGCTCATTTTGCAAATAAAATGGGCATATAATTATCAGTGAATGATAAAATTAGAAATTTTATATTGAGACTTACAGTTATGCCCCATCTCAACTTCTTTTGTTAAGGAACATGAAAAACATAAATAAGTATCAAACAGATAGGAATTAAAAAATAGCATACCAAACAGGAAGTAGTCCAAGCTTTTGTTGGGCATAAATTCATAGAGCAAAATTTTCTCTTCTTCTTCAAAGCAGAAGCCAAGAAGCCTGACTAAATTTGTATGCTGGAGCCTGGCAATGAGTGTGATCTCATTTTTGAACTCCACTAGTCCTTGCCCTGAAGCTCTGGAAAGTCTTTTAACTGCTATTTCCTCCCCCCCTGGCAGCTTGCCCTAACCAAATATACAGTTACAGTATGTGTTGTTGCTCTAAGCAATATTATCATTCATTACCATCATTATTAGTTACTAGTTTTTGCTGCACAGGTGCTACTACTATCACTTGATTGAGAAAAGTTATGCTAACCTTATAAACTGGTCCAAAGCCACCTTCTCCTAACTTATTGGCGGTTGAAAAGTCATCTGTAGCAGCTCTTACTTTAGTCAACATGAATAACTGCAACTCCGAACCTTTGTTCTGTAGGTCTTTGTGTTTGTTTCCGTTGGAAGCACCATGGTTATCAAACTCAGACAGATAGTTCTCATTTTGTGTGATCCTTGTTCCTGGCAAACAAAATGCGAGGAAAATGCTCAAGTTGTGAGGATTCCTTCTACTTCAACTGGATTATGGACAAAATGTCATACTAACTAATTCCACGAAAAAAAAGCAAAAAATACCATATCGGAAAATCTTTCTCCTCCACAGATAGCATGCCAGGGAGGAAACCAGAAGAATGGCCAGGACAGAAGCTATCACAGGGACCAATTTTGCTGTTAGGTTCTTGTTTTTTCCACCAGGTTGGTTCTTTGGAGCTTCAGCCATTCTGTTTAGGGATGATTCTGTGTATAAGAAAAGAAAATCAACATCAATATGAATTTAACACCGGTACATGTACTTGGAGCTCTAATAATCTGTGACTTTTTGCTTCTTTCTCACCAGAAGAAATTCGGGAGTAGACATCAATTTGTCCAAAATCTGAGTTCGGATTAGGCAAGGAACCCTTGTCCATGAAATAGCAACCTGTGTGGTTGTCATAGAAAGTGGCATAACCTAAACAAGAACAGTTCATCCTGCAATGGAGCTCACAATCACTGGGACCTACATTCGAATTTGGTAAATACCACATATATGGAACATGTTTTTTTGACCACCATATAAACTCATCCCCTTCACTGCATTTTGATTTCAATGTTCCCAAGCAACCAATTGGCATTGTGTCGGTGGCACATAAACCAGCATGTTGCAGGCCTAACATGTACCACCCCAAGCCATCCCAATGATGCTGAACAATTTCGCCAGTGGAATTTATCACCCAGATTGAAAGCGATGCACTATTCTCGTTATGGTAGATGAAATAGTTTTCCTCCTCATTAGAAACAAAGCTGAAATTGAGTTGTAGCTTTATCCAAGACATGAACTTGAAGTCATTCCCATCCCAAGTCCCACTGGTCCAAATAGCCACCCCTGTATCTTCTACCACCAACTGCTCGGTTTCGTATTCATCAAAACTCGTAGTAACTCCTCTCTCTTGTACCACCAACTGCTTGGTGCCATTGAGATCGGTGCTCATAGAGAAGGCCCCTGGAGCTGGAACTTCTGGATTCAACCATGAAGTCAGCTTCCAAACTTGATGAGTTTTTCTGTTTATGCCCAACTTCATTCCAGGAAGAAAAGCATTACATGGATAGTCAATGCTTTGCCACAGGAGCTGCCCTGCATCTTCATCTCTCAAGAGAAGGTTTCCAGTGTCCAAGAGCTTGAGTGTTAGATTCTTTGCAGCATCCAAGATTGAATCAGAGAACAAGGTGATGTTCATCCCCATCCGATCAGAAACTACTAGTTGTCGCCCATGAGTGCCATTTATAGTTAAGATCCCGGATGTGTCAGGGATTGGGTTTTCTCTGTTGGCAACCCATACCACTGTGTTTTCAGTTATGATTCCACCATGCCATATGCCGAGATAACGATTTCCGGAAGAACCGATGCTGAAGAAACCTAGCTCAAAAAGACCTTGGGAGGATTGAAGTTTGTCATAGTCAAGAATCGATTCACCATATCCTAATGTGTCTTTTGCATGAGAATCTTGAATGAAGCAAAATGAAAGTAATTGGAAAAGAAGGCACCTAACAAGTCTAGTATGGTTACTCATCAGATGTTGCAGGGAGAAGAATTCAATATTCTCTTCTTATCTACCTCCTGGTCTTTTTGCAGAAGTTGTGAGTTTGATTCTAACAGTGGCTGCAACACATGACTTGAGTCTTTGGTGAGGAATGTAAACTTAATTATAAAGTTGGCTGAGAAATTTCATTGAAAGTTAAATTGGGGACCAGATTTTGTGAATGCATGTTTTGTTATATTGGGGGGGCAGACTTGACCAAAGACTTGGAGTGTAAACTTAGGGGCTGTTTGGATGGTAAAAGTGCAAGGAAATTGAAGTAAGATTCATTTGAATTAATCCATCTGAATTTGGGAAGAATGAGAAATTCGATTGGATAGAGAAACTGGTGAGAATGTGAATGTGTAATTATTGATTAACAAAACGTCAACAATTTCATGAAACATGAAAGTAGGGGAGAATTTGGTGAAAGTCCTTGAGAGGAACTTCACCAATTTTAGGTGAAAGTGAGGAAGAATTGAACTTTCATATAAAATTTCAATTTTTCCATTTTTCACTATCCAAACCCACTTTGGAAAGTCAAAGAATTGAAATTCCATGAGAATTTCTAATTCTTCCCTTATTCTCTATCCAAACCTATTTCTACTGAATTGAAGAAGAATTAACACTGAACGGAGTGTGCATTCACTATCCAAACAGTTAATTATAAACTTGGCTGAGAAATTTCATTGAAAGTTCAATTGGGGGACCAGACTTTGTGAATGACTTAGTCAAGTCATATTGCTCAATAAGTAGTCAATAACTCCAAAAGCTTGACTTATGAAAGAGAATCGAAGCTAGAATTTGGGATAAGGAAAAATCTCTTGCCTTCCTCCTATCCATGGCCTCGTTCAAAGTTGCATACACATGGTTAGTATTCTTGGGGAAGGAGCTATGCCAACCCAAAAGAGCTTTCAATAGCTGAAACTCATGCCGCTGAAAGTCACTGCTCAGTGAATGAGGTCGGAAGAGATTCTATTTGTTATAAACTGAATGAATAAAAGGCCAAGCTTAATGTAACACCCTAAAAATCGGTATGTTTTCTAAACTGCTAATTTAGAAAACTAATCTAAATTAGGAAAGTTTAGCTGCCTATTTTGATTTTTGGTTATGATATGTGGTTTGCTATGTTGAGTGATTGATGTATTGCATGTTGAATTGTTTAATCAATAGACCAATTAGGCAGGATACCAGGGTGCGAGGACTGGCCCTGACGTTGGGCTCAACCTGGCACTGAGGCTGGATTGGCGCCAGGGTATGAGGACACCTGACGCCAGGAGTGGGGCCAGGCGCCAGGGTACGAGTACTGCATGTGGAGACTCGTATGAGTGAGGTGATTCATTAAGATGAAGCGTGGTCACGTGAGAAGTTACGAGATTTGATGTAATTGCACATGTGTCAGGAGTTGGAGGAACCTGAGTGCTAGACCCACTGGGCATGGCACATGTGAGGTCATGTGTGTGTGAGACGAGATGGTCAAGACGCGTGTGGTACATGATCTACGCGAGATGGAGTAGCATGTCACGTACGTAGGACGACAGAGTCACTCAACCGTGAGACACATGCCAGACGCAGAAGCACCTAGGTGTCAGAGCCACGTGGACACAGGGCTAAGAACGTCTTGCACGTGGGTGACATGTCAAGTTGTGGCTTACCTTGGAAGTTAGAGAAGATCTTGGTGAAAAAGATGTGATTTGATTTCCTAGTTGTAACTAAGGATAAGATTGTGGTAAATCGGGAAACTTCTTAAATTGATTATGATTAATTAAGGGAGCCAATCATGATTGAAGGAGATTATCCCCTAAATATGCACCAACCAATCAGAGAAGGGCGCTCAATTTGGAGGGATGCCCAAGTGGTAAGGCTTGGATTTGGTAATTTCCAAATTTGATCTTTGAAATCAATTTGAAGAAAGATATGATTCTAATGAGATATAGAATCCCAACAAAATTGGGAAAACAAAAGAGGAGGACGTCCTTGCCAATTAGGAGAAGGCTTGTGATTAGAAGTAGGAGATTATTTGGAGTAAGAGAATCTAGGAAATAGATTTAACCTAATTGGGATAGGTAACCACATATAAAAACACCACAAAAGAGGGGGCCGGCCCTTCTTGTTGGCCGACCACCCCTCCCTTGTGTGTTGATTTAGTTTTCCTTTTCTTCTCCTATTTCTACTCCAAAACAACACTATATTACCCTTCTCCCTTGACTCTAAACTCATCCGATCGAAAGGACGATGGCGGCATTGCGTAGAGGAAGCCAACACGATCGTGAAGAAGAAAGAAGCTATCACATTCAAGTTTGGTAGAATGGTTTTTCCCAACTTTTATTCTAGATTTCCTATTGAATGTAAGGGATGTCTTGTTGATTATCTTATACCATATATCTTAGTTTTCTATTGATGATTGAGTGGATTCAAGTTAGTTCATAAAAGAATTTCATATAAATATGTTATATATGTGTGTATGTGAATCATTGTTATCGATATTCCTTCCATGCTCACGTGCTAGTGCCTAGAGGGTACCCCCATGTTGTTTGGATGTCTATTAATTCATGATCTTATTGACCTTGCCACGTTTTGTCCATATCATATTGTTATGTTGTTGAGTCAAGTTACAACAATTCATAAGCTATACAATTTTAATAATAGAGAAAGGGCACTTTTTGTAATTAGAAAGTGAACAATTATAATGGGACATGTCAGCTTTGTTGTTTGATGACTTACCGACCATTGAAAGGGGCCTTTCTTGTTCTGTCAGTCCTCTGATTTGTGCGTGAAGGTGTCCAGAGTTAGTTGTCTTGGTTGGTGAATAATTATATTATCAAGGTGGTATTAGTATAAGAGAAAAGTTTAAATGAGATCACTCTCATGTAGCTTATATGAGGCCAATTCAATTTGTAGCCATTGGATCTTGATCAGACGACTACAAATAGCTACAATGAACTCACTTACCCACTGATGTGACACACTCACTTATTCACTGATTTGATACCCACCTTCGGATCGGAATCTAACGACCTAAAAGATTGGCCTAATGCTCCTTATATGAGAACGATCTCATGTAAACTGTTCTCTTAGTATAAGTAGGTTTGGATGATAAAATACACCTTAAGATAGGTAAATTACTAAATTCTAGAACCACTAAGGTTCTGTAATGGACATAGGGAGTTTGTAATTAAGGTCAGAAGGGATTTATTAATCAAAATAGAAGATGATTAGTACTGTTAATCAAATCTAATTAAGATTAATGCTCTCGGTCAGAACTATTTTTGTGCCAATGACCTGTGATGAAATAATCATAACTAATTACAGAAAAATTAAGAAATTATGCCGTCAGTGACATTAAAAACTAGACTCTTGAGATAATTACGATAAAAATTTCAGAACTTAGGTCAAACTGTGCTGGCGGTGGGGACCGTCGGAAGTGATCTGTTATGTATAAAATAGAGTACTGTAATTACTAATACTTACTAATACAAAACAATATGGTATAATAAGGACACAATAACACTTATTATACATTATAATATTTATCAATAATTATTACAGTAAGAGTAATTTAATTAAAAAGATGGATATTGTTGAGTAATCCTAAGTGGCGTTGTGTTCCAAAAGTCTCTAGTTTTTGTATACAACTTTGAGTCAGTTGAATTTCCGACTAGGGTCCGAACTCTCGAATCCTATTATTCTGTTTTGAATGTGGACTTGTGATTCTTGTATTCAGTTGATTTCAGGGGTGTTCCTGTCTAGGGCTATGCACAGTGTAAGCTATCCAATGTATAAAAAGCCTGTTGATACTTTGTTGTGAGTCATCTGCTGATTGAGATATTGAAAATCTCATTGGTACTCCTGTGGTGAGTCTTATTCTGATAGAGATAATGAATTCTCGTTTGTACTCCTAGAGTGAGTCAAGTATTGGTGAATGATACCTTAAATTCCAGAGTGTTGCGACCTCTGTTTTGTGAAATATTGCTCAGTTCTATGTTAACTGCTTCTCTACTAAGAGTCGTTATGAAGATCTCTTTGAGGTGGAATCATAGTATGCTTAGAGAGCCATTTTTAGATCCAGAGTGATCTCCGATTTATATTGGACCTATGTAGTTTTGCCCGAAGAAGGGCAAATACGTACGTTTTAGATTACAAGATATTACAGAAGGTCTTGTAGTCTCGGCTCATTGTGACCGTAAGCACCGATGGGGCTAGCATTCCTAGATGCATGGCTGGGTTCCAAAGAGAGAACCTCTAGGATGATCTGGTAAGTATCCACTTGCGAGTGGTGAGATCAGAGAGTAGAAATTGAAGTCTCCTTATACTATGGATGTCTGGAGTCAGTATTTATTGATATCTTCTCCCTGCACTTTGGATGTTCGGAGTCTTGAATATGGTAACTTCTCTTTCTACACTTGTGGTTGTTCAGAGTCATGATTATTATTATTTTTTCCCATACTTGTGAGTTGGGATTGTCATTGATTGATGTTATTACTTAGGTAAAGTTAGCCCTCTATTCAGTTCTGATACTATTGAATATTCAGTTGTCTGTTGTTGAACTTTTCTTCAATGCCATCTATTATATCTTCTGTGGGTTTTTAGATCCTATTGAGTATTTCTGTGGAGTACTCATGCATCCTCTGATGCAGGCATGAAAAAGGAATGAGTCAGGATAGGTCGTGGTTCTAGGAGATGTGGTTGGCTGCGCAGGACTAAAGGTTGCAAATTATTTATTATTTTGCTTATTATTGAAGTATTATAGAATGTTGGCAAGTGTGTGCCAAAAATTTTGTCTGTTGACTATTTTAATGATTGTAATAAGATTTGCCAGGATTATGGATTTTCATTTCATTTATATTAACAACGTTTAGTTTTGATACTGAATGAATGTGTGGTGTCAATTACACATCTTTTTGAGATGGTGTAGTTGACGGGATCGATTGAGTATTCGGTCGCATGCTCGGGCTTCTGGCCTCAAGAACATTGATATTATTGATGACTTTCACACTCTGATCGAGGTCTGTAATTTCAGGGCGTGACACTTAATGACTTATATATATATATATATATATATATATCAATAGTGTCAGGTAACTTAAATAACTTTATTGATATTTGCACATCTTAATCTGAAACCATTCAGATGCTATATTCATAAGCTTATCAGTAATTTTTTTATTTTTGCTAAATATAGGGTTTACGAGTAGATGAACCTCCATTATGGTGTTTTTTTTCTCTAATTAATAAGGGAGTGTTTTATGTGGCACTTAGTTAGTCCCCTAAGTAGATTGCAGGTAGTTTTAGCTTTTCTTCATACTCATCTCTTCCCTATCACATCATTGCAAATTCAATTCCAGTTAGGATTTTAGCGTGTACAAAAGGAAATGACCATACTGTAATCAATTTCGTACATGGAGTAACCATGAAAATTGAGAGAGAATTTTCTTGCAATTTTCTTTGTACACAGAGATGTACTCAAATAAGTATTGTTTTGCACATTCAGCATGATGCAGATCACAGCCTTCCGATGGTGCATAGCACTTGTTCCAGTTATCTTGTTTAGCCATTTTCGCCATTGTCATAGAATTAAGTTTGTACTCTTTCCATTGCCATGCTCAACAAAGTTAATTCACTTCTATTTATCTATTAATGACTACGTTGAAAGGCGTTTGGGGCAAGCCTTGAGGCGTTCCATCTACATTTGCATAAGGTAACCTTTACACGGCCCAAATTCCCCTAAGAAAATTCATCGACTACTAGTGTACTACTACATCTTCTTTAAATGAGGAACACAGTCCACAGGAGAGTTGGTTCTATTTGGAGATGTAAGGGCCTCATTTCAATTATCTATGCGGGAAAGTGTAAGAGAAAGTAAATAGATACCATAGGATGTTGATGATTCAGCAAAAAAAAAAACACAAAGATGATTTTGAAGGAAATGAAGTAATTAATTTAAAATATTAACGTAACATCATACAAACCTTATAAATCCTTGAGGCTTGAGGGAGCTGCTAAGCAAGAGGCATGATCCTCATAGCACCTTGGCTTATAAGACTTAATGTTGGGTTTTAAACACTTGACATTGTATTTTGTAAGAGATAGGTGAGCACTTTGGGTGCAGGTGCATTTGGATACTGAAAATAAGAAAATTTTCAGGTTGAAAGGGGGTGAAAATGCTGAAAATTGTTTGGATACTGATTGAGCTGATAGATGCCACTGACGGAGAAAGGTACAAAATTTAACCTATTCGGTCAAGCGCGTTTGGAAACTAAAAGGGGTGATTTTCACTCCTGATGGTAATAACAGATAAAAATCAGCAAATCACCATTGAAAAGGGTGAAAATATTGATTCTCATTCGAATGAGAATCAAGCTAACGAGAAAAAAGTCGGGAATTAGGCTGACGAGAAAATGCTGAAAGTATGATTAATTTCAGGTTCCCAAACGGGTTTTCACCAATCAGGAAAAATTACCTTAATTATTTTCAAGATGACATTTTTTTTTCGCATTTTAGTATCAGTATCGAAATGCACCATTTGTCTATGTTAAGAGCATTCAAGCCTACTTGTAGCTAGAAAAACCCAACTTCAGTTTTTTACATCATGTGCATTAGATATATATATATATATATATATATATATATATATATATATATATATATATATATATATATATATATATATATATAGGAAACTAGAGTTAACTAGTGTCACACACCAATTTTTTCGGACATATAAGAGTGCGAAAAACTTATAATTAAGTAATGCCATAATCATTGGGGACGCGATGGGGTAACCATGTCATCAATTACACAATCATTAAAAGATGAGTAATTAAATCATAATAACCTGAGAATGAAATTGTTAATTAAATGAAGAGTTCTGTTAAATAAATGAAGAGTTGTCAATGTACCTTTAATAAAATTCATACTAATCGATCCTTAGCACGCATGCCATTAATTAAAAGTTTAATAAAACTAACAATAAATAAATATTCTTTGTTCCACTTTTAGATCTTCGCGTCTAATTAGAATTCAACTTAATTCATATCTTCACCTGCATCATAGGATGCATGAGTACTTCGAAGAAATACTCAGTAGTATGCTAAAAACAACCATAGAGAAATAGTAGCAAAGTTCCATATGACCACAAGGGTAAGAATTCAATAAAAAATAACTAGACATTGAAAGTTCCATAAATAATAATCAAAATAGAACATTAGCAAGATCATTGATTTCATCAACTCTAGTACAATATTAATGTATGAAGATAAATAGTGAACAAGAATGAGAAACTTTCACAATCTCAAGGGATGTTAATTTCCATAATTTCAGAACAACTAAAGTGCCTGAAGAATAAAATTTCTGCTCTCAGATCAACACCACTCGTAAGTAGGTACTTACCCGAATACCCTAGGGGTTTTCTCTTTGAAACCCAGCCATGTATTTAAGATACATGCCCCATCAATGCTCATGGACACAATGGGCGGAGACTATCATACCTTCCATGATGTTTGACTAGCCTAAAAACGTATGTATATATCTCTATTAATATTTGAGCACGAGCCTTACAAGGTTCCAAGAATATCGGAGATCTCGCAAGATCTACATGGCTAATATGAGCATACTATGAGTCCACATCGGGGAGAGCCTCACAAGGTATATTGTGGAGAATAACACAATCAATGGTGCACAAAGCTAGAGGTGTCGCAACAACCTCTATAACTAACTTTCTTGATTTTAATCGAATTGCCAAAAATAGATATGGGCTGAAGTTTTCAATAATACCGATATGCATCACATGATTAGGATTTGGGTAAGAAGTCTTGAACAAGAACTACTGAACAACTGACTCCAAGATGTTAGGGATTATTATGAAGAACAAAGCATTCAAGACTCAATGCAAGAATTAGATCGTACAAGGCAGAAAATAGATCGTTATGTAGAGACTGAAATGGTTGATCACAATGTGTGATTCTGGCCCTAATGATCAACTGATTCTAATAGTCTTAACTATGATTTATTAATTTTCAACAACTTGCTACTAGATATTTTCATGTTACCAAGGTTTACTTTTAGTCATTGTTCAAGTATTTTTTTATAAGAAAGAATGTGTTGTTCTGAATAAAACAATGGACTTTGAACAGACACCACGGTCAGTACAATCAGACTAAAGACTTGTAATTTTTATAGTAGATGCCCCTATGAGTCTAGATTCTTACAATTTTGACAATGTATTTTTAGGATTTTTCTAAAATTAGTTACAAATTATTTCGTACAGGTCATCGGTGCAGAATTAGTTATGGCCGAGAGCACTATTATGCACTGAGACTTAACTGACAGTTCTAATTCTTATTTCTAACAGTACCTATGGGTAATTATATATGAATGAGACTTCCTTACTGATGTATATCTAATGACTTGTTTGTATGATAATAATGTGATACAATTCAGTAGTTTCACTACCTACAAGAGTAGGTATATCTATTAAACCGCTGAGAACACAACCAAACAATTTGGATTACTAATCCCAGACAGGTACAACCCTATCAATAGTAAACAGATGTCTAACTTGCAGCCTGACCGACTGATCAGTGAAGGTTAAGGGATATATCGAGAGTGTTCCATGATAAACGTCCTATTTTGACAAATTATCATTCAATCAAAAGCGCAATAAGGTTTAAACCTAAGCATTGGACTGTCTACCATCATATAAGGATCATCTTGACCTGGACAACACTAATACGATTAGGAACTGCAACAATGAGTCATGGAAAGAGATCAGAGTTTTTACCCAAATCAAAACATGTGGCATAAGATCATACGAAAGAATTATTCATACAGTTTTAAATGATGTTCAATGAATATCAAAGACAGATTTTGAAAGAACATGAAGTATAAGAGAGATGTCATCAGCACAATCTAGCAATTCGAAGCATGACATGGCACAACACACATAATTCCAGGAGTTTCATTAGAAAGAATTCCTAGATAGATCTATGGAGGAAAAAGTCATCCTACCTATTAGTCGAACCTTTCTCCGCATTGTGAAACAAACCCCTTTTGAACGCAACTTCACTATGCTCCAATCTACTAATCAACACCAATAGGAGAGAAATGAAGTAAGCGATAGAGAGCTGATGGGGGAACTAGATGAAGAGTGGGAGAGAGAGAGTGCACGTGAGAGAGAGAAGGGGGGAGAGAAAGTTGGTCGGCCAACAATTAGGGCCGACCAGTTCTAATCCTTTTATACAAAACCCTAACTTCCTAGTTCTGCTAGGATTCAATCAGATGCCCTTGATGATGTTCAAACACATCTCAGTCGTACGTCCAAAATTACTTCTTTAATCTCCTCTAGTACCCAGTCACTCTGACGTCCAGCCCTGATTGGATTCTAATTTTGAATCCTATTGCAATTCAACTTTCCATGTTGATCTACTAATCAAATTTGGTAACTGCCTAACTGACTCCCCTAATTCTTGATGTCCCATCCTTGTGGCATCCTTTCCTTATGCCACATCATCTCCTTTCCTTCTCTAGTGTAGATTATCATCCATCAGATAATCTTCTCACTTTCCAATTATAAAACACCATGATCATTCCTATTTTAATTCAATTTCAAATAGAGAAACTTCCTCTAATTTGATTCAAATTCAAAAGAAAAGATAACAAACCAAAGGAGGAAATAATATCTACCACCAACTGGCGTCCAAGTAGTCTGGCGCCCAGGCAGCCTTGACACCCAGAAGACTGGTAACCAACTGGATTTTTACTTAAATGGTAAATTCTAGAAATTATCTTAATCTTATCTAGAAATTACTATAAATTTAACTTACCATCTAAGAGATCAACACCCAAGTAGCACCCTACGTGACACTAAGCACTCCTCCGACCCTGGCGCTTGGCTCAACCCCAGCACCAGTGCGTCCTATTTCAAACCTAGTCTTATGAAAAAACCTGGTTATTTTGTAACTAAGAAACATTTCACAATAATACAATTCATTTAATCTCAAGAACTTATTTAGAAACTTCACTTTTTTAATTTAGGTCGTCCAAAAATTAATTAATAATTTTTCCCTTTTTTTTCTTTTTACAAATTTCTTGGTCATCACAACTAGATATATTATTTATTTGTCTATGCTTCTGCTTTTGTTTCCTAAGATGAATTTGAAGAAGTTTCAAATACAAATGTTGCCTGCTTTAAGAGTAATAAGGTTGATTGACATTGAATCTTAATCATATTGCATATGGGAGCTGCAAAGGTGTTATTGACACAGTAATCCAAACAAATTACACCTAGAAATCCATATGCTTATCAGAGTAGGGATGGAATCGGGGTGGGTTTGGGTCGGGTATTGGCATACTCAGCCCCATAACCATTTTAATTCTTTTAACCTAGAACCTTCCCCAAACCACCACGGGTCCAGTTTCAAAGACTCAATACTGCCCCGGTACCAGAACTTCAAACCCAGACCCACCCTGCCCTAGTACCAGAACTTTTATATTTCTAATGTCATATACATTAAACTATTAACTCCTTTAATTTTTTATTAATAATATATATATATATATATTCATAAAAATCCAAACCATTCAAATCAAGAGATACGAGTGCTTTCACCCTAAAAAATATTCATAAAAAAAGATACGGGTCCGAGTATATATATATATATATATATATATAGAGAGAGAGAGAGAGAGAGAGAGAGAGAGAGAGAGCGATTTGCATGAGATCGTTCTCATATAAAGAGCATGAGGCCAATTTTTTGAGTTGTTAGATTCTGACCCGATGGTGGGTATCAAATCAGTGGGTAGGTGAGTGTGTCAAATCAGAGGGCAGGTGAGTTATGTGTAGTTATTTGTAGCCATCAAATCAAGATCTAACGGCTACGAATTGAATTGGCCTCATATAAGCTATATGAGAGCGATCTCATTTAAACTTTTCCTATATATATATATATATATATATATATATATATATATATACCCGGCTCGGGTATGGGTTTTTATGTAATACCCGAACCCGCTCCAACCCAATGGGTTGGTTCCTCGTTCAAATCCGGAATCGGAACCGGGTAGTACATAAGCAACCCCAGAACCGGCCCAATAAGGCCGGGTTGGATAAAAACCCAACCCAAGTTCCATCCCTATCTCATAGTGTCCATATATTCTCCTATTAGCTTTTTCCTTTCTCATTTCTTTCAGTAAAAGGCTTCCATATTTTGTTCTTCCCTGAGATCAGAAGAATGTATCCTGAATTTATGTTAATAAAGCATATATATATATATATATATATATATATATATATATATATATATATATATACTTTAATTTATTTATATGTTTCAACTCTTTTATGCAGACACAGACACATGGGGCATTGATGAGCATTGAATAGATGCTATTATAGAAAATATTGGTCATTCTACTACTTCAATTGCTGTAGAACATGAGGTTACACTTTCAAAGTTTTAAAATTGTCAATCAGGATTAATCACAGGCCCTTTCTGATGAATCAGTAGTTATGGCCATGAAAGAAGCATCACAAGAACCTATATAGGAGATCAGATCATACTACAGTCATATATTTGCCTTTCTGAACAGTAGTAAACAGCTAACTGTGCAAATGCAGTGTTGACATATAATGACAATTGCAGTGTTGCAAATGTAAGCTGAAGAGACTTTGTTTTTTGTTTACCTACATCAAATTTGTTGCATAGATTTGAAGCTGAAGAACACTTTATTGATACAAACCCTGCTCCCCGAATGAATATCTACGATTTCGATCGGCTACTCTAAAATAAATTGCTAAAACAAGTGGTTCAATTATGCATTTTATAAACTTGATTTGAAGCATTCACACCTGATTTTTGTCTGCCTAAACTTTCAGTTTTTGCTGCTACAATGAAGACCCAAATCGTCTTCATAAAATTGCATGGAGTATGTGGATAAATAGAACAATTCTGGATTGTGGAGATGCAACAGTTTTTTCAAAATGAATTCAAAAGATGATGGCCTTTTTTATAATATTGCATAAGTAATTAGTTCAAGATCATATATGAAGAATATTTATGAACAATTCCATTTTCTATAATATTGTATATGTAATTAGTTTTCTATTGTTGACACTTCTGACACTCTGTTTGAAAATTGTTTTGCAGTCACATAAATACATTTGGGGAAAATGGACACCTCAATCAGGGCACTGGTAGGAGGGCGAGAGGACTACGAACCATGGTTTTCAAAACCGGACCGGACCGGCCGGTCCGACCGCGGAGAACCGGAACCGGGCTGGAAACCGGTTCGGTTCACCCGGTTTACCCCGGTCTGGTAAACCGGCCGTTTTTTTTCAAACCGGCCGGTTAAACCGGCCGGTTTGTCTTAAACCGGACCGGTCCGGACCGGTCACGGATTTTTTTTTTTTTTTTTTTTTGAAAAAAATTGTTGTTTGAGGGGGGATTCGACCCCCCCCCCCCCTCCTCCCAAACCAACAGCCTTAACCACCTGGGCTACCTGGGCTCTTGTGTTAATATGATACAAATTAACTATTTAATATATATTTACCATTTATACTTCAAAACCGGGTCATTCCGGTTTGACCCCGGTTTGACCGTGGTCAAACCGCGGTCCAACCGGACCGGCCATCGATCCGGGTCGATGGCCGGTCCGGTTTTGAAAACCTTGCTACGAACAGCCATTCGAGCAGGGCCTTGAATTTAATGCTGAATGTAAAACTATCATTGTCTAATCATCGATCAATATGTAAAACAAAATGCCATACAATGCACTATTTTGATTCGACAGAATTTTTTTTGGGTTACATGTTCAGTGGATACATGGGTGCTCAGTCATTGAATATTTGTATTTAGTCATATATAGAAGGAGCAATGAAGCAGATCCATCATATTCACTATATTTCTTTGATAACCAAGCATACAGAAAAATAGAGAAAAAAAAACATTTTCTTATGCAAATGCACGCTGGTTGCTTAATATATCGAATGTCGCAACTAATTGAAGGAAATGTAGCAACTAATTAAGTCGAATAGTAGTAAATTTTTTATATAAAAGAATGGCAGTCATTTAATGGCAATTAAAACCTATAACAATTTATCCTCTCCCCGCCCTACCCCATTAGTTGTGTAAGGTCCATTTGACTATTTAAGAATCATTTGAAATTCCATAAGCAGAACATAGGAGATTATTTGTCTCTAAATCTTAACTAATGGAGATAATGCTGAATTTCACTACTAAAC
The DNA here is from genome assembly GCA_039654745.1 of Houttuynia cordata. NCBI lineage: Eukaryota > Viridiplantae > Streptophyta > Magnoliopsida > Piperales > Saururaceae > Houttuynia > Houttuynia cordata. Next base: position 4,549,450 of record CM077505.1, read on the forward strand.
CTTATGCATGGACCAGACGAGCGGAGTTTCTTTTTCCCTTCTTGTTGGCTTCATATTATATAAAAAAAATTTCTCTTATAAAATAAGCTTGCCTACCGTTTCCTTCATCCATGCTCACGTATGCACCAAAATCATTATTTATTTGAAACATGATTGCATAAAAGCTTTTCCTAATAAATGTTTTATAAGCTTATTTTATGTCCAAAAAGAGAAATTAGTTGATCAACTGCAAATTTTGGAGCTACCACCGGTAACAAAGCTAGATATAATTATGTGTTTAATTAATTGTGTCGTTCACGTAAGCTTTTTTTATGTTTCTCATTTTTGTAAATTTCTTCACCTTGTTGCCACTTTAATTGAAGTAAGATCAGGCTATTTGGAAGCAAGTCACCGTGTTTTTTTAAAAAAAAAGCAAGTTGCATATACTCAACATTAAAAAAAATACTTGTTTTCATCAACGTGTGTCATCTGGGGAGAGTGAAGATTCTTCTCATGGAACAATCTGTTCAAGCATTGAGAAGCGGATGTCCGTGTCTATTGTAATTAGGCAAATATGTAGATGAGTTTTGGTGCGGACACACACAGGGCCTATACAAGTTCACACCCACCGGAATAGGGCCCATACCCATTATATTTATTTATTTTCTATTATAAATATTTAGAGATTTTTATTTTTAGTGTATGATTTAAACTAGAAATTCTACTATGATTAGAAAGCATGATTTTCCGTATCTATTTTGGGTAAGCTTAAAATTGTTAGGCAGTTTGTTGATTTAAAACTATTGTAAGTCTATTTAAAGACCTACTATAAGTCTATTTAAAGACCACTACTTCTATTAATGAATTCAGTTCAGTTTTAAAAAAAATTGTTTTGATATCTCTGTGATAGAACTTCCCGTCGGTGTTGATTCCGACACCGGTACCAAAGCTGGGACCCGCTGGTGCCGAATCCCGTGGTGGGCTTTGGTGTCGATTCCAAAACCCAACCTCTGTGCATTGTCGTCGTCGTCGCCCACTCCGGAGAGATCTTGTTGTTCTCAGTCCAAAACTGTCGCCTTTCGTCTGGAATCTTGTTGCCACCACCGTGCCAACATTGTTGTTGTCCAGTCAAGACGGTCGCCCATACCTCTGGTCTTCGTCCTCAATCGACGTCTGTTTGTTTGATCGACTGATCGACAGCCATTGCACATCTGCCCTGGCCGTCGTCGTGCACCCGCCGACTCTTTGGCTGAATCTTTGTCGGATTGAGCTAGGTCGCCACGACACTGCCTCCGGTTGCCTCGTCTCTGTGATCTCCTCTTCCAGCCGCCACTCTGCCAGTTCGACCACCCACGATGATCCGCCATTGCGCCACCGCCATTGCCTCAGTCACCGTCGTGCATCGTCTCTTCCTTTTTCTAGAGCATGACTGGTTTGGGTGTCATCTCCCACTTGAACGATCGGGTTGGGTTTTAGTTTTTATTACTTAACGGTCGACCATGGGCTTTGGTTTGGGTTTGGGTTCACTTCGGACACAAGTAAGTTGCTTCTTCTTCTTTGTGATTCTATCTATTTGTCTAAAATATCATCTATGATCTTAAGTGAAGTGCGTAGTATTAAACGTGGAACCGTAACATCAAAGCATGCTAATCTTAGCCTAAAACAGTTTCTTAACTGTTACTGCCCTTCAATATTTTAAATTGGATCCGAGTCGTTCCTAGTCATTTATATTAAATTTTTTATCGTGCTTGCTTAGGATTAATAAAATTTTAAAAGTTTTCTTTCCTTGTTTTAATTTTATCGGATCTCAAGTTGGTTGTCATGCATCATATTTTGTGGCCCATACAGGTCCTATTATGTGTCTCTAATGATAATGACAAAGGGGTAGCTAAAGATTCACTAGCACACACTCGTTGTTATCGGTGTCAAAGATTTTGTTATGTTGTTGTCATGTGCCCTACTAAGAAGACTCTTGCTATTAGTGAACAAGAAATACCCTTTGATAATAGCAGCCTTGAAGAGGAGGTCTATGAGCCCAACCTAGAGGACATACTTGACTCTGATGCCGAGTATGAAGAAGAACCTGACTACCTAGGTTGTATTAGAGCTTCTCCTTCTCCATTCGGTTGCGCACACACCAAGTTTGCTGCCCCAACTATAAACGTCGTTAGGTGTGCTCTGACCCAGCCTCTAGAGAATGATGATTGGTGTAGGAGTGCGATCTTCTACACTTATGTTAAGTGTGGGGGAAAAGATTGTAAAGTGATCATTGACAGTGGGAGCTGTATTAATGTCGTTTCTTCGAGACTTGTCTCCCGCTTAGGTCCCAAACTAATTCCCCACCCTAATCCCTATAAGGTATCTTGGGTTGACACAACATCCATTCCTATCAATGAGCAATGTCTAGTGCCAATTGAAGTCCACTCTTACACATACAAAATATGGTGTGATGTCATACCTATGGATGTAGGTCATCTTATCTTAGGGAGGCCATGACTCTTTTGACTTAGATGTCACAATATATGGTCACAGTAATTCTGTTATTTTTACTTTTAATGGCCATAAGCTCAAATTGAACCCTTTAAAACTGCAGCCTCTTCTAAGGAATCCTAAAAGTGCCATAACCAAAGATAAGGGCTTGCATATAATTAGCCTAAAAGAGTTTGTGAGAGAAGTGAGTACTGCCGATGTCCTCTTTGTCGTAGTCACCAAGGAAGTTTCACCGAACACTCAGGAAGACATGCCTGCTGATGTAGCTAATATCCTTATAGACTTTAAGAATGTTTTTCCTGAGGAACTCCCGGACCAGTTACCACCCATGCGTGATATCCAACACGCCATCGATCTTGTTCCGGGAGCAACTCTATCAAATTTGCCTCATTATCGACTTAATCCCACTAAGCATGATGAGTTAAAGAGGCAAGTTGATGATCTCCTTCGTAAGGGATTCATTAGGGAAAGTATGAGTCTGTGTGCCATACCCAAACTCCTAACACCTAAGAAAGATGGCTCATGGAGGATGTGAGTGGATAGCTGTGCGATCAACAAGATCATGGCGAAATATCGGTTTCTCATCCCTCGGCTTGATGATATATTTGATATGATGGCTGATGCCAAAATTTTCTCAAAAATTGACTTGAAAAGTGGCTACCATCAAATTCGAATTCGTCCAGGTGACAAGTGGAAAACCGCCTTCAAGACGAAGGATGGCCTCTATGAGTCGATGGTTATGCCATTTGGACTCTCTAACGTTCCTAGTACCTTTATGCGAGTGATGATGCACATACTTTGCCCTTTTATAGATAAGTTCCTTGTTGTGTACTTTGATGACATTCTTATTTATAGTGCAACCAAGGAGCAACACATAGACCACCTTGTCCTAGTTTGTAACACCATGAGGAGATAAAGTCTTTATGTTAACATTAAGAAGTGTTCTTTTCTCACACATCAAGTTATCTTCTTGGGTTTTATAGTTTCCTCTGAGGGAGTTTCTGCTGAGCCTCAAAAAGTTTTTGAAGGCAATAGTTGACTAGCCTGAGCCCAAGAATATTTATGATGTTCGTAGTTTTCACAGGCTTGCTACTTTTTAACGTCGATTTATTAAAGGGTTTAGCACCATTATGTCTCCTATAACTGATTGTCTGAATAAAGGTGACTTCCGGTGGTCACATGATGCCACTAGAGCATTTGATGAGATAAAAAAGAAGATGACTAAAGCACCCGTTATGCGCCTCCCAGATTTTTCAAAGGCTTTTGAGGTTGAATGTGATGCATCAGGTATAGGCATAGGTGGCGTCCTTTGTCATGCCCCAGGCACCGCCCGATCGAGACCGAACCTGGTCCAAGAGTCGAACTGGCGGATAGGGGCGACGTTTAAAGAGATATAGTAGAAGACTTATGCCCCACATATGGGCAGTCTATCTAACAAAGTTACACGACAATTTTGAGCAAGAGTAAATAAGAGGAAGAAAGGTAGAGTTTAACTCATAATCAAACCACAAGTCTTAAAACCCAAATACTATCATCCTGAGCCAACCCACGGGGCTTGAATAAAAGAGTCTAGAATATATTTGATCACGAGTCTCAACATACACAATGTTCATAACCGAAAGATAACGAAACAGAAAGATAAACAGAATAGAGTCCAAAGGCTTCCACGCCTAATCCCATGCTCTCATCGATCGCTCCTCAAATAGAGGATCCTGTCCATCTGCGTGTCACACTACGCAGCCCCAAAACAAAACAAGGAAATAGGGGTGAGTATAAAACTCAGTAATGGTTTTGATACAATCGGTAATAATCAAGAATTATAATGATTTCACAATATAGCAAATATAGATCCATAATTGACATGACACACCATGTTCTGATCATCCATTCAAATCTCATAAACCTGCATAACAATATCTCGTTCACATACTTTTTGGTCATGCATTCATAACACATAATCCTGCATAATGATGTCTCATTCACATACTATATGATCATGCATTCATAACACATAATCCTACATAATAATATCTCAATCACATACTTTCTCATCATTGCATTCATAACACATAATCTTGCATAATAATGGTTCATCCACATACTTTCTCGTCATGCATTCATAACATCTAATCCTGCATAATAATGGTTCATCCACATACTTTCTCGTCATGCATTCATAACACATAATCCTGCATAATAATATCTCAATCGCATACTTTCTGATCATGCATTCATAACATATAGTCCTGCACAACAAGTGTATCCAACACATGGTACAATCATGCATAATAGTCATAGTACACATGTATCAACACAAATGGTGAATGCCTCCATCAAAGAGTAAACACAATCATCGCCATGAAGGCGGCATTGCCACATAGGCGGAATACAGTCAAGGCCACGAAGGCGTATCGGGACACAGTCAAGGCCACGAATGCGTATCATGGTTCGGTTTCCACATAGGAAATATAAGAAAGTTGGGGTGTCGGCCCCTAAAGCTGCTCGCCCTGGACAATCCTGGCCAAGGATGCCCGATTCTTACACAAAGAACCTAGACAGGTGTGTTCGCCCGGGGACATCTCTTGCGGTGGGGGAGAGCCCGAATTCCCACACAGGGAACCCCTAGAACACGTGGTAGCTGGTGCACGAAGCGTACCCTTCTGGATGCTCAAGTCCAGATAACAATCTCAGTAATCTCATCCGCAAGGCAAGTACACAACTCGCCCCCCGTATATCTCAATGTACTAGACTCAACCCTGGGGAGTATACTCATTCCACATGGGATCCAAATCGAAAACATGTCCTTTCGGACCAACCAAGTTTTAATTAATCACAAAAGAGGGCAAAACCAAGAGAGAGAAATCACAAGTTCTTTTTTTCTATTTCAAAGAGTTCCACTCTCTGACTAGGAGTTTTAAGGTTTATATCTGTCCTATCATCATGGTGTACTACAAATCGATACCCCTTCGAATGATCACAGTAACCTATAAAATTATATTTTATAGTATTAGGATCCAACTTACTTCTCAGTTGATCAGGCACCCTAACATGGGCCTTTGACCCCCACACTCTCAAGTTTGAAAAGTTTGGACGTCTTCCCATCCATAACTCATACGAGGTCAATTTGATCGACTTCAAGGGTACTCGATTTGGTACATAAACAGCGGTGTCTAGTGTTTCACCCCAAAACTGCGTTCCTAGTTCAGAGTGGTTTAACATAGACCTTACCATGTCCAACAATGTCCTATTATGTCTTTCCACGACTCCATTCTGCTGAGGGGTATACAACAAAGTATACTGATGCACTATTCCATGGTTTGTGCAATAGTCCTTGAACAAATCAAATGTGTACTCATCACCTCTATCTGTTCTCATAACTTTAATTTTCCGTCCAAATTAGTTCTCAACCTCAGCCTTAAATTCCTTGAATTTCTCTATGGCATCGGACTTCCTGGAGTACACATAACCATACCTAGAATAGTCATCTATAAACGTAATAAAATACGCCATACCCCTTTGAGTCTTGACGTTTATAGGCCCACCAATATCTGAGTGAATGACCTTTAAAAGGTCTATTGCTCGTTGACCTTTGGGAAAACATAGCCTAGTCATTTTTCCAGATAAACAATCTTCACACATGCGTAAAGCATCACCTATTATAGGCAGTAACCCACTACCCGACATTCGGTGTAATTTTCTCGCGCTAACATGACAAAGACGTAAATGCCACAATAAAGCATCATTAACCACACAAGCAATATACTAAGAATTAATCATTTCATTAATATCAACAAAATCATTTGAAAACATCCAGTTTGAATAAACCGTCAACTAAAGAAGCAGTAAATAAAATATTATTCTTTTGTCCCACAGTTCCTTTGCCACCCTTGAACCTGACTTCAAACCCCTTTTGAGTCAACAGAGGGATTGAAATCAGATTCCTACGAATTGTTGGTGCAAGCAAGACATATGTGAGGACGAGTGTGTTTCCTCCTGAAAGAGGAACACGAACATAGCCTATCCCCATCACATCACAATAAGTGTTGTTTCCCATGTATATTTTTTGCTCTCCGGAACCTATGTGACCAAAAACGCGTTTAAAACACGTATAAAACGCGTTTTACGCGTTTCAGCCACTCAGCCGTAAAACTCCGCATTTAAAACGAGAAAATGATTTTTCCCGAAATAAACGTGTTTTATCCTGATAAACGCGTTTAAACACCTAAAACACGTTTTTTATTTAAAGTGCAACTCCTTTTTTAAATGCGCAACTTTGCAATATATTATTCTTTAACATTTATACCTAATAAATTAATTTTTAATTTTTATTATTTTTCCATTTTTTTCATGTTATTTTCCCGTATATTCCGTTTTCTGCCGTTTTGTTCCATACGCTTACCTCGTCGTTTTATTATTGTACCCGTACTTTGTCACTTAGTCCGGAACTAATCTCTTTTAGCTCAACAAATGACTCCTTGGTCATGGCCACATGACAAGTTGCAGCCGAGTCAAGCCACCAACCTCTTGTGTTAGTGTTCACAATCAGTGCCTCAGAAATCATACACACTATGTCTTTTCCTCTACCTTGCTGTTTCTTTTTCTCGTTGTCCTGGGAGCCATTAGGACAGTTCCTGCTATAGTGGCTAATCTGACCACAAATAAAGCAAGCTCCCTTCTTCTTGTTCTTGGCCTTGTCTCCTCCCTGGAACTGAGGCTTCTTTCCTTTCCTCTTGAAGTTCTTCTTCGAGGTGCCAGCATAAGACCCACCTTTCTTAGAGCCAACATGATGAGCAAGGTTGGCAGATGCATTAGAGGCCCTCACATGATCCCGCCTTTCCTGCTCCAAGCCCAGCTTGGCAGTAAGGTCATCCAATATGAGTTTCTTATCACTCAGGTTTAATGCCACCACAACTGGTTCTTATGATGGAGGAAGACTTGCGAGTATCATAGACACTTGGAATCCCAATGAAATTGGATCTACAAACATTTCCAGCTCACTAGCAATAATGGACATGGCATTTATGTGCTCAAGCACATTCTTGCCTTCTTCCATCCTCATGTTCGCATAGCGAGTGTGGAGCAACCTGATGTGAGCCTCAGTATGCTCTCCATACCGCCTCTAAATGGCCTCATACATTTTCTTGACCGTTTTGTGCTTCTTAAAGAGCAGCTCAATATTAGGCTCCATAAAGGTCAGCATAGTGGCCCTTACTTGTGCATCCTCCAGTTTGAACTTCTCGTACTCTCCCTTTTGAGTAGCAGTACTATTTTCATTTGGAAGTCTAATTTCATGGTCCAACAGATGACCCAATACTTCAAGGAATAAGATATGACGAATGCGCCTCTTCCAGGTCACAAAGTTCGTGGCATTCAACTTTTCTCGTCCATGAAGTCCAATACATGATGCATGATATCATGATACATCCGTGAGCAAGGCCTACGTGGGTTCCAACACATGGAACGTGCTCCCAATCCATCCCCTTATGCATCATAATCAAAGCTTATATCAACTACAATCTCATAATAAACTTCCCACATACGTGTGTGTAATTATGCACATTCTAATCACATGGCCAATGATTTGCTTAAACACATTCAAAACCATGATTCCCAATTGAAATCAAAGTAAATTCCACCATAAAACATAAATCCAATCCCTGTGAAGTCGGAGACACTCATACAAGCATGATGCATTTCTATACATTAAGTCATAGCATAATCACGTCAATTCCCAATAAAACATACTCGATATAAAAGAACGCATCTCATCGTCTACCATATAACATCTTTGCTGGAAATATGCTTTAATCACAAGAATTCCATCACAAAGTAATTCAATATCAGCATGCATCATTATCATGTATTTCAATACCACATACAACACAGCTTAATCCATGAACTTTCATCATAAATTCCACACTTCCCGTAACCTAAATTCAACATAACACTTTTCATAGTCATTAAAATTATTTAATGGAGTGAAAACATTAAAATTTGCATAATTTCAAAATTTTTCCCGAGAAGACAATCGATCGGTCGGTATGCACGAACGATCGCCAGATGATCGATCGGCCAGTAAGACGGTCGATCGTCTGTCTTCTTCTTCCTTTCAAAAAATCGAAAACCGAGACATCATTTACTGGACTTAAAACCTTCATCCATGGTCTCAAACAATAACAAAAAGCCATTAAACTTTTCAGAACATCAACTCATACCATTCTAAGATAAAACCCTAAGAAATCAAAGCGAAATATTAACATTTATTAAACCCACCATTAGAGCACTAACAAGCATATCCCATTCAAATAAAATCATGGAAAACAAACCATTTTCTAGCCAAAGCTGTGATTGAAGAACCCATTACCTTGATTTGTTGAGAATGAACCTTCAATTACCTCCAATACCTCTAATCTTTTCCTCTTCAAGCCTAATGGGGAAGAGGCTCCTAATCTCGCAGCCAAGCCTATTCCCAAATTGAGAAATGGCACAACACTTTCCATTTATGGAAAAAATTGAGGTAAACCTAAGTAAAATGTGGGGTAGAAATAGGGTTTTTGGCTAAAATTGGAAACTTCGGGATTTTTAATCCAAAATGAGGTCCAAAAAATTCTGAAAATTTTTATAGTATATTCCTTTGATGTCTGGGGCATCTTGGTCACAAAAGCCTAATTTTGACGGCGGGGCCCGCAAGGGTCCCATTAAACCCTAATTTTTAGAAAATTGGTGAAAAATCAGAAAAATCCCAAAAATTCAAGTTTGATTCAAAATCACTTAAAACTCATGATTGTGAAGTTGGTTTTGATTAAAACCTTTATAAACCCATTTATTTTTTAAAATCACTAAATTTAACCCGAAAACGCTTAAAACACACGATAACCGTTAAAGAACACTAAAATAAACCGTTTCAAGATGAGGGTCCTTACATCCTCCCTCAAGAACGTCATCCATTTACTTACTTTAGTGAGAAGTTAAATGAGGTTAGGCAAAAGTACTCAACCGATGATAAAGATTTCTATGCAGTAGTTCAAGCTCTATGTCATTGGCGACATTACCTTTTACCGCATGAATGTGTCCTTTAATCAGATCATGAGACTTTGCGTTACCTTAACTCTCAAAAGAAGCTTAATTCTCGACATGGTCATTGGATTGAGTTTCGACAGTCTTATACTTTTGTGTTGAAACATTAAGTAGGGGTTGCGAATAAAGAAACCGATGCACTTAGCCGTCGAGCATTCTTACTTTTTATGCTGAGTGTCAAAATTATAGGTTTTGATCGACTAAAGGAGGACTCTGCATCATGCCCAGACTTTGGAGAGATTTTCTTAGCCTGGAGTAGTGTTTCGACCATTTCCCATGATGGCTACTTTTCCACGATGGGTACTTGTTCAAAGAAAACAAGCTTTGCATTCCTCGTACGTCCGTATAAGATTTCTTAGTATGGGAAGTTCATGTCAGTGGCTTAGCAGGACACTTTGGGCATGACAAAACCATTGAGGAAGTAGAGCGTCAATTTTATTGGCCGAGCCTAAAAAGAGATGTTGCTAAGATCATTAGTCAATGTCATACGTGTCAACTGGCCAACCACAAAAAGCAAAATACTGATCTCTACACCCCTCTTCCTGTGCCAGATCATCCATGGCAAGATGTTAGTATGGATTTTGTGCTTGGACTACCTCATACTTTTACAAAGCATGATTTCATATTCGTCGTAGTGGACCACTTCTCAAAGATGGCCCACTTCATTCCTTGTTCCAAAACCTATGATGCATCTAAAATTGGCAAAATCTATTTTGATAAGATTGTGAGTTTGTATGGTTTACCAAAAACCATCGTGTCTAATGGGGATGTCTGATTCATGAGTTATTTTTGGAAAACCCTTTGGCATATGGTAGGAATGAAGTTTAAATTCTCCACTGCCTATCACCCTCAAGTGCGTAGTATTAAGCGTGGAACCTAACATCAAAGCCTGCTAATCCTAGCCTAAAATAGTTTCTTAACTATTACTGCCCTTCGATATTTTAAATTGGATCCGAGTCGTTCATAGTCATTTATATTAAATTCTTGATCGTGTTTGCTTATGATTAATAAAATTTTAGAAGTTTTTTTACTTATTTTAATTTTATCAAATCTCAAGTTGAATGTCCTGTATCAAGTTTCCTTTTCATCTATCCAGATAGAAGATTAATTTTTTCCTTTTCATCTCGTGTACTTCCTTTTTAAGCTTTAAAAAACTTAATTAGGTTAAATCTCATTGGTATAGTATGCGAGGTTGTTTGAGTCTTGCCAATGCAAAAAAGAATTCAGATAATTAGTTCACATCCTCCTAAGAGAGTAATAGTAGGTTTATTTTATGTTCGTAGTACAGACCATATGTATGAAGTTCAAGAGAGAGCAATCTGAAAGGCCAATCAATTTCACGTACAAAAAAGAATTCAGATGATGAGTTCACATCCTACTAAGAGTAATAGTAGGTTTATTTTATGTTCATAGTACAGACCATATGTATGAAGTTCAAGAGAGAGCAATCTGAAAGGCCAATCAATTTCACGTGACTTGGTCTAGCCTGACCAATTTTTATTACGAGCATCACATCACCACCGATGAGGGTTTCCCACATCATCAGGAGAGAGGGCGAAAGGGCTGAATAGAGAAAAAAGAACAATTTTACCCAAGGTTTTCAAAACCGGACCGGCCATCGAACCGGATTGATGGCCGGTCCGGTTGAACCGTGGTTTGACCGCGGTCAAACCGTGGTCAAACCGGTTTGACCCGGTTTAGGTGAAATAAGTGATAAATATATTTATTTGTTTAACATTACCATCAAAACAAAAGTAGTTCAGGTGGTTAAGTACATGAGGGTGCCCGGGAGGTCTGAGGTTCGAATCCCCCCTCACGTAAAAAAAATTTTCAAAAAAAAATATTATTATAATCCGGACCGGTCCGGTCCGGTTCACCGGTTTGACAGAAATCGGCCGGTTTGATAAACCGGCCCGAACTGGGAGAACCGGACCGGTTTTCCAGCCGGTTCCGGTCCTCCGCGGTCGGACCGGCCGGTCCGGTCCGGTTTTGAAAACCATGATTTTACCTAACTTTTAGTGTCCCACCTCCACGTGGCCCTTGGTCCTTCCTGGTCAGCAAAACATTTTTCTTTCACGTGCCCGTACATGAGTGTTTTCCCACTGAATTTGAAGGAGATGCATGAAACGTTCGATTTTAGTAAATCAATAGAATCACTCGCAATAAATGTAATGAGGTGGACTCCTGGCAATTTCAGCTACATTTATCATGAAATACTTCCTATTATCAGACAATTGAAACCCAATAATAATATCCAACAAAAAATCAGATGTAAGTTGTAACCAATATCCCAAAAGGATGTGCCCCAATCTCATTCTCATTGATTTGAAAGGGGCAAATGCACCACTAGAAAAACCACTAGTGGAGATAAGTGTTGGGATTGTCAATACAAGAGGGCAAGAATGCTACCAATTATTAACAAATAAATTGACAAATTATTCAATGAAAAATACTAGAGATTAGAATAGAAAGAAAACCAGGTTCGAGGCACGCTATGCGCTGTCCTTGAAATAGATACGCCGCCCTCCGTGCAGAGGCAATCAAAGGCGTTCTGTTCCTGAGATACAACGAACCACTCTGTCAGTTTAAAGGTGCATATAAATCAAACTGACTGGATCTCAATCAGCGGAGATTCTATTACTCAATGATGGACCAAGAATTTAAAGAGAAGAAGAAAGAGTTTTTGATCCCTTTGTATATTTCAGTTCTGAGAATTTTCGTTCCCTTTATAATGAAGGACTATGTTAGGAAGAATAGGAATGAAAAAATACAACTTTTGGAAGCCAAAATGGCAGAAAAAGCCTGATAACTATCACGACGATCGATCGTTGTCTCGACGAACGATCGTCATCTCGGCCTGACAAAAAAGCAGAAAGCAAACCCGAGACTATGATCGATCGTCACGGACGATCGATCGTCATGCCCGATCGATCGTGATCTCGGTCTAAAACTAAGTAAAAAATCAACAATCCCCACCATGACTTGATTTTAAACTAGTCTACACACTAGAATGCAAACGACACATGAATGAGACATTGAGCAATAGTACTCTAAGTTTTCGGCGATAGGTACCTTGCGGGTTTGAACCTACACCTAGTTTGGTCAGCCACCACTCTCACAAGTTTGAAGTAAACTAAGTTTTGAACTTAAACCTTAGAGCAAGAGCTTTGACAAACCTAACATTTAGAGTAACTCCCTTTTCGAGATCATTCGGGGTAGCGCTTTACGGCCATGCACCTTGTATCTTTTCATGAGTTGCACATTAGAGAACAAGCCCTTGTTCTCCTTAACTGCGACCTCAGTGGCACTCATATATGTGACAGTCTCCAAGGGTAATCTGCATACAAAACCCTGCCATTTAGGCCTTGACCTCATTAAGACTTTCGTCAACCTGTTTCATATGCAATAGAGCACTCTCATCATAACACGGGAATTAGCATATAATTTATTAAAATAGTGCTCTCCAAGTCACACATTAACTTGTTGTTACCCATTGAATCTTCGTTGTGGGATCTCCACTCAAAGAGATTGGGTTGCTACTAACGATGACTTAATCACAGGCTTTCAGCCCCATTCCCCTAGATGAGTTAAGGACTTGCCCTGCCGACAATCCTTTCGTAAATGAATCAGCCAAATTATCCGCTGATCGTATGAAACTTAAGGTAATGACTCCCGAGGTAGTCAACTTGCGCAAAATTTTATACCTTAGTTCAATATGCCTGAAGGACCTCTTATTTTGATTCTTACTCTTAACCTTATCAAGAGTTGATTGACTATCACAATGAATCAATATTCCAGGAATTAGCTTATTCAACCAGGGTATATCTATTAAAAGATCCCTAAGCCATTCCGCCATTCCTCCAGTTTTATCAAGTGCTATTATCTCAGCATCCATAGTAGACCTTGTTATTACAGTTTGCTTAGAAGATTTCCATGCAACTGCCCCACCACCAAGTGTAAACACATAACCACTCGTGGCCTTTGTTTCATCAGAATCTGATACCCAATTTGCATCACTGTATCCTTTAAATACAGCAGGAAACCCGGAATAATATAAACCGTAATTTACACTTCCCTTCAGATATCTGAATACTCTTTCAATGGCTGTCCAATGAGACTCATTTGGGTTCTTAGTGTATCTACTTAGTCTTCCCACATCATAGGATATATCCGGTCTACTGCAGTTAGCCAGATAGCTCAAACTTCCTATCAGCTGTGAATATCTAAGCTGTGACACACTCTCCCCATAATTTTTCTTTACTCTTACACTGGAATTATACGGCTACTGACAGGTTTTCTATCGAAGTACCCATACTTCTTTAGAATCTTCTCCACATAGTGTGATTGACTCACAACTATTCCTTGAGAAGTCCTATCAATCTTCAAGCCCAGTATGACCTTGGCAAGACCCAAGTCTTTCATATCAAAATTCTCGTTAAGGAAACCCTTAACCTTATTGATATGATCTACATTATCACCAAACAGTAATATATCATCCACATACAAACATAACATCACAAAAGAATTTTCAAATGACTTCCAATACATGCATTTATCAGAACTACACATTACAAAGTTATTAGAAAGAATAACATCATCAAACTTTTGATGCCATTGTTTAGGAGCCTGTGTTAACCCATAGAGAGATCTCACTAACTTACATACTTTTCTTTCTTAACCAGGAAGTACAAAACCTTCAGGCTGCTCCATATATATTTCCTCCTCTAATTTACTATTTAAAAATACTGTCTTTATATCCATTTGATGGATCTCAAGGTTATAATGAGTTGCCAATGCAATAAGCACTCGAATTGTAGTGCAAGGATTGAATCCATCTCACTCTGTACTGCCTCCTTCTATAAAAGAGCTTCACTAGATGACATAGCCTCACTAAAAGTTAAATGATGCCCATTCCCCACCATGAAAGTATAAAAGTCATCCCCAAAGTTTTTCGCTGTTCTGGTTCTCTTAGACCTCCTAACTTCTACATTGGTATCCAAATCTTCAATTCTTGGAATAGAAGATGATGAGCCATCTTCTTTATGCATTACAGCCTTAACCTTTTCCTTCACAGGAAACACATTCTCAAAGAATGTTACATCATCGGATTCTTTAATAGTATTAGGTCCATAATCCTGCCGATCATACCCAATTACTAAAAACCGATATGTTCTACTGTTTTGTGCATAACCAATAAACACCGCATCATAAGTTTTTGAACCTAGCTTATCTATTTTCATGTTTGGGATTTTCACTTTGGCAAGACATCCCCAATCCTTAATAAAATTTAAGCTTAGTTTTCTTCCTTTCATTAATTCATAAGGGGTTGTATTTTATCCTTTATAAGACATACAGTTTAAAATCACACACACAGAAAGAATTGCTTCTCCCCATAAAGTTTATTAAGGTTTATCAAGAGTTTCATCATGCAATTTCGGAATCAATTCAAGATTCATCATTCTTTTAATAATATGTGAATTTATATGTCCTAGCCTCATATGCCATATATCAAAAGATTCAACATAGCAAACCAAAGAGTCATTAACTTGAAATAAAGTGTAACATCCGGAAAATTAGTAAGTATCTTAAAACTGAAATTTAACCCTCTTAACGTTTGAATTGATCGTATTGTGCCATGTGCAAATTTAAGTTGATGAGAAGAGCTTTTCAACGCCACCAATTTTGTGTGATTTGGAGTTCGGGGTAAAAAGATAAGGGAAATTGAATAAATACACCCGCAAATGCGATCGATCGCACTAAAACGATCGATCGGCACCGATCGGCTTCGATCGGCTACGATCGGCGCCATCGCGAGTTGCTAAACAGCGCAGGACGATCGATCGCCGTATTGGACGATCGATCGCCAGTTGCGGTTTGGCGAAATCCTAACTTATTTTGAGACGGATTTGATTGGGAAAGAGGCCATATCCTAACTAGACTTGTATTGCACGTTCCTAGGGTGATTTAGGGACTCTTCCATTGGTGGAAAGTGTCCAAGATATGGTAGAATTGGTTTGGGCAAAGATCTTCTAAAACTCTATATAAACCCATAGAGACTAGGCTTGTGCTTTTGAAAACTAAACCCTAGAACGTCCAGAGGCTTTTCTCCTCTCCTTCCCACGTTCATCCCTCTCTTAGAAGACCTCTTCTAGTGGGAATTGCTCAAGAGCTTGGATCGGGAGCTTTGAAGGAAGCGGAGGAGACGAACATCGCGTAGAAAGGCGACGTCTTTTGGTGATAAAGAGTAGGATGGTTTTTCCCTCTCTTCTTATTCTTTTTTCACATCATATGATGAGTGTTCTTACTGATTTCCTTGGAGTATTACTTTGAATCTTGCGGGATTAATGATTTATGTCTTGTTTTCCATAAGTATTGCGATACATGCATATATGCCTTCATGCTTCATGTCTAGATGGTAAATCACATCAAAGTTGGATGCTTTATTAATTTTACAGAAGATAGAAGTTCTGATATTGCGTTGATTATCATGTCTAATGAATAAGTTTATGCCTTAATGATTGTCTTACTTAAATTGTCTTAATTGAAAGACATTATGGTCTAAGGATGTGTTGTATGGGAAGAAACATGATAAAAGGGGAATCTTTTGGTAACTCTAGTTAATTCTAGGATATGTAATTGATCTAGGAGGGGAGTACTATCATCTATCATGAGTATATTATCATCTATGAGTGGTACGGAATAAGATAATCAAAGTTTAATCATGTGTCTCACTTTCGGCCAGAACTGTTTCTGCGCTGACAGTCGGCAGTAAATAATTCATAACTAATTCATATGATATCAGAAAAATATAAAACTGGTGGGGTTAGAAACTAGACTCATAAGGGTACTCTCAGTAAGAATTCATAAGATAATCTTAACTGTACAGAGTCTGGGAGCCGCTGTAAGGGAACTGTTGTACATAAGACAGTGAGCAGAAAGTAAGTGAAAATACTAAGTACTTAAGTAAAACCACTTAATATGATGTGAAGATGGTATGACGTGTTAGTAACTATTACTAGACTATATTCTTATGATTATCACAGTAAGGTTGGGTTATGGTTAATATGATAAATGGGGTAATACTTATGTCAAGAAAACCGTAACTGTGTATTTGAAGATAAAGCGTTTGTGACGGTTTGAGGTTCCATTTGGAATCCAAATCATCTAGGACTCACTAATACCTTGTCTCTGATTTATATATTACGATAAGACCTATAAGAATTTCCATCTAGGGCTGAGCATGAACGTATGTATGGATTGTGTTATTCTCTTGTGTGACATTCCTATTTATACTCCGTATGAGAGTCTATTCCGGTGATTGATACCTTATATTGTTAGAGCGTTGCTACCTCTATTCCTTTGAAATATTATTCATCACGATTATTTGATTGATTCCTCCACTAGAGGTCTTGTGGGACTCTCTCCGGAAGTGGATTCATAGTATGCTCAAATTATGCCATTGCTTGATCTTGCGGGGTCACTAATATTTATGGGATTGCGGTTCCATACTGCCTGAAAGGAGGCAACATACGTACGTTAGATTGTTGACATTACGGAAGGTCTTCAGTCTCCGCCCATCGTGTCCGTAAGCACTGGTGGGGCCAGCATCCTAGACGCATGGCAGGGTTCCAAAAAGAGGACCCCTAGGGTGGTTCTGGTATAGTCACTTGCGGGTGATCGGTTCAGCGAGCAGAAATTGTAAACTCCTTTCACTTAGATGTCTGGAGCCATTAGAAATGATTATCATTCTCTCCTTACTCATATGTGTAGTAGGAGCCTTATTGTTGTTTTCCCTACTTGCAAGTTGGAACTATTATCGACTAACCTTTCAGGTGTATAAATCCTTGGTTTAGTCCAGATGTTGCGGCATATTCATAAACCTTTGTTATTCTTATCCTATTCATACTATTGTTTTAGTTCAGTGGGTTTTTACATCCTACTGAGTGTTTCTATGAAATACTCATGCATCCTGTAGGCGCAAATGGAATTTGAGATCAGGAAATTGCAGTAGTGAAGCGGTTGCAGGAGCCGTGAAGATTTAGAGCTTTTTATTATTTACTTTGCTTATTTGATGCTTATGACATTTAATGGCAATTGTGTGCCATAGATTTATAGGTTTATTTTATTTTGACTTTCTTAAATGGATTATCATTATTAAGTAAATTTGTATTGCACTCCATAGTATTCATTAATGTTTGTATTTGTATTCCATAGTATTCATTCCATAGTATTCATTAATGTTTGTATTTGTATTGCACTGATTATGGGCATGACCGATTACACATCCTTTTGAGATGATCGTAATTGGTGGTGAAATCGACTGTTCGGTCTCGCGCCCGAGATTCTCTACCTCCAAGTGTATATCATTGATTGGCTTCCGCACTCCGATCGAGGTATGGGATTCCGGGGCGTGACAGCGTGGTATCGGAGCCCTCAAACTCAGTCTAATACAGTATGGACATTGCTGAATTATGAAATGAAATAGTTGAACCTGATAGTAAGTAAAAGGGGTACCTAGTGGAACTTACTCTGTGAGAGTAGATTCATAGATAGAACCTGAAACCTTATTTTAGAAAACTAATGATGACGTTTCTTGTGTAGGTTTAAATGGCTAGAACAAGAAGCGGTAGGATCTATGAGAAAGACAAGCAGGAAGCCGTTAGGCAGTGGCTTGAGGACTGGAAAAAGAAAGACATAGGGAGTGGAACCGAAGATGACCCATTACAGATTGACATAGAGGAAGTCCAGAACCCAGTGGCTGATGTAGAACCCTTGCCTATAGACGACCCAGAGTGGGATCCTTATTTGGACTATATGCCAGGAATGGAGATTGAAGGATATGAACAAGAAGAGATTGAAATAGCATTTTACGATGGATCTCCTTCTATATTTGTGATGGTAGAGGCCAAGATTGTGAGAAGGCACCCTGTCTATGTTCGGGCCAAGAATGATACTGCATTGTCTGACACTCTGTACCATATGTTTAAATCTTTGGGTTACAGATGGCCATACATGACGATGTGGGAAATTCTGTGGCATACGCATTTGAGGCTTGCACCAACTTGGTTAGCTTTAGACAGACTGGATGATTACCTCTGAAGGCAAGAGCGTAGGAAGGATGGTTAAGAGAAAGAGTTAGGATAGTTTTTAGTTTCAAAAATCTTTTGTAATAAAAACCCTGATTTATAAGGGATCTCAGTGTAGGAATCTTCTTATTAATGAATAAAAGAATTATTTTCTTTAATGCTTGCCTTGTGATTGTTTCATTTTTTCATGTTTTGTGTTTTGTGTGAGCGATGCTAGGAGTCAAAGGAATGAGAGGTGAATTACAAATTGAGCTATATGTAAGATTTCTAATTCATCTCCTTTCTTTGACTGTAGATACGCGAGAATGGTGAACTCTGGAAATCGTGGACGTCGAACCAATGCGAACCCTAATCCTTCACAGGATGAGGGAGCCAGTCAGAATATGTCTGATATGGTTAGGCAATTGGCGGCTGAATTGCGAAATGGTGGAAGTAGTAATAGTAATGCTAAGGCGCCCACACTTGAACGATTTAACAGGGCTGGACCTCAGTTTTCTGGTGAGGATGACCCAGAAAAGGCTGAGCGTTGGTTAGTTGAAGTGGAGCGGCTGTTCAAGGGTATGAAGGTACCTGAGGCTGATCGGGTGATTTATGCTACCTTCCTGTTTGTTGGTGAGGCGGTATTTTGGTGGGAGTCCGCCGAGCGCAACAATTTTACTGCGAATCAGGAGATTTCTTGGGAAGAATTTAAGGAGGTGTTCAACGTCAAGTACTTTCCTTCCCATATTCAGCGACGCAAGGAGAAAGAATTCTTGGAGTTAGTGCAAGGATCGTTGACTGTGCTTCAGTATGAGACGAAGTTTGAACAACTTCAACGATTTGCTACTAATGCTTGCCCTAATGAATTGATTAAAGCGCAACGTTTTGTGGATGGGCTGAAGGACGGCATAAGGTCGAGGGTGTTAGTTTCTCAACCAACGACTGTAGCAAAGGCGGTCGAGCTAGCTTCCATTTTGGAGGATGATTTTAAAAGAACCTTGGAGAGGAGGACCAATCAGGTCAAAACTCAGGAGAATAAACTGAAACGTTCTGGGGAGAAGCGTTTTAACAATAATGTTAATCGGGGGAATCAGCGACCATTTAAGCAGCAAAGGCAGCAGCAACAGAACCGGATGAACGGTGCACCACGTCAACAGTTTCGAGGCAATGACAGTGGTAATATGAATGGAGGTCGTTGCAGGATTTGTGGACAGGATTCGCATAAAGGAAAGCCGTGCCCTACGGATCCCCGAAGATGCTATGTGTGCAATGAGGTTGGGCATATCTCTCCTAATTGCCCTAATCGTGGAAAGAAGACCGGGGCTGATATGAATAAGAAGACTCAGGCAAGAATTTTTGCTCTGTCATCCGAAGATGCGCGTGGTTCAGATGAGGTTATTGAAGGTACTCTTCTTATCCTCAATCGTTTTGCTAGAGTGTTAATTGACCCGGGAGCGTCGCGATCTTTTATTTCTTCGGTGTTTGCTTTAAGTCTAGATAAGTCATTGTCTAGACTGAGTGATGATTTGGTGATTTCTACTCCTATGGGAGATTCGGTTATAGCAACCGAATTTATTGAAAACTCTCCTGGGCTGATAGAAGATAGAATTTTGCTTGCTAATCTTGTGCTGATTGATATGTGTGATTTTGATGTAATCTTGTGAATGGATTGGTTATCAAAATATAATGCACTAGTGGATTGTACTAAAAAGAGAGTTTATTTTAAAATTCCTGGAGAGAAAGAACTATTGTTTCAGGGAATCCGGGATAGAAAAGGAGATTGTTTGATATCAGCTGTTAAAGCTCAGAAATTGTTGGCTAAAGGTTGTAGAGCCTATTTAACTAATGTGACACCTGTTGAGATGCCTACCCCGAGAGTTGAGGATATTGAGGTAGTGAGGGATTTTCCCGAAGTCTTTCCTGATGAGTTACCTGGTTTGCCACCAAAGAGAGAAATTGATTTTTCGATTGAATTGATACCGGGAACAGCACCTATTTCAAAAGCACCATATAGAATGGTGCCGGCTGAGTTGAAAGAATTGAAGGTGCAGTTACTGTCACGCCCCGAAATCCCATACCTCGATCGAAGTGCGGAAGCCAATCAATGATATACATTTGGAGGTAGAGAATCTCGGGCGCGAGACCGAACAGTCGATTCCACCACCAATTACGATCATCTCAAAAGGATGTGTAATCGGTCATGCCCATAATCAGTGCAATACAAATACAAACATTAATGAATACTATGGAATGGAAATTTACTTAATAATACTGATAATAATCCATTTAAGAAAGTCAAATCAAATAAACCTATAAATCTATGGCACACAATTGCCATTAAATGTCATAAGCATCAAATAAGCAAAGCAAATAATATAAACTCTAAGTCTTCACGGCTCCTGCGACCGCTTCACTACTGCAACTTCTTGATCTCAAATTCCATTTGCGCCTGCATCAGAGGATGCATGAGTATTTCATAGAAACACTCAGTAGGATGTAAAAACCCACTGAATTAGGACAAACAATATGAATAGGATAAGAATAACAAAGGTTTATGAAGATGCCGCAACATCCGGACTAAACCAAGGATTTATACACCTGAAAGGTTAGTCGATAATAATTCCAACCCGCAAGTAGGGAAAACAACAATAAGGCTCCTACTACACATATGAGTAAGGAGGGAATGATAATCATATTAAAAAGCTCCAGACATTAAAAGTGAAAGGAGTACAATTTCTGCTCGCTGAACCGATCACCCGCAAGTGACTATACCAGAACCACCCTAGGGGTCCTCTTTTTGGAACCCTGCCATGCGTCTAGGATGCTGGCCCCACCAGTGCTTACGGACACGATGGGCGGAGATTGAAGACCTTCCGTAATGTCAACAATCTAACGTACGTATGTTGCCTCTTTTTGGGCAGTATGGAACCGCAGTACCACAAATATTAGTGACCCCGCAAGATCAAGCAATGGCATAATGTGAGCATACTATGAATCCACTTCCGGAGAAGTCCCGCAAGACCTCTAGTGGAGGAATCAATCAAATAATCATGATGAATAATAATTCAAAGAAATAGAGGCCGCAACGCTCTAACCACATAAGGTATCAATCACCGGAACAGACTCACATACAGAGTATAAGTGGGAATGTCACACAAAGAGAATAACACAATCCATACATGCATTCATGCTCAGCCCTAGATGGAAATTCATATAGGTCTTATTGAAATATATAAATCAGAGACAAGGTGTTAATGAGTCCTAGATGATTTGGATTCCAAATGGAACCTCAAACCGACACAAGCGCTTTATCTTCAAATACACGATTACGGTTTTCTTAACATAAGTATTACCCATCTATCATATTAACCATAACCCAACCTTACTGTGATAATCATAAGGATATAATCCAGTAATAGTTACTGACACGTCCTACCATCTTCACATCATATTAAGTGGTTTTACTTAAGTACTTAGTGTTTTCACTTGGATTCTGCTCACTGTCTTTTGCATAACAGTCCACTTCCGGCGGCTCCCAGACTCTGTACAGTTAATATTATCTTCTGAAATTTTTACTGAGAGTACCCTTATGAGTCTAGTTTCTAACTCCACCGGTTTTATATTTTTCTGATATCATATGAATTAGTTATGAATTATTTACTGTCGACTGTCCGTGCAGAAACAGTTCTGGCCGAAAGTGAAACACATGATTAAACTTTAATATTCTTATTCCGAACCACTTATAGATGATAATATACTCATGATAGATGATAGTACTCCCCTCCTAGATCAATTACAGATCCTGGAATTAACTAGAATTACCGAAAGATTCCCTTTTTATCATGTTTCTCCCCATATAACACAATCTTAGACCATAATATCTTTCAATTAAGTCAATTTAAGCAAAACGATCATTAAGGCATAAGACTCAATCATTAGACATCATAATCAAAGCAATATCAGAACTTTTATCTTCTGTAAAATTAATAAAGCATCCAACTTTGATCTGATTTACCATCTAGACATGAAGCATGAAGGCATATATGCATGTATCGCAATACACATGGAAAACAAGACATAAGTCATTAATCCCGCAAGATTCAAAGCAATACTCCAAGGAAATCAGTAAGAACACTCATCATATAATGTGAGAAAAGAATAAGAAGAGAGGGAAAAACCATCCTACTCTTTATCACCAAAAGACGTCGCCTTTCTACGCGATGTTCGTCTCCTCCGCTTCCTTCAAAGCTTCCGATCCAAGCTCTTGAGCAATTCCCACTAGAAGAGGTCTTCTAAGAGAGGGATGAACGTGGGAAGGAGAGGGGAAAGCCTCTGGACGTTCTAGGGTTTAGTTTTCAAAAGCACAAGCCTAGACTCTATGGGTTTATATAGAGTTTTTAGAAAATCTTTGCCCAATCAATTCTACCATATCTTGGGCACTTTCCACCAATGAGAGAGTCCCTAAATCACCCTAGGAACGTGCAATATAAGTTTAGTTAGGATATGACATCTTTCCCAATCAAATCCGCCTCAAAATTAGGTTAGAATTCGCCAAACCGCAACTGGCGATCGATCGTGCAATACGGCGATCGATCGTCCTGCGCTGTTTACAAACTGCGCGATGGCACCGATCGTAGCCGATCGAAGCCGATCGTAGCCGATCGAAGCCGATCGATCGTGTTCCATAAGCCGATCGATCGTTTTCAGCGCGATCGATCGTTTTTATTCAATTTCCCATATCTTTTTACTCCGAACTCCAACTCACACAAAATTGGTGTCGTTGGAAAGCTCTTCTCACCAACTTTAATTTAAACAAGGCACCACACGGTCAAATCAATCATTAAGAGGGTCAAATTTCAGTTTTAATATACTTACTAATTTTTTTTCGGATGTTACAGTTACAAGAGTTGTTGAATAAGAGGTTCATACGGCCTAGTGTTTCCCCTTGGGGCGCACCAGTATTATTTGTAAAGAAGAAAGATGGGTCGATGAGATTGTGTATCGACTATCATATGCTGAACCAAGTCACGGTGAAGAATAAATATCCTTTGCCTAGAATAGATGATTTGTTTGATCAGTTGCAATCAGCAAAAGTATTTTCGAGGATTGATTTGAGATCTGGATACCATCAGTTAAAGATCAGGGAGGAGGATATATCCAAGACAGCATTCAGGACCAGGTATGGACACTACGAATTCCTGGTGATGCCTTTTGGTTTGACTAATGCGCCAGCAGCATTTATGGACATGATGAACAGAATTTTTGTGGACTTATTGGACCGGATTGTGATAGTCTTTGTGGACGATATTCTGGTGTATTCAGCAAGTTGGGAAGAACACAGAACTCACTTGACTCTTGTGTTACAGATATTGAAGGATAATCAATTATATGCTAAGCTGAATAAGTGTGAATTTTGGTTGAACAAGGTGAATTTTCTTGGACATGTCATATCAGAAGATGGAGTATCAGTCGATCCAACGAAGGTAGAGGCAGTGTTAGAATGGGAACAACCAAAGAATGTGACGGAGATTCGAAGTTTCTTGGGATTGGCAGGTTACTATAGAAGATTCATTGAAGGATTTTCAAGCCTAGCTTTGCCAATGACGAAGTTGACCAGAAAGGGAGTAAAGTTTATATGGAACGATGAATGTGATAAAAGTTTCAAGGAATTGAAGAAGAGATTAACATCGGCACCGATCTTGACTTTACCGTCGGGAACTGGAGGATTCGTTATATACAGTGATGCTTCGAAGAGTGGACTCGGGTGTGTACTAATGCAACACGGACATGTTGTGGCGTATGCGTCGAGGCAATTGAAAATTCATGAGCAGAATTACCCAACACATGACCTGGAATTAGCAGCAGTAGTTTTTGCTTTAAAGATTTGGAGACATTATTTGTATGGAGAAACTTTTGAAGTATACACAGATCACAAAAGTTTGAAGTATATCTTTTCCCAGAAGGATCTGAATATGAGACAGAGAAGATGGCTAGAATACTTGAAGGATTATGATTTTTCCATTCATTACCATCCAGGCAAGGCGAATGTGGTAGCAGATGCATTAAGCAGAAAGACTGGGATAGTTGCTCACTTGTTAGTACAAGAGTGGAAACTGATGCAGAAAATGGGAGAATGTCATTTGGAATGGCCGAATTCAAGGAGGATATCATTCATTGGGAATCTTTCTATAAGATCAGTGGTGGTTGATAAAATCCTTGAAGCGCAAAAAGAGAACCCGCAGATACAGAAATTATTGGACAGGACGGATTTTGAAAAAGGAGCAGACGAAAGTATTCGATTCCGAGGAAGATTGGTAGTACATAAAGACATGGAATTAAGACAGGAAATTCTGCGTGAAGCACATCACTCTCAGTTTAACATTCATCCTGGAGGTACGAAGATGTATCAAGATTTAAAGAGGACAGTTTGGTGGAATGGGATGAAAAGAGATATTGGCAAGTTTGTATCTAGATGCTTGACTTGTCAACAAGTAAAAGCTGAACATCAAAGACCAGCGGGAATGTTGCAACCATTGGAGATTCCACAGTGGAAATGGGAGCATGTGACGATGGATTTTGTTGTGGCATTGCCAAAGACTCAGAGACAACGAGATGCGATTTGGGTTATAGTGGATCGACTCACAAAGTCAGCACACTTTCTTCCGATTAAATGGAAACAAAACCCGGAAAGCTTGGCAGAATTATACATAAGAGAAATTGTTAGACTACACGGTACGCCGTTATCTATTGTGTCTGACCGAGACCCTCGTTTTACATCGAGAACATGGAAGAGTATACAAGAGGCATTGGGAACCAAGTTAAATTTTAGTACAGCATTTCATCCACAGAGTGATGGACAATCAGAACGTACGATTCAAACCTTGGAGGACATGCTAAGAGCCTGTGCGATTGACTGGAAAGGTAATTGGGATGATCATTTACCATTGATAGAGTTTGCTTATAATAACAGTTATCATTCGAGTATCGGAATGGCACCATTTGAAGCACTATATGGAAGACCATGTAGATCCCTACATGTTGGACAGACGTTGGAGAGAACCAAGTGCTGAGATCAGAATTAGTGCAATACTATGCAGAAAAGGTAAGACAGATCAGACAGAGATTACAAACGGCTCAGAGTCGCCAAAAGAATTACGCTGACAACAGGCGAAGAGAGTTAGAATTTCAAGTAGGAGACCATGTATTTCTGAAAGTATCACCTTCAAAAGGAATTATGAGGTTTGGTAAGAAAGGAAAGCTGAGTCCGAGGTTTGTTGGACCATTTGAAATTTTGGAGCGAGTTGGGCCAGTTGCATATCGGTTGGCGTTACCGCCACAATTGGATAAAGTACATAATACTTTCCATATTTCTATGCTGAGGAAATATGTGCCAGACTCATCACATGTTTTGGATTTCACAACGATGGAGTTAGAAGCAGATTTGACATTTCCGGTAAAACCTGTGAAGATATTGGACCGAAAGGATCAAGTACTTAGAAGAAAGACTATTCCTTTGGTGAAAGTTTTGTGGCAAAACCAGTTGGCTGAGGAAATGACTTGGGAAATGGAAAGAGAGATGAGGAAATCCTACCCTTACCTTTTTGAAGTTTGAGAGTCAGCATTTCGAGGACGAAATGTTCTTTTTAGGAGGGGAGGATGTAACATCCGAAAAATTAGTAAGTATCTTAAAACTGAAATTTAACCCTCTTAACGTTTGAATTGACCATGTGCAAATTTAAGTTGGTGAGAAGAGCTTTTCAACGCCACCAATTTTGTGTGATTTGGAGTTCGGGGTAAAAAGATAAGGGAAATTGAATAAATACACCCGCAAATGCGATCGATCGGCATATGGAACACGATCAATCGGCTTCGATCGGCTACGATCGGCGCCATCGCGCAGTTGGTAAACAGCGCAGGACGATCGATCGCCGTATTGGACGATCGATCGCCAGTTGCGGTTTGGCGAAATCCTAACTTATTTTGAGACGGATTTGATTGGGAAAGAGGCCATATCCAAACTAGACTTGTATTGCACGTTCCTAGGGTGATTTAGGGACTCTTCTATTGGTGGAAAGTGTCCAAGATATGGTAGAATTGATTTGGGCAAAGATCTTCTAAAAATCTATATAAACCCATAGAGACTAGGCTTGTGCTTTTGAAAACTAAACCCTAGAACGTCCAGAGGCTTTTCTCCTCTCCTTCCCACGTTCATCCCTCTCTTAGAAGACCTCTTCTAGTGGGAATTGCTCAAGAGCTTGGATCGGGAGCTTTGAAGGAAGCGGAGGAGACGAACATCGCGTAGAAAGGCGACGTCTTTTGGTGATAAAGAGTAGGATGGTTTTTCCCTCTCTTCTTATTCTTTTCTCACATCATATGATGAGTGTTCTTACTGATTTCCTTGGAGTATTACTTTGAATCTTGCGGGATTAATGATTTATGTCTTGTTTTCCATAAGTATTGCGATACATGCATATATGCATTCATGCTTCATGTCTAGATGGTAAATCACATCAAAGTTGGATGCTTTATTAATTTTACAGAAGATAGAAGTTCTGATATTGCGTTGATTATCATGTCTAATGAATAAGTTTATGCCTTAATGATTGTCTTACTTAAATTGTCTTAATTGAAAGACATTATGGTCTAAGGATGTGTTGTATGGGAAGAAACATGATAAAAGGGGAATCTTTTGGTAACTCTAGTTAATTCTAGGATCTGTAATTGATCTAGGAGGGGAGTACTATCATCTATCATGAGTATATTATCATCTATGAGTGGTACGGAATAAGATAATCAAAGTTTAATCATGTGTCTCACTTTCGGCCAGAACTGTTTCTGCGCTGACAGTCGGCAGTAAATAATTCATAACTAATTCATATGATATTAGAAAAATATAAAACTGGTGGGGTTAGAAACTAGACTCATAAGGGTACTCTTAATAAAACTTTCATAAGATAATCTTAATTGTACAGAGTCTGGGAGCCGCCGGAAGGGAACTGTTGTACATAAGACAGTGAGCAGAAACTAAGTGAAAATACTAAGTACTTAAGTAAAACCACTTAATATGATGTGAAGATGGTATGACGTGTTAGTAACTATTACTAGACTATGTTCTTATGATTATCACATTAAGGTTGGGTTATGGTTAATATGATAAATGGGGTAATACTTATGTCAAGAAAACCGTAACTGTGTATTTGAAGATAAAGCGTTTGTGTCGGTTTGAGGTTCCATTTGGAATCCAAATCATCTAGGACTCACTAATACCTTGTCTCTGATTTATATATTACGATAAGACCTATAAGAATTTCCATCTAGGGCTGAGCATGAACGTATGTATGGATTGTGTTATTCTCTTGTGTGACATTCCTATTTATACTCCGTATGAGAGTCTATTCCGGTGATTGATACCTTATATTGTTAGAGCGTTGCTACCTCTGTTCCTTTGAAATATTATTCATCACGATTATTTGATTGATTTCTCCACTAGAGGTCTTGCGGGACTCTCTCCGGAAGTGGATTCATAGTATGCTCAAATTATGCCATTGCTTGATCTTGCGGGATCACTAATATTTATGGGATTGCGGTTCCATACTGCCCGAAAGGAGGCAACATACGTACGTTAGATTGTTGACATTACGGAAGGTCTTCAGTCTCCGCCTCTCGTGTCCGTAAGCACTGGTGGGGCCAGCATCCTAGACGCATGGCAGGGTTCCAAAAAGAGGACCCCTAGGGTGGTTCTGGTATAGTCACTTGGGGGTGATCGGTTCAGCGAGCAGAAATTGTAAACTCCTTTCACTTAGATGTCTGGAGCCATTTGAAATGATTATCATTCTCTCCTTACTCATATGTGTAGTAGGAGCCTTATTGTTGTTTTCCCTACTTGCAAGTTGGAATTATTATCGACTAACCTTTCAGGTGTATAAATCCTTAGTTTAGTCCAGATGTTGCGGCATATTCACAAACCTTTGTTATTCTTATCCTATTCATACTGTTGTTTTAGTTCAGTGGGTTTTTACATCCTACTGAGTGTTTCTATGAAATACTCATGCATCCTCTGATGCAGGCGCAAATGGAATTTGAGATCAGGAAGTTGCAGTAGTGAAGCGGTTGCAGGAGCCGTGAAGATTTAGAGCTTTTTATTATTTGCTTTGCTTATTTGATGCTTATGACATTTAATGGCAATTGTGTGCCATAGATTTATAGGTTTATTTTATTTTGACTTTCTTAAATGGATTATCATTATTAAGTAAATTTCATTTCATAGTATTCATTAATGTTTGTATTTGTATTGCACTGATTATGGGCATGACCGATTACACATCCTTTTGAGATGATCGTAATTGGTGGTGAAATCGACTGTTCGGTCTCGCGCCCGAGATTCTCTACCTCCAAGTGTATATCATTGATTGGCTTCTGCACTCCGATCGAGGTATGGGATTCCGGGGCGTGACATAAAGAGTTATTACAAGTAACCAAATTTAGTTTAAAGAGGCTATTACACATATAACCTTTACCAATAAAAGTACCATGTCTAGTAATTACAACTTTATTTGACTCAAACATTAATTTATATCCTTCTCGACTAAGAAGTACTCCACTAGTAAGGTTCTTCCTCACACTAGGCACGTGCAACACATTATGGAGTGTCAGCGTGTTTCCCGATGTAAACCGGATGTCCACATTTCTAACTCCATAAACTTTAGCCTGAGAGGAGTTCCCCATCGTCACTGTCCTATCCTTTACTTCCTGATAGAAAGAAAAAAAAGGACCATCAACACCGATGTGAACAGTAGCCCCTTTATCAACCCACCAATCAGTAGATTCACATGCCAAATTAATTTCAGGATTAGTTATTACTAACCTGTCATCTGAAGTAACCATATTAGCCTGAGCAGAAGATACAGCCCTACCATGACTATGGTATTGGCCCTTTTTCTATTTACACTTATTTGCAAAATGTCCATGCTTCCCACAGACCCAACAAACCTTCTACTTCTTGCCCTTATGGATATTAGAACCAGGTTTGAAGGAACGACTCTTAAACTTTTTATTGTTCTTCTTATATCCATGAACCTTGGGTTTCCCTTCCACAATATTAGCTTGAGCACTATCATTGGCCCCAGAAGTACCCTGCAAGATTTTCATCTTGCCCTTGTGCTTCTCTTCAATTTGTATGGCCACCATAAGGTCATCAACGGACATTGCGACCTTCTTGTGCTTCAAGTCAATTTGGAAATCCTGCCATGAGGGTGGTAGTTTGTCGATAAGGGCAGGAACTTGGAGCCTCTCATCAACGGGAATTCCTTTCCCAATGATCTTTGCTACCAAATTCTATATTTCGACTACTTGGTCTTTAACAGATTTGTTATTAACCATCTTGTAATCAAAATACTTGCCTACGACGTATTTCTCTTCCCCTTCATGCTCCTTTCCAAATTTTCTCTCAAGAGTATACTATAATTCTTTGGCAGATTTAGTGTTCACATGCAGATCATACAACTCATTGCTTAAAACACTCAGAATTTGCCCATGGCACAGTTCATCATCTTGTTTGAATTTATCACTATCAACAGACTTAGCAATTCCAACATCAGAAGAACTAGCAGTCTTATCATATTCTGAAGACAGTTTTATCCACAGCAACATCATAAATCACATAGAAAATATTCAATTGAGCCAGTCAAAATTTCATCTTTGTTTGCCATCGCATGAAATTCTTGCCATCAAATTTCCGAGGTTTCAATGATTTGTTAGTACCCATAATTGCAGTAGTATTCAATCAACAAAATCAATCATATATCTCTTTCAAGATTGTTGGGATTGTCACATACAAGAGGGCAATAATACTACCAATTATTAACAAACAAATTGACAAATTATTCAATGAAAAATACCCGAGATTAGAATAGAAAGAAAACTAGGTTCGAGGCACGCTATGCGATGTCCTTGAAACAGATACGCCACCCTTCGTACATAGGCAATCAAAGGCGTTCCGTTCCCGAGATACAACGAACCACTCCGTCAGTTTAAAGGTGCATACAAATCAAACTGACTAGATCTCAATCAGTGGAGATTCTATTGCTTAATGATGGACCAAGAATTTAAAGAGAAGAAAAAAAGAGTTTTTGATCCCTTTGTATATTTCAATTCTGAGAATTTTCATTCCCTTTATAATGAAGGACTCTGTTAGGAAGAATAGGAATGAAAAAACACAACTTTTGGAAGCCAAAACGGCAAAAAAGCCCGATAGTCACGACAATCGATCGTCACATACGATCGTCCGCCGGATGATCGATCGTCAAGCCCGATCGATCTTGATCTCGGTTTAAAACCAAGCAAAAAATCAACAATAAGCATTGGGCAACTGGGCCCAGAAGGTGCTTTCAGAAATGTTTCCATGATGGTATTTTTCTTTGACAAACTTGCAGAGCTTTCATCTCCCACCGGAAAAATGGGGAAGATAAAACCCCATGAGCCGCAATATTAGTTGGAAATTACGTCATTCTTCACCAGAAGAAGAACATGGAAGTAGGATGCATTGTAGGAGATAATTGGGGGCTGAGTTCTTCATTGAATTGAAACACAAGTTATCCAGATCATGACCTCAAATGCCTTTCAAACTTGCCAATCATTTGATCACTATTTAATCTAGAGAAGCCCAGGAACAATCCATAATTGGCTGATTATGGGGGACCCAAAATCAGCAACTAGTAGCACGACAAGTGAAGTTTGGAAGAGATATAGGTGAGTTTGTTCTCAATCCACTTAACATGCATCATACCATTTACCAACCATGTGCAATGTATTCATCTGTCATCAAGTTCAGTTTTTGGTCGGCAGGTTCTCCGGCCGGAGCTCTAGACGTGGGTTCAATATCTACGGTACTTGTCGGCCGGTCAGAAGAACAACGGCTTAGAATGTGATATTCATGGTGGAATGTTCCCATTGAGGGGCCACAGGCAAATAAATATGTTTGTGACCTAAGGATATGAAACATGGCTTAAGATACTCACCTTGATGATTTTATCTAAACTAAATTAGGCAGGGAAGCAAAGATTTAAAAGTAAACCTAACGTCAAACCCTATTAAATCTATTTCCACCAGCTGCCCATTTCAAAAAGTACTCACAAAATAGTAAAATCTTCTCAATAAACATTTTTAAATAAGTTTCTTCAGGTAGTTAACATTACTTTTCTGAAAATAGTCCCTTTCACGTGTTTTACTTGAAACAAGCTAGTGAGGTAAGAGTTTTAATATGCTACACAATGAGCTGTATTAAGCTAAATGTTCACACTTAGGGTTTTGCCTGAACTTTATCCACATCGCTGACGCCTGTGTTTGGTAGATTTCTTCTTTGCTAAACATTGTTTGGTAGATGTCACACGCGGTTGCTTCTTATTATATGTTTCATGCATGGTGTGGATGTTGATCTTTCTAGCCAAGACTAACAAAGACCACTCACCTATGTGCCATATAGTAAAATAATAACTAGGGGATAAGTTTGAGTGTCGAGTATCTGGTTTATATGTCATTTAATTAAAAACAACTCTTACAAAGCTCCTTGATTGAGTTACATCATAATCATTAGCGTC
Source organism: Houttuynia cordata (assembly GCA_039654745.1). Classification (NCBI taxonomy): domain Eukaryota; kingdom Viridiplantae; phylum Streptophyta; class Magnoliopsida; order Piperales; family Saururaceae; genus Houttuynia; species Houttuynia cordata. The sequence continues at coordinate 4,581,656 of CM077505.1, forward strand.
TTTTCCCACCAGTTTGAGGTCGGTCACATGGATTTTACGCTTCCATTTTAGCCTGTTTTATGATAATAAATTGTAATTTGTGTACTTGCCAAATCAGGCAAACAAAAAGAAAAACCCATTAATTAAAGCATACTCAACCTCTCTGTAACCCATAAGATCACAATTCTTACTAATGAGCAATCTTTATCATATTAAGGGAATCAGCTCTAAGCGTGATCAGCTGGGAACGTCTAGTACCACATAGTTCAAATGCAACCATGCAAATCAACACATCATTAAAAGACACCAAGATATGGGCAACTTTATAGGCATTCATTGAATCCGTGCAATTTATTTCTAGAGGAAAAGGGAACCTGTACCAAAAATTCAGCACGTTTAATTTATTTTCTCATACACCAATCAAAAGTATTGTTACATTGCTACGTATATGCATCTTAATTTCTTGTGTTTCACACCGTATCCTAGAACCAATTGGATTTGTAGTAAGTTTAAGGATGGGAGATCAGGCTTAGTGCAGACATAAATACAAAGAAGGATTTGAGTGGCAGTTTTAAATTTTATGAGATTGCTGTAATAATGTAGAGTCGATTGTATGATAAGGGAGAATTATGACATTGTATTACCTGATTAGCAATTTTTTTTATATCTGCTACCCGATTAGTAAGTGTCCCACTCACTCTGCCTGATACCAAAACGGCCCGATTCTTATCATACATGCAAATCAATACCATGCACGTACAGTTATGTTTGAGAAATATATATGTATAGCTTGAAAAATTGTCTAATAAGACTGATATATACTTGAAGAACTAAAAAGGCGTAGGCCCTCCACCTCCGTATCAAATTAAATCTTCTTATAAAAAAAACCAACAAGCTGAGAAAGTAAACATAAAAGTACAAAACTCAAATAAGGGGACATTGAAGGCGAGGTGTGGGGATGGCCACAAGGCGGTGGGCTTTAGGTGCAGTGAGTCCGAACACATCGCTCATGTCCATGTCCGATGGCTGCATACCGTCGGGCAAAGCCCACGTAAAGCAATGGGCTAGCTGGGCCACAGCTAGCTCCAAGGCGTGGATGCCTAATTGCATCCCCGGGCAGGACCGTCGGCCGGAGCCGAAGGGGATGAACTCGAAGTAGTTTCCCTTAAAGTCGACTGCCCCCTCCCGGGCAAACCTTTCAGGCTTGAATGTATCCGGATCCTCCCAAGCGGACGGGTCCCGTCCAATTGCCCAAACATTGATGGACACACGTGCACCTGCGGGGATGAAGTACCCGCCAACCACCGAGTCCTCGGCCGTCTCATGGAGGAGCAGCGGGATTGGCGGGTGGAGCCGGAGGGTCTCCTTTACCACACACTTGAAGTATGGCAACTTGTCCAGGTCCGACTCGTGCACTGTCCGGTGCATGCCCACCACGTCCACGAGTTCCGCCTGCACCTTTTCTAGCTCCTCCGGCTGCTTCATCAGCTCCGTCATCACCCACTCAATCGCTGAAGCTACCGTCTCTGTCCCCCCAAACATCACATCCTGCATGTACCACGATCAAACATGTTGCAAAATACAATATACTTTCAGTTACCTCCAAACTGTCTTCATGAGTTCATTGAACATATCATGAAGACTATTTATACATATAGAAAATCCAATTATCTATCGACCCAATTACTTTGATTGTCATTTGAAATTATGCGAAAAAACATGAACAATTAGTGAATTTTTACTTACCATGATTATGGCCTTAATGTTATCTTTAGTGAGCTTAATGGACCCCTGAAGTTCATCGGACCCTGGTCTGGATCCATGTCCGTCGTCCATGAAGGTTATGAGATCGTCCACCATGTCAGGCTCCACCTCATGTGTCCTCTTTTCCTTGGCTGCAGCCATGTGTTCGTTTATTATATTATCAATGAACCGGTCCAGGGACCCCCTAGCCCTCTCGAGCTGCTTGTGGAACCCTTGTGGGTCGACCCAGCGGAGCCAGACCGGCAAGAAGTCCACAATATTAAAGGCCCCCATCAGCATAGAAAACTCTTGCAGGATGCCCATGAACTCCTCCTGGCCCTCATGGGAACTGGACCCATATGCGGCCCGGTAAGTAATATTCCGGGTCATGTTGAAAACCAGCTCGCCCAGGTTCAGCTCTCGCCCAGCGCCCAAGTGGACAGCCCGGATGAGGGACTGGACCTCTTCTCGGACGGACGTCCATGACTCAGCCCGTTTCCGGCTAAAAAGCCTCATGACACATATCTTGCGCATCTGCCGCCAAAAGGGTCCGTAATGGGCAAATGCCATGTCCGACCGGTCGTAGGTCAGGTACCGGACAGCCACCGTCGCCGGCCGGTTAGAGAAGATGTGATCGTGGACCTGCAGGACCTCACGGGCCATGTCGGGCGTTGACACGGCCACAGTGTGGAGCACGCCGAGACGGAGGTGAACAAGGCCACCGTAAAGCTTGCCCAGCTTGGCTAGCCCACGATGAGTGAGCTGGTCCATCATGTGCATGTGTCCGATTATCGGGTAGCTCGGCGGACCTGGCGGCAAGGGGATCTTCCGGCGTTTCTTCGCAAACAGGCCAACAAGGAAAAGGAAGGAGAATAAGAAGATGGATAGAGAATCCATATTTGTATGGCTAATAAAACCTGCTAATTGCCCCTTGCTCTTTGCTGTACCTTTTTTGTTACTCTAAAATCAAATATCTTAAGCTTTGGGAGATTGCTCTCAAGCAGTGAAAAAGTGTTGAGTAAGAAGGCCAAAAGGGTGAGAGGAAGAAGCTTTCTGTCTTGGGTATCTGAGATTTGGAAGCAAAAACGTTTGTATTTATACAGGTTTTTGTGGGGGCACTAGAGCATGGCCAAATGTCACTGGGGGAAACTGTCACTGTTATAATGTGTAAAGGGTTTTGCTTTCTGTCCTCTTCATTGCCAGTCATATATATTCTGATTAAACATACCTCTCGTATCTTAAACTTCCCAGATGATAAATCACGAATACAAAGAATGTTCTACTTTAGTAAAATATCCACAATTATCTATAAACTAGGTATCATAGACATTTATGACTGAAGCTGTGCAACAATTACTGAGAGCTTTAGAGCATGGAAGTAAAAAAAAGATGGGTGCTGGTGGGATGGCTTGGACATGGTTCCTCGAATGAAGGTTCCGAATTCGAACCCTCATTTGGGATTATAAAACTTGAAACCCAATGCATATGGTGGGTGAGCCTTATATGTGCCCGATGCCTTGTATGTGTCCGATGGGAATTGGTGCCAGCATACAATGCTCTATGAGGCCGATGACCCTGCCCTTCCGGTCGGGTCAAAGGACATGCATATTACTCATAGGAAAAGATAAAAAAAAGGGCTAAATGCTTTTTGGAAGTCTCACTTAGGTGCTAGCCATGGATTTTGATCCGGCGGCATGCATTAATTATAAGGGGCAGGCAGGTTAGAATCACCCTACTGCCCCCTGGATTAAAGTGTGCAGGCTCCTCATATTAACCAACCAATTGTTGTAGTTTTTTCCAATGGAAAGATAAATAATGTCTAGTGTCAAAACGGAAGAACATGAACATTGCCATATAGATGTCAATGTTTCAGTGGTTGGTATAAGATAACTAAGTTTCCCGCACGCAAAACACAAAATAAAGAGTCCACTTTAGAAGTACTGCCCACTCGCACATTATTTCCCCCATACCATTGGTTTGCCACCCATTTAGTCCCTCTTTCAAACCAAATAATTATTGAGTACGAGTCTTTTGGCCATTATTAGAAAGGTCTAGTGAATGTCAATTGTGGTGTCTGAGTGCTTATTCAAGTCTCCTCTCCTATTATTTTTTGGCAAATTACGGGGTCAGTTCTTTAAAACTCTAACTCATGATTTGATTTGTTCAATTACTTCTGGGCTCATTATGGTGCTGAGAAAACAACTTTTGGGGCATTGTATTGATGGAGTTGATATCTCAATTACTCCTTTGATTAAATTCATTCAATTAAGGAAGTTCTTTTTTTTTCTCTGTATATATAAATCTTATAGCAACAAATACACTTGATTTTGAGCATATAAATTTGCGGTTTTATTTTGGTGAACTTTGAGTTCGAAATAACTAAGTTTCATAAATGCTCATCCTAAAAACCTCTAAGGCTGTCAAATCATGTGAACGGCGTTTGTGATTCATATGCCACTGGAGTAAAAAGCTTTGAACATCTCTTCCGAGCCATATATGTACCTGGTACCCAACCACTTCACCATAGAAAAAGCTCCCAACTTGGCCCCTTTATGATCCTTTTGATGAATTTACATGAGTTCAAGCAATTATGATTCTTTTGATGAATTTACATGAGTTTAAATAACTTACTAAATCCTATCAATAACCAGAGTCCTATGGTGATGTCCACAAAGTGTAGAAGAGTTTTTTGAAAATAAAAAATATGACTTTACTTTTAATGTATCATTAAATTGATACATCAGTTGTTCCACAAAAGCTTTGGCAAAAAATGTTTGATTGAATGTTATTACCCAGTTAGATATTCCAAAAATCATCCCAATGAAGTAAAAATATAGTATATACACCCAAAATCTAGTAACCATACATTACAGCTCCATTATACAGACTGACAATTATAATTATAAGAGGGCACTTAACATAAGGTCAATCTCGCACAATCTTATGTAACATTCGTTTTTGTAGGACCATTTTTTTTCTTGGGCCCTGTATGAGATTGAGCGATGAGCGGCAAATCATTGGGGATAAGGTCCTTGCGAAGTTTGCCACATTTTTGACGCGTGAGACCCACTCATCAAGACTGGTTAAAATTTAAACCCTATATCGATGGCCTTAATTTAACGAGGTTAATTTCGATAGGTTCAACAATATGGGAATGACCCCTAGTTCAGTAAACCCCATCATGATACGGGATTTTAAATCCCAATGGGTTCTATACCATTCATTTTAACTCAGGGATCCAAATTACAAAATGTAATGTCTTCCATTGTTTTGAAGGCGAGGATGAAAGCTCCCAATGAGGGGGGCCCATGTATCTAAATAGACTCCTGTAGCCCCTACATTTTTTTGGCACACTTTCGATTCCTCTTTGCTCCACCCTTTGGCAGTGCCTATGTCTAAACAATCAACCTTATTTAATATTGTGTGTGAGGTTACGTAAGGTTTGCGTAAGATTATGTAAGTTATTTGCTATTCAATCTTATTAATGTAGCAACATAAAAAGGTAATTAACTAAATATTGATGAAAGAGTTTCGCCATCGATAGGTAATCTCCTACATTAATTGTTGTCATTTTCATGATTGCTAATTTTGCTGACTTCATTCAATCTTATGTGACATGATAGTCTAATTACAAAAAATATGGTATAGATATTGATATTTAATGTAATATATACATATATATATATATATATGGCAACTAAACCACTAAGTGATCCATCCAATTACATTCTAGTAACCCAAACTATGGCCCCAGCCTTGGTATGGCCAAGCGATTTTGCAAGTCTTTTCTACAATTGGTGCTGCAATCAGGTTATGTGAAAAATCATTACAAACAAAGCTCCACCCCACCCAAGAAACACATGATCCATCGCATCTAGTGCTAATTGACATTCATTATAGTTGGGAATTGAATTTGATCATTGCTGGACCCATTTGATTACTAACTTATTTATCAAAGGTTCACGTTGAAATTGATTGGTCTTGTAACACTTTCAATCTCCATCAGTAGCTAACAATGGGATAAATGGAGATCATGAACCGAGGCCGCAACATTTGACTTTTAACAAAGCGTAAGCTAGCATCTTAATGCTTCTTCTCTTCTCATTAGTCCCTTAATTAATCGCTTCTGTGGTAGATGTATACTCCACAACTTCTTGAGGCTTATTTTCGTTAGACATAATTGAGTTCACTAATAAGTGGACCAAAGTCAAAAAAAGGTTTCAATCGTCTGCTCCACTTATTATGATTGCATCATTGTGGTTGCTTGTTTTGTTCATGTGGATCTTGTTCTTTCGGGCTTATATTGAAAATTTTCATTTGAAAATAAATTGGTTCATTTTTTTTGTTTCCATGTACTTATGAAGGTCCTATCATTGTACTTGATAAAAAGGTGAGGATGAGGGGATTCAAAGACTTGTCATCTAGGAAGCACAGATACTTCAAAATGGGAGTCGCACCCATATCCAGCGGCGGATGCAGGATTTTCAGGGATGGGGTCATATGATACAAAGTCTAAAACAAAATTATTTCCATGGAAGAACTATGCAAGCTCTCCTAAATTATAATTGATGATACCCTAAGCTTTAGCACTCAATTAAATCATAATTAGTCCATGACTTTTCCTTCTAGATCTCCTATAATTTCTTAATTCTAGAATTAATGTTGCAACTCAAACATATGTTACCTCTAAGTTGAACTTCCATACAAATTCAACCTAAAACTAACAAGAAACAGATTCCTTCCTCCAATAAAATGTATGCCCTAATTAAATTATAATATCTAGAAACTATTAGACATGTGGGCAGGTATCAATTAATTGACACTCCAATTCCTTAAAAAGAATTAGTTCTTGTTCATCCACCCATTCAACAGATTATAAACAGTTAAAAATCAATAATTGATAGAAAGGGGGGTGGGAGAGGAAGCAAATGAAGCAAGAAAGAAGCTTAAGGCGTTGGCTGCTAGGGTTTCTAGTTTGGCCTTTGGAGGAGAAGCTAATTGCAGGAAGGAGATTTAGTCTCATTCAGTATTTTGGGGCCATGATTAGGTTGGTTCATAAGTTGTGGTAGTTTAGGTATAGGTAAACCAAACCAAAGGGAAGGCCTTCTTTAGTTTAAACTTGGGTAATTAGGTTGGTTGACAGATTAAGATGTGAGCTGATGTTTATTTGATTATAGCATGTGATTAGAGTTGGGTTAGCAATAGGGGGTCGGGTCATTTTGAGATGGGGTCAGGTAATGGAATTATGCCAATTTCTAACCCAACCCTATACTAATGTATATATGGGATTTAGTGAAATGGATGAAACCCATCTGACCCCCATGCCTTACATGTAGGTTCGCCCCTGCCCGTATTCGTACTCGTGTCTCCATCGGATACGGCTCCATGCATGTCCTACCTTTGTATTAGACACCAATTATAATTTACTTCATCAACTTCTTATTAAGTAATGAACTATTAAACAAATGCAACTTTTTCATTGGAATTAGGCTTTTAATATAAGAACTAATTAACCTAAAATGTATGTAGATATATATTAAAAATAATATTTTGAACAAAAATGCTTGTTACCACCCATTCTTGTCCGGTGGAGCAAGACCTAATAACATGACCAAATAAGTGACACTTGCTACATAAAGTTGACTTCCATTCATAAAACACTGGTTGAGGATAAGTGGAACCATCCATTCTATTAACCATAACTGAATCTTGTAAATTACTTGAAGAATGAACTCTCACACATACCCTGGGGTAAGTAAGTCTTTTCCTAGAAAGAGTCATTTGGTCAATATATAATGGCTTGCCAATAGTGCTAACAACTTTTCTTAAGGGTTCTTTTCCCCAATACTGAATCAGAAGATTAGGATGGCGAATCCAAATATTAATAGTAGAAAGAAGTTACCTCACAAGTCGCATGTCAGTATTCCATTTTTTCAAAATAAGGAGATAGCCAGTGATATACCAAATTGATCCTAGATTTATTCTATAATCGATCATAATCATAATCATAATCATAATCATAATCATAATCAAATAGCGCATTTTTCCAATTATTTGGGGTCGGTGACATGGATCTTACTCCTCCATTCAGGCCTATTTTGGGCTACCTCTTTTATAAGAGATAGTAAAGTCAAATCCTTTTTTATTAACTTCATCCCAGTTCTCTTAAGTCTCCCTCTTTTAGCATCGTTTACATGTATCCCTTCTAATCTTCTCACAGAGGCATCTAATGGTCTAGCTTCTTTGCACATGCCCATACCAATGCAACCTACAATCCCTCAGCTTCTCCCCTAAAGGAGCTACTCCTAAGTTCTCTCAAATATATTCATTTTTAATCCTATCTCTCCTAGTAAAAATAAGAATTTTCTCAAATGTACATAGTATTTTGGAACGGAGGGAGTATTCTTTACTAAATTAAAGAGGTGAAAATTAGGGACAATTTTCAAGGACAGATTTCAACACCTCACCCATGTCCTTCTTGAATTATTCCTCAAGGCGAAGGTAGTAGTTTTCCTCATGTTGGCTTAGCTATCTCTAATCCAAGTGATTCATTTGGTTCAGATCCCGTTGTTGCTAATTCAATCCCTACTTTAAGAGGTGAAAGTCAGAGATTTAGTAAGAATAACACTACTTCTAACGAAGATAATTTTGACGTCACCTTGCGAGAGTATATTGATTGATCTGCGACTAGTTATGGTATGAAAAAGAAAAAGAATAGGAAAGGTGGTTGTAGGAGTAATAAGCAATTCTAGATTTAATTTATTGTTTTCCTAATGGGCTTAATGATTCAGCTTAAGGCTCTTGTTATTTAGACTTATTAGAAGTTTTTCATGTTTTCATTGTAAATTTTATTATACCCTTCTTTTGAGCGAATAATTTTTTTGATTTACCGATAAAAAATAATACTATGAAAGTGTCGTATCACTGTACCCATATCGTACTATACCTAGGTCCTGTATTCATATTTGTGCTTCCTAGCTTCTCATCCTCACCAACCCAAGACAACCTAATGAGTTGGATAAGCCCTTGATTACTCTCCCTCTGTCCCACATTAGAGTCCAATTTAGTTTTTCAAATGAGTTTGTATAAGTAAATATGTTCTTAAATGCACAAATTATCCAGCAACCATGTGTTCCTCGGTTTATTTGTCCTTCCCTTAGTTCTGTTCATGTATAAAGCTTGATAAATGTTGAGCTGTATTGATATATAAAATACATCTCATCTCCTAAGCTTAAGCTATTGAAAAACATTTAATGAAGTTAGCTTCAAGTTTGTGTAGGAACACCTCATATGTATTTTCTTTATCTTGGAGCCTAGAGGTTAATGTGTAGAACATGATGTGCAAAATCTTGAATTAGAACATTTTGTACTGAATAAAGGGAAACAAAAGAATTGTAGTAGATCGAATTGTCCACAATCAATGCCCTAAATTCATGAGCTTACATGAACATAAATCCATGAGACAAGAGGGCACAATCAATGGCCTATTATGCTCTCTAGCACACACACTAGTATTGTGCGCTCACGGGGTACTAGTCTGTGCTTTGTCGATCCTGATGATTGCATCCTCGAATTTGAGAGAATAGCCTAGCGGACACCAGGAAGGTGGGCGCAACACTTCCTCTCAATTAGCATTGAACCCCTTCGCCTGAAAATACCGTCAATACGGAAAAATACCCCTGCTATGAGAGTGAATATTTAATTTGTTTCTCGTTTTCATCTTCTTAGTGGCACTTGAACAAATAAATTAAATCTTCTTAAGAGGATTCATTAGGACTAGTCTACGAGCCCTTGACTTCAATGGGCCCCAACACACGGATCTATGTTGGTCATTGTGGGCCTGTGGCAATCACGTCCCATAGATGGAACCACAATTCCGAAATAGGAAGGTCCAAATTTCACTAGGACTTTATTTTACGAAACTTTCCCTTTGTGATATTTCCCCTTCAAAATTAGGCAACTATCTCTATCTGGCAACCGCCTTATCCCCTTATATATGTACAAGGAAGAAGGTCTGTACAAGCTACAGCCTCTACGTTTTGCAACCATGGCTATTCTCTCATCACAGTCCGTGCCTTCAATCCTGGAGATGAGCTCTTCTCTTCCAACAGATGACATATCATCTCTCCTTCAAGCTATCAACCTTCAAGAAGCCATGAACAGCCCTGCTATTGTCATGGACCTGGACGACTACATGTGTCCAACATATGCTAAGGACATCTACAAGCATCTTGTTGAAGCTGAGACCAAGAATAGGCCTTCCGCAGACTGCATGGAGCATATTCAGAGAAGTGTAGATGCTGCCTGCAGGGTAGTCCTGGTGGACTGGCTTATTGAGATAGGAGAGTACTACATGCTTGCACCGGACACCCTCCATCGCGCCATCCACTACCTCGACCGTTACCTCTCCGGCAACATGGTACGCCTGCAGAAGCTCCAACTTCTTGCTATTGCCTGTTTGTTGATTGCTACCAAGTATGAGGAACGCGGCCTGCTATCGGTCCGAGACTGCTGCAACATAGCTTGTGATGTGTATTCCAAGGAGGAGATCTTGGACACGGAGAGTGCAGTTTTGAAATATTTAAAGTATGATCTTGGTGCCCCTACGGCTGTGTCTTTCTTGGGGCGATTCGTCCGAGCTGTTGTTTATGATCATGGTGAAGATGGATTTGCTGCAATGAAGTTAGGGTTTCTTGCAAGTTTCATCGCCGAGATATCGCTTCTTGATTATGGGATGATAAGGTATGCTCCATCGATGGTGGCTGCAAGTGCTGTTTATCTAGCCAATTTTTACTTTCTAATCAAGAAGAATATGTATGGATGCAAGGGGCCGTGGAGTGCAACGATGGCCTATTATACCTCATATGAAGAAGCTGATCTTCGTGATTGTGTATTTGCTTTGCATGCCTTAGTTGAGATGTGTGAGACAAGAACGGACCTTTACATCGCAAGGAATTTAATGTATGTTATGTAATCGCAGTTCTTCAAGAACTCGTGAAAGAATGCATGAAACTGTCTTAGTTCTTCATATACAGAGTAGATACAATTAAGGGTATTTACACTCTCTTATTTGAGGTGCAATTTCATAAAATTGGTGAAGTGATTCTTTTAGAACTGGTCACTTGTGCAAGGGTCAAATTCTTCTTACGATTTATGAAACACTCTCTATTTATTAATGGATTCAAGTTCTATTAATTCTTTTTGTTTATCGCCAATCCTAATTTTCTTTTTAACTTTGTAGTCAAATTGATTTATATATTGCAAACTTTATCAATTGTTGTTATTCGTAGGAGATACTTTACTTTTAACAGAATTCATGTGATAATTTTTATCTTCCATTCTTATTGCATTGCTGCTTTTCTTTTGCGTTTGGAATTACGTCAATGAATTTGGTACATTCAACCTCATCCTCATGTTACTGAGGTGGAAATCATTTAATTTCTGCAAGCAAATAATTCTATCGGATAAGTGGATTTTAATATTCTCCAGAGTTGAGTTTGAACAGATGGGTCCCGATATCCATTGCTTCTGCATGCTGAAATAGAATGGAGTTGCTTATGAAATAAAAGGAAGAAATAGAATGGTGTCGTGTAGGGCTGTTCTCAGACAGCCGTGTCCGCAGGGCCTGCTGTGTCCGAGGTGTCTATGGCCGTGTCCGCACCGAGGAGGAGATGTCCGAGGACCACGGACACGGCCAACGGTCCTCAGACAGCCGTCTGTCCGAGGTCCGAGGAGGGCTGCAGCTGAGGAGGCAGCAGCCATGGCCGAGCTAGGTAGGAAGAAGGAGGGGCTGCCCTGCAAGGCGGCGGGGTGGAGGAGGAGAGGAGGGGAGGGTTTTGCTTCAGGTGCCTACCTCAAACTATCCCCCGCGCTGACGCCGGAGCCGGCCGTGGTACCATTGCTGATGCTCGCCTGCTCCACGGGACCCATCTTGGTTCACCGGCGGGTTCGCACTGAGTGGCAGCCATCAAATTTCGAATCTTTCACCAAAGTTCGAATCTTTGAGTGCCGGCCATGGCCGGGATAGGAGGAAGGAGAGGCGGCGGGGGTGGAGGAGGAGGAAGGAGGGGCGGCGGGGTGAAGGAGGAGAGAAGAGGACGGCGGGGGAGCGGGGGCGGAGAGAGGGCGAAAGGAGGTGGAGGAGGAAGGAGAGAGGAGGGCGGCGGGTGGCGAGAGGAATGGAGGAGGTCTTGGAGCGGGGGATGGAGAGGAGAGGTGGACCGCGGGGGTGGAGAGGAGTGGAGGGAGGTGGAGCGAGGGGGCGGAGAGGAGTGGATGACGAGGGGAGGGAGCGGGGCCGCGGGAGCAGAGAGGAGTGGACGGCGGGGGAGCGGGGGGCGGAAGGGGAGTGGCGGTGGAGGAGGAGGAGGAGAAGGAGAAGGAGAAGGAGAAGGAGGTGGGGTGAATGGTGAGGGTGAGGGATGGGTGGGAGAGGGGGGGGGGGGGGGGGGGAGAGAGTTGTGTCTGTGTCCGTGTATGTCGGACACATGGATACAGACAAAGAACTGACGGACATATTGTTCACAGACGCGGATGCAAATACCCTCTGTCCCAGTTTTATCCGGTCCCTGAACAGCCCTAGTGTCGTGTTAGAGAGTAGAACAGCACCACTAATTTTGTGATTAAAGCATCCAAATTGCTACATGTTAAACCCTGCTAAATTTGAGCTAAACATCTTTTGTACAGAGGAGATGAATAGCAAATGATGGGGTAGGTCGTTGTGAAGTTTGACCTCATTTATGACTAAAAGCTACAATTGGAATTTGGCCAGCTTAAACCCTTGGGTCCATCATACTGATATGCTTGACCCCAAATTTGTAAATCCCTATTATCAAAGTGGATTTTTAAATCCCAATTGATGATATACCTTTTCTCACCACCCGGGACCGAAATTAGCAAATCCAATCTCAACCTTTAGTTTAAACGTGAAGTCTGAAGAGGGTCACACAGGGACCCCAAGTGTATAAGGCCCTATCTTCTATAGTGCTCTTTTCGTTCCTCTTGGTTCCAAACTTCCACTTTCAATGATTTTTTTCAAGGTTTTTTTTATAAACATACTCTTATTTTATGGATATTTCAGGTAACACACAAACACATTTACACCTAGTTGGGGCAACAAATCAAGCTCTCATTCCTAGGCTTCCTACCCAAGAAAGACATTGTTGTGGAACCACTCAGTTCATACTTGGGATGTCTGAAGACTGTTCTCAGTTAGACTCTTTCCGTCTCATTTGGTTCTTGTTCTACTCCTATCATAAGTATGATATTTCCAATATGAGGTCGCCTTCTTAGAAAAGAAAACAGCAAGCCTACTAGAGAGGACTCAAACGTCCTAGTATGGACGAGTAAGAAAGTGGTTTCACTATCTAACTAGGAAATACTCCGTATCCTAATTCAAGTAACTGCACTCTCCCCCTCTAAAGGCAACGTTCTTGGCAGGAAACAAGCCACCAATCCCAAACCATGCCTCCTTGTGTATCATCGCTTGTGCCCTCCTCCATCGCCATGGAGAGTAGCAAAAGGTGGACCTAAAACTACACTTCTCTTCCCATGCGTGGTGCCTTCTCTCCACGGAGGAGCAGCAGCCCTGAGTCCCTGACAAAGCCATAGATAAGCATGATATGGACATATACGTGCACCTTCTTGAAGTTGAGACCAAGAACAGGCCCTCTACAGCATACGTGAACAAGATTCAGAATGTATCTTATGGAAGACCCAGATCATTCCTCATTGACTGGCTTGTTGCAGAGAGCCACAGGCTTGAGCCTGACACATTGCATCTTGCAATCAACTACATTGACCGCGACTTGTCTTGCAATACAAGGCTTGTTTCGAAAGGGACTTTGGAGGCTATAGAACTGCTAGGTATTACCTGCTTGTTGATAGCCTCCAGTATGAAAAAGTGTCTCGCCATGACTAGCTATAGGTTCTGCAAGATGAGACTTCAAGAGGAGAGAAGAGTCTTGAGGCATCTCAAACATGAAATCAGTGGACCAACAGCCATGTCTTTCTTGGGGTAGTATATTAGAGCTGCTTCTTCTAAAGGAAGTGATGAGATCCTTGATTCTGACCAGTTTGAGTTAATTGCTAGATATTTGGCTGAGCTATCAATTGTGCACTCTGGTATGCTGATGTATACCCCATTTATGGTGGCTGCAAGTGCTGTTTTTTTTTTTTGCGAAGGTGATGATGGTTCCAAAGGAGAAGCCATGGGATGCAACATTGGTTGATTACACTTCTTACAAAGCATCTGATCTACGTAAACGTGTTAGGGCTTTGCATGGCAATATTCTAGGGGACAAGTCCAGGTGTTTTGTCATTAGAAAGAAGTTCAGAGGGCACAAGTACAAGCCTGTTGCAAGGAAATTTAAGTGCCAACCAATGATAACACCACAACTCTTCAAGGATTGATTCTGCAAGAAGTCATTATCTTCTGTTGTAATTGTTGTTACCCCTGTCAAATTGAATGTCAATTTTTCATTGCGTTTATATCATGAGATGTTTATTTAGGGCCGATTTCATTTTCTACCATGAGGATATTACTTCAAGTGATTCTAGCTGGTAGTTTTACGGTGGCCTCACTACAATGTTGTACAAGATGATGTTTTGTATGGCTTACTACGTCCTATATCATTGAAACATGCAACGTTAGTTATATGTCTTTATTGAGTAAATTGTTGAAACTTTGTTAGCTTAAAAAGCTTGAGTAAATAGTGTTACCAGTTAATTTTTCTGTGATCTTCCATGAATCATCCAAATCAGAATTAGAAATATATACGCACATAGCGACCAAATCTGGATTGCAACAATGAACACATTGTGACCAAATCATATACCTTGTACTCCCTCTGTCCATAAAACAGTGACTAATTTCTTGTTTTACAAATCCACAAAAAAGTGACTTCATTTGCCCTTCAGGCCAATTTTTCCTCAGGAGCGTGCATGCGCAGTTGTTCACATAGGTTTGAAAATGTTGTGGGCCCCAGAAGTCAACAACCAAATAATCCCGCCGAAAAGTCCAAATTGTGCAACCTCACTTAGGCCCTGTTTGGTTGCCCAAAAACAAGCTGGATTCTTAAGAATCCAGCTTCTTTTGGGAAATCTCCTCCTGAGGAGATTTCCCAAAAGAAGTCATAAGAACTTCTTTCAATGGCATTTAGCGTAAAATTCAGAAAATGACAGGGGTATGTTTTTTAAAAAAAAGCTAATGATGAGGTTTTTTGTTATCAAATGCCTTTGTCTTATTTTAAAAATTACAATTTTTGCCACTATGACCTAAATTCATCCAATGAAGTTGATTTTGGCCAACCAAACACCACTTTTCTTAAACCTAGATTCATCTAAAGAATTTGGATTTCCTACTCCTAGAAGTGCTAACCAAACAGAGCCTTAGTGTTCGATGTAGGATGCACAAGTTAATCTTACTTTATGTGTGTGATAACTTGTGCATCCTACATCAAGGAGGTGTAGAATACTCACTTACATTATTGTGGGTGTGGAGAAGTGTGTATTTGATTGTGTTTCTTGGCTAACTTAAAAGACGGAAAAAGTATAGTTTTCCTAATAAGTGGTATCGGGGCTAAGGTTGGAAGTTATCTTTGAGTTTGTTAAGATGGAAAATCACAACACAAGGATGATTAGATTGAATGAGAGTAATCAGATGATATGGAAAGCTAAGATACATGGAGGATCTTTTGTATTCTAAAGATCTCTTTGAACCAGTTTTGGGAGTGAAGCTAGATAATACAAAGGAAGATGATTGGAAGAAAGAGAATAGATATTTCATAGCATGCATTAGACACTGGTTGGAAGATGTTGTATTTTACCATGTGTCTAATGTGGTTGATACAAAAGCTCTTTGGGATAAACTACATGAGTTATATAAAAGAAAGACCGCGGAAAACAAAGCCTTCTTGATCCGGAAGCTTGTATACTTGAAGTTTAAGGAAAGTAGTTTGGTGGCGGAGCATTTGAATGAAGTGCAAAGCATTATAAACCAATTGACAACTATGAAGATGAGCTTGGATGATGAGTTTCAAGCCTTGTTGTTGCTTAGTTCTTTACCGGAGAGTTGAGAGACTCTTGTGGTGTCTCTTAGCAACTCGGCATCAAATGAAGTGTTTTCTATGAGCCAAGTCACAAGTAGTTTGTTGAATGACGAGGTTCAGCTCAAACATTAGTTTCCGAACAAAGAAGAGGAAGATCAAAGAGTAGAGGCCCACAGAATGGTAAAGATAGTAAGAAGTCAAAATCTCGAAAGGGGATACAATGTTTTCATTGTGGTGGACGTGAGCACTTCAAGAGGGAGTGTAAAAATAAACAAAAGGAAGGCTCACCAAAGGAGCAAAGCAAGGAAGCTCAAGAAGCTAATGCTATGGAGAAGATAAAGATCTTGTAATATTTGTAATGAAAGTTGTTTGAGTTCAACAAATGCAACTAATTAAGTTGTGGATTCCAGAGCATCTTTCCATGCAACTTCTCATATAGAGTTTTTCACTACATATGAGTCGGGCGACTTGGGGGTGGTGAGGATGAAAACTATGGGGTTTTGGAAATTGTTGAAAAGAGAGATGTGCACTTTGTGACTAGTGTGAGTCACAAGTTGATTCTTAAGGATATAAGACAAATTCTAGACTTGAGGTTGAATATCATATCAATGAAAATACTTGATGATGAAGGCTATGAATCACATTTTGGCAAAGATGTGTAGAAGCTCACAAGGGGGTCTCTTGTTGTGGAAAGAGGGAAAAAGTGTTGCACTCTCTACAAAACCGAGGGTCAACTATCCAAGGGTGAGGTGAATGCTGCTCTTGAGTACTCATCCGCTAACTTGAGTACTCATCCAAGGGTGAGCCACATGAGTGAGAAAGATTTGGAGCTCTCAGTGAAGAAGAATGCACTCCAAAACTTAAAAGGTACTTCTTTGACTCCTTGTGATCATTATTTAGTTGGTAAATAATATAGAGTTTCATTTTCTACAAGTAGTACCCGAAAAACAAATGTGTTTGATCTTATTTATTTGGATGTTTGTGGACCAATGAAGGAGAAAACACTTGGTGGCTCTTTATACTTTGTTACTTTTATTGATGATGCATCTAGAAAAGTATGGAGGTATGGCATAAAGAGTAAGAATGAAGTGTTTGACATATTTCAAAAGTTTCATATTATGGTTAAAAGGCAAACTGGGAAACTTCTTAAATGTCTTCGCACCGACAATGGGGGAGAGTATACTTGAAGGAAGTTCAATGATTATTGTAGTAAGCATGGAATAAGGCATGAGAAAACAGTGCCTTATACTCCTCAACACAATAGTGTGGCGGAGAGGATGAACTAGACAATAGTGGAAAAAATTCGGAGTATATTATCTTTAACAAAGTTTCCGAAGAGCTATTGGGGTGAAGCTATAAGCACTGTTTGCTACTTGCATTGATTAATTGGTCTCCTTCATATGTATTGGATTGCGAGGTACCGGAGAAAATGTGGAGTGGTAGAGATCCTTATTACTCACACTTGAAGGTATTTGGTTGCATGACATTTGTGCATGTCCCAAAGGAGCAAAGAACAAAGTTAGATGGTAAGGCTATTGAGTGTATTTTTTTGGGATATGGTGATGATGAGTTTGGTTATAGGTTGTAGGACTTAAAGAACAAGAAGCTCATTAGAAGTAGAGATGTGGTCTTTAGAGAAGATCAAACAATTAAAGACTTTTGTAAAAATGAAGTACCAAAACAAGTTGTGTATAAAGTCTATGATGAGTTCAATATTCTATAAACGTCACAATGTGTTCAAAAGGAAGAACATAGTGAAAGTGATGAACCTACATATGATGATGATGATGATCATGTAGAGAATGAAGTGGAGCATGATGATGTATATTTCAATGCTGATGATTTTCTTGAGAATAGAAGTGACTTAGATGAAGATGATAACTCGATTCAAGGTGATGTGGAAGAGGGGGAGTCTACACATCAAGAGAAGACAAGCTCATTGAGGAGATCGGATAGAAAAAGAAGTCATCTACAAGGTATCTTTCATCTACATATGTCGCACTTACCGAGTATGGTGAACTGGAAAGCTTTGCAGAAGCTCAAGCACATGAAAATAAGGATTTATGGATAAAAACCATGCAAGAAGAGATGAAATATTTGCATAAGAACCATACTTATGAGTTGGTGAAGCTTCCCAAAAGCAAAAGAGTTTTGAGAAATAAGTGGGTATACCGGTTGAAGGCCGATGAGAGTAGTTCACATCCAAGGTACAAGGCAAGGTTGGTTGTGAAAGGCTTTGGGCAAAAGAAAACTGTTGATTTTGATGAGATATTCTCACTCGTGGTGAAGATGTCATCCATTATAGTTGTATTGGGTCTAGCCACTAGCATGGACTTTGAGGCTAAGCAACTTGATGTTAAAACCGCATTCCTTCATGGTGGTTTGGAGAAAAAGATTTACATGGAGCAATCAGAAGGATTTAAAGTCAAAGACAATGAGCAAATAATATGCAAGCTAAATAAGAGTTTGTAACGGTTGAAACAAGCTCCAAGGCAATGGTACAAGAAGTTTGATTCTTTCATGATGGGTCATAGGTACAAGAGGACAACTTCGGATTATTGTGTGTTCACTAAGAGGTTTGGTGATGGTGACTTTATTATATTGTTGCTTTATGTTGATGATATGTTGATTGTTGGGCATGATACTAACAAGATTGCTAGGTTGAACCGTGAGTTAAGCAAGTCTTTTGCCATGAAAAACTTGAGCCCAGCAAAACAAATATTGGGGATGACAATCAAGCGTGATAGGAAGTCTAAGAAGTTATGGCTATCACAAGAAAAGTATATTAAGAAGGTACTTGAGAAAATTAACATGAAGAATGCAGAGCCCGTTAGCACCCCACTTGGAAGTCATTTCAAATTACAAAAGAAGTAAAGTCCTTCAAATGAAAGGGAGAAGGAAGAAATGGCTAAGATCCCCTATGCATCGGCAATAGGGAGTTTGATGTATGCAATGGTGTGTACAAGGCTGGATATTGCACATGCCGTTGGAGTTATTAGTAGACATCTTTCAAACCCAGGGAAAGAGCATTGGAATGCGGTGAAGTGGCTTCTTCGATATCTAAAAGGTTCATCCAAGGTATGTTTATGCTTTGGAGATGGTAAATATTTGCTTGAATGATTTACGGATTCGGATATGGCCGGAGATGTTGACTCAAGAAAGAGTACTTCGGGGTATTTGATCACTTTTGCGGGAGGAGCCGTGTCATGGCAATCAAGGTTGCAAAAGTGTGTTGCATTGTCTACAACGAAAATAGAGTACATTGCAATTACCAAAGCTTGCAAAGAGATGTTATGGATGAAGAGATTCATAGAAGAGCTTCATCTTATGTTTTTACTCTAGTTGGTGTAGGGATTTTATTGTGTAATCACCGTTAATTCAATAAAGGTTTGTTCTTTGTACTCGAGAGAGACAAAAGTGAATTCTTGTGAGTTTCAATCCGAAGAATATTTGTGCATCCGAGAGGAACGTGAGTAGACTGAGGTGTTATATATCAATAAAATTTCATTGGTGTATACTCGAGAGAGATAGATCACAATTCTATATTTTAACCGTTTTATGTGTTACATCCGAGAGGAGAGCACTATATTTTGAGTTGACAAGTATATGTCCGAGAGGAATATGCTAGCCAATTAGAAATCCTTATTCAAAAGAGAGAGAGAAACGATACACTAGTTTATTGTGATGGATTTGAAGTCTTGGTCTTCTCCACATTGATTAAAACTCAGCTTAGTTTAGTTAAAGTTCATTGTTTTATTAGTCTAGAATCAACACTACTGCTTTCTTTTGAATTTGGTAAAATATTAATCCGTCTCTGAGGTTCGACAACCCTTTTTAATACTCATTGTAGTACAATTGCCTTATGCACTTGCAATGGTTTAATTTTAAACGATCAGTGAACCACGTTAAATTTGTGTCTTCCAAGTATTCTATGAAATACTCATATGTTAATCTTACTTTGTGTGTGTGATAATTTGTGCATCCTACATCAAGGAGGTGTAGAATACTCACTTACATCATTGTGAGTGTGGAGAAATATGTATTTAATTATGTTTCTTGGCTAACTCAAAAGAGGGAAAAAGTATAGTTTTCCCAACACTTTCCCCTTTAGTCTTCCACCTCCAGATGTTGACAAGTCACAACCTCAACCATTAGTCCAATGCCAGTCTTCCCTCACATACTTGCCTAATCTAGGAGCAAACATTAATTATTGCCGTGTAGAGGCAAAGGGCAGGTTTTGGAATACAAAATATCAGTCACGAATGCGAAACAATGGCATGAAGGGTTTGGGTGACGTCAAAAGGTGCAACGTGGTAGGTATTAATTAGCAGCAAAAGGGAGAGCCTCCATGGGCGAGCAGGCATAGCATTTCTCATCTTGGTTTTATTCTCCTTACAATATAATAGAGGAATTTTTAGAGTATGGTAATTAGAGTAAAGTTTGTCAATAAAAACTTATCGCCAGAACCTCTAAGATGGTCAATTTGATATATTTATATGATTTCAAAGAACTTAATACTTATTAGATGATATTTCAAGCAACTTACTAAGTATTTTCAATAGGTACAAGTAGTTTTATGGTGATCTCACTCCAAAGTTGTAAAAGATAATATCTTAAGTTTGAAAAAAATTACTTAATGTTCTTACCAATTTTTTCAAGTTTTTCCAAAAATAAAGTGCCTGATAAATAGGGAATGCAAGGAACAAAATCAATCCACATCTAGGGCACCAAATAATTTAAAATAAAGCTTCAATCTAAACAAAAAGTGGGATGATCATCTACCTTAGCACTAACTTTTATATATATATATATATAGAGAGATGAGTTTACATGAGATCGTTCTCATATAAGGAGCATGAGGCCAATTTTTATTGCCGTTAGATTCTGATCGGATGGTGGATATCAAATCAATGGGTAAGTAAGTGTGTCACATCAAAGAGTAGGTGAGATCATTATGGATATTTGTAGCCGTCAGATCAAGATCCAATGGCTACGATTCAAAGTGGCCTCATATAAGCAATATGAGAGCGATCTCATTTAAACTTTTCCTATATATATATATATATATATATATATATATATATATATAGGAAAAAGGTAACCTGCAATCGAGCGGAAAGAGCTTCTCTCCACTCGATTGCTTTCATAGCTATCCGATCAAATCGAACGGCTATGACAGGGAACTCCCAAGATGTCGGAGAAGGTGAAAATGCCGGCGTAGCGCCAGGATCATCACCGCCACCAGGGAGCTCCCCCTATGGCACATGATTACCTCCGCCCTTCTCCCCATCCTCGCCGACTGCGTATGCCGCAACGAACCATTCGACTTCCTCGGCGTTGTCGGAGGGAAGTCGTCGTCCTCTTTGTCTTTGGAGGACGAGGAAGAAGACAACGACAACGACATTGATTCTCCTCCTAGCAAAAGCTCTAGCATTGCCTTCGGGCCCAGCTCCCTGAGCCTGCTCTTGACAGCCCGGACAAGGTCCTCCGGCGGCCCGCCGCAGTCGATGTAGGCCTTGAGCTTGGAATGGTTCTTCAATGGAAGCTGCTGCTGATAGTTCTGGCAACGTGAGCTTTGCCTGCGTTATGATGGTGAGCTAGTTGCGTTTGAAGTCAGAAAGGAGCTATCTTTTGTGTTCTGCTCAGCTGAGAAATGGCGGAGTAGGGGAAAATTCGAGTAGTTTGATGCCTCAAGAGCGAAAAGCTTCTCCCTGAGCTGCTTGATTACCCTGTTTATCGCTGTAGCGGCTGCGATGCAACTCTTCAAGGTAGGCAAAGGATTTTGAGTTCTGCATTTTTTTAATCTATTTTCATGTCTATGAAAGTTTGTCATTTTGATTCGGTAGATCGAATAAAAGTCTATGTGAAGATTGTTTGCTTCTGCTTCACCTTTTTTGTTCTTCGGTTATATTTATTGGATTGCACTTTGTGGTTCGTTAGATATTTTATTGAACGTGAATGTTACCTTCATAATTTCAGCAAAAAAACTGGTACCCACTAAGCAAGACAGGTCAATGGAGAAATCTGATGAAGAAAGAATTAGGCTTTTTGAAATTACAGAGAGTATATCTGACTATCTTATCTGAGGGAAGTGCTTCCCCTTGGCAACGCCCTTTTCAGTGGGAAAGAAGAACTGCATTTAGAACTCCTCGAGCTATGACTGAAGGTATGGAGTTCTCCCGCTACCCGAATGATGGTCCCTCCAATCATCTTCCTAGTTCTAATCATAACTATGGTGAGGCTCAAGCTACTTCATAGACACCCACATACCGAGCTAAAATCTCCCCGACGGCCTCATCGCAGGCAGAGAGGGTGGATGGAGAAATCTCCCCGACGAGGATGCCGTCGAGGGCGAGGACGACGACAGAGGTTTGGAGGGAGTGGGCTAGGGAGATGGAGTTGAGAGCGGAGACTGCGGGTTTGTGGTAGTCGACAGCGAGGATGTCGTCGGAGTGGATGATGCCGAGGGAGTCAACGGAGAGGGCAGGAAGAGGGGAGGAGGGTGAGAGGTATTCGACGGAGGGGGGGTGGCTGAGGGGTATTCGGAGGAGGAGGGACGGGTATTTATTAGAAACTCGTCATAGCCATCCAATTTGATCGGACGGCTATTAAAGCAATCGAGCGGAGAGAGCTTCTCTCCGCTCAATTGCAGGCTATCGGGGCTCATATATATATATATATATATATATATATATATATATATATATATATATATATATATATATATATATATATATATATATATATTAGGGAAATGCTACAATGAGCACCCCATTTTGGTGAGCACAATAAGCAGCTCATTGTAGGACCATTGATGGACGATCTCACGTCCTACAATGAGCTGCCTATTTTAGTATTTTTATTTTAAAAAAAAACTACCTATCCTACCCTTCCCCCTCCCCCTCCCTATGGCAGTCTACTCCCTCCCTCCCCGCCACCCCCGCCGCGCCGCAGCCCCGCTGGTGACCGCCCTCCCCGTCGCCCCGCCACCCTGGCGGCCCCGCCCTCCTTCCCTTTCCCCCCTCTGGCTCGACAGGCGCCCCGCCACCCCCTCCCTCTTGTTCGACACGGCGCCCCGTCGCCCCCTTCCCTCTCCCCAGGGGTGATGGGGCGCCGCCCTTCCCCCTCTAGTTCGAAAGGGCGCCCTTTCGAACCAGAGGGGCCACGTCGAACCAGAGGGGGGAGAGGCAAGGGGGGAGCGGGGCATCCCTCTCCTCTGGTTCGACACGGCGCCCCGCCACCCCCGGGGAGAGGGAGGGGGGTGGCGGGGCACCTGTCGAGCCAGAGGGGGGAAAGGGAAGGAGGGCGGGGCCGCCAGGGTGGCGGGGCGACGAGGTCGCCGGGGGAGGGCGGTCACCGGTGGGGCTACGGCGCGGCGGGGTAGTGGGGCGACGGGGAGGGAGGGAGCATACTGCCAGAGGGAGGGGGAGGGGGCAGGGTAGGATAGGTATTTTAAAATAAAAAAAATATTAAAATAGGTAGTTCATTGTAGGACATGAGATCATCCATCAATTGTCCTACAATTAGCTGTTCATTGTGTTCACCAAAATGGGTTGCCCATTGTAGTATTTTAAAACAAAAAAAAATATTAAAATGGGTAGTTCATTGTAGGACGTGAGATCATCCATCAATTGTCCTACAATTAGCTGTTCATTTTAGTATATATATACTAAAATGATTCATATATTGTCATATATGCTCCAAACCAAACCAAACCATATCATTAAATATGAAACTAAGATTTTTGGAAGTAATAAATGATTGTTAGTACTCACATGATATTTGAAAAAAAAAGTTAGAAATATAAAACTACACCCTCCTATAATTCATCCCGGAATCAAACTCCAAGATCCAACAAACCCTAACAAAAAAAAACTAAAAATCACCAAAGCTTGTGAAACAACCAAACTTGAAGCATTCTAAACAAATGATTCCCATTCATGGTAAAACTAAAATCATAAACACATGCAAAAACAACATTTAGTCTTAGTCCCTTATTAAAAAATAGAAAATATAAAACCCTAATTAAAAACACCTAAAACAACCATATTTAGTCCTAGTATTAAACAAGAAAACCCCGAAGTCTAATAAGTCAATGAATCAATGATTACCTAAAAAATAAATTAAATAGAAACCGAGATATCGACCTTCTCTTTCAGGTGTTAGGCAATGACCTCCTTCTGAAGGTTGTCTACAAAACCATCGACAAGTAGGTTAATTTGTTTATTTAGCACGGAGAAGCCTTGTAGGTGGGGATTTCGTACAGACGGTAGTTCGTTCAGGTTTAGAGGTTTAATGACTTCATGAAAAACTATTAAATTTTTATCTGCAAATAATTCATTAAAAAAATAAAAATATAAAAGAAGTTAGCTAGAGGGTAATCGCAAATGATACAGGCTTAATTAGTTAGACACTTTGGATTATAACCTAAAAAAAATTAAGAGGTTAAGAATTTAACATGTTAAATTGCATGGTCTCACCCTTGAAATCCCTAGAATTCCAAATCACAAAAATTTTAATGAATTAATGAATCTCACCACACTAATAAATTGTTGTAAAGGCATTAAGCTTATATAAAATTGAATTGACAAGCTCATTCATAATTTTTATGATCACCTTTAACAAATTAAAGGTGGCAAAACTAACTTTAATTTAACTAAAGTATATTTTTAAAAAAATTAAAGTTGGTTTTGACCCCTTGAACTTGTTAAAAGGTGATCATAAAAATTAAGGCCACTTAATTTTTTGTAAAAAATGATTCTTACATGCGCTGATTAATGAAACGAAAGTTTCTAGTTCATAATATTTCCCAAATTAATTATAATTATCTAAGGTGGTTTGCAACATTTAGAATGTGCATTTAATCGTGTTAAGTGAATTAAGAATGTACTAGACCAATGAGTTCTTTTTAAAAAGTGACTCCAATTGGCCTACCACATTGAAAGATTGCTCTTATGCTTGGAGGTCCATTGTCAACTTGAGGGACTCGATGATTAATTGGTGTAAAAGCAAATTGGGCAGTTGTAAACACATTTGCAATTGGCTGGAGTAACAAATCAAGCTCTCATGGCTAGGTTTGGTGACACACAGTTCATACTTGAGATGCCTCAAAACTCTTCTCAATTAGACTCTTTCTGTCTCATTTAGTTCTTCTTCAACTCCAAATATGTTTAGATATTTCTAATGTGAGGTCCCCTTCATAGAACAAGAAGTGAAAAGTTTAAATGAGATCGCTCTCATATAGATTATATAAGGTCAATTCCATTCTTAGTCGTTGGATCTTGATCTAATGGTTACAAATAGCTACATGAAACTCACTTGCCTCCGATATGACACACTCACCTACCCATTGATTTGATATCTACTCTTAGATCGGAATCTAGTGGCTCAAAAGATTGGCCTCATGCTCCTTACATGAGAGTGATCAAGTCTACTAGAGAAATAGTCCATATCCTAATTCAATATGACTTGCAAATGAAAGAAGAATAAAATGTCCTAGTATATGTAGGATTGCCTTCTTCCCCTAATAATAGAGACGTTCTTTGCATGCAAGGCCCTAACACGCATGAACTTATCACTTACAATGCTATGCAAGGCCCCAACACCCATGGACTTATTACGTACAATGCTATGCAAGGCCCTAATACATACACTCACGTAAAGCAGATGCCTAGTACGAAGTATAATGAGCTAATGTCGCATCCCATGGCTTCTCATGGTTTGCTGTCTCGCCGAGATCTTTGTCTCATAGGCATTGCCGAGAATCGAAATCATGTAACCTCGGTGTTACATTGTTTCGCCAAGCTCGCCAAGATGCAGCAAGATCACCGAGATCCCGAGGCATGGACCACCACAAGTGACGCTGTGCTGGGGTTTTCTTGCCGGAAAGCTTTTGGCTGGGCCGCTAATAAGATCTCAGACTGACTCCAGGGCCGTTGGATGCCGGCAAGGGCCAAACAGATGCAAATTTTTTTGTTAAAATACATTTTTTTACAACATTTTATTTTTAAATTTTGGAAGAACTTATACCAAAGCACCTTTCTTTTTGAATAATTTACACAGAAGCATCTTCATTAGGGTAATCATAATACAGAGAAACAGATATAAATTTTGGACGTAACCCTACCGATTCCATTGAAGTGTCAAGCTAATGGGCTCGCCCCGCTAACATATAGACAACCCCCATTCCTTGTCCGAATATGTGTTAGAATATAAATTAGAACAGTAGTCGCCTGTACAGCATTTGAATTACCGTCAAATTGTCTCCCTTGAAAGCCACCGTTTTTTAACCATCTCTATAACTAAAAGAAGATGTATAATACGACTTTCATTATTATTAGTATAAAAAATACTCCTTCTGTCCTATTTTAGATGCTCGAGCATCTAAATAGGACTATACTCTTTTCTGGATGGAGCATCTAAAATAGCACGGAGGGAGCATTTTTTTTACTATGGCCAATTTTATAGTTTACAATTTAGCATAAAATAATTTCGTGTAAGAGCCCAGTTTTGCGAACAACCACATGAAAATCACAATCTTACAGAACATGTTTTTGAGCTCAAAATTTAAACTTATGCCGAAGATATCAAATTACTTTTCCTCAAAAAACAAAAAAAAAATTCCGTTGCCGGGACTTGAACCCGGGTCTCTCGGGTGAGAGCCGAGTATCCTAACCAACTAGACTACAACGGAAGCTGCTCTAATTAGCCAAATTTACATTTCAAATACTTTTAATAAACCAGCCACAGCTTCTTACCACTCTTCTGCCAATCATCCCTGGAATGCAGACAACCTATTTGATCACAAACTTCCTCTCTCCATTACAAAATAAAATCTCCCATCCCCATTCCTATAAATTCTCAAATGAATGAAAATGATGCCCACATCTTGTTTGCAATCACAATTTGCTGATACACCACAAGAAAGTGAACAACAATACCGAAACTTGGAAGAAAAAAAAAGCAGTTTTGATAGGGATGGTGCAAGAGAAGTACAAAACTGGCAAGATCCCTCTGACCTGCTCCTTGTTCCTATTCATCTGCTCCATGCAGCAACACTGATAACCTCTTTGTAAGCTAGTCACAACTACAAAGAGAGAGGTTCTTTCCTAGCTTCTATCCAGAGCTGTAACTAATGCTGAGAAGGCTGGTTCTTCTGCTCCACAACTTCATATTCTTCACCAGATTCAAATGGGACTAATGTGCTCAATATCAGAGAAAGGTACTCTAGATGAGTCCAGAAGATGTCTTCACTCAGCTGCAATCTGTGCAAGAAATCCCAGAACGGAATACATGAAGCTTGCTTGAAAATAACAGTGGAAAATGAGCCTGGAGCTGGTGAATTCACCTCGGATGCTGTAATTCTGTTCCAGACTTTAGCCACTGTAGGGTGGTCATCTCCATTGGCCCAGGAATCTACACGTAAAATTATGCTGCATTTTTGTTCTTTATTTTCGTTTCTATTTACTTTTATAAATGTTTGTTATTTTTATGTTCATATGATAATTGCTCTGCTGCAACAATCAGAGAGAAGGTTGTGATTCTATCTTTATAGACATACTTAACTCTGGACGGTGCTGGAGCAGACAAGACCATCATTCATTGGGCTTCACATGCTAAGGAATTAAGGAAAAATGGGAAGCCACCGAGCACCTATAATTTAACAAAATTTAACAAAATTTTAGAATTTGTACACCACAAGGGCTAAGTACTCATATACAATATGACCCTTAGGGTTACGTGGGATTTTTTTTTTTATGGATGGGATATTGAGTTGAAGCTATTTATGATTTTTTTTTATTCCTCATTATTTACCAAAGATCGTTTTGGTAAAAGAAAAGCAGAATAATGTGCATCAATAACATTCATTGTGGGGATTATTGAACATTATTTCATTGCCAAGGATATTACCTTCAAGGTCTTGTGGTTTATCTCAAACAGATTTATAGTTTCACGCCCCACATTTCAACTTGAATGAAGTTAACAAAAAAAATTTATTCTGTTATGATTTTAAAATTGGTAATGAAGTTTATGATTAAGACAAAAGAGATTGTACAACACCAAGAGTTGGGCATTCATAGCAACAGGATTTTTCAAGAGGGTGACATGTAAGATATAGACTTGAAGCTAAGTATGATCTATCAATAAAAAAAAGTGTAGTTGTTATTTTGCTTATAAGATCATTTTGGTAAAAATAAAGTGCAGAACACTGCACCATTGCGAAAGGCAGGAGAAACAAGGACCCAAGGGGTGGCTGTGAGGATATATCTGGTGAAAAGGAACATTCATTGGTTGCAAGTTTCATCTCTTTCATGGACCACATGGGGAGGCACTACTTCAAGAATTGCTACATTGAAGGGACAATTGACTTCATATTTGGAAATGGTCTCTCCATATATGATGGTTGCCACATACATGGCTTACCCCATCCCTATGGGGCCCTGACTGCTCAGAAGAGGGAAAACATGTTGGATGATACAGGCTTCTCCATCGTCAACTGCAGGGCTTGGGGGCACTTTCCCTAGGGTTGTATTTGCTACACTTACATGGACAAGATTATAACTTCAGAAGGGTGGAATAATTGGAATGACAATAAGTTAATCATTTTGTTGTTTTTTTTAAAAAAAAAACAAGTCAAACAACTAACTGCAGAAGGTGCATGGGCTATTCTATTCATACGTCTCCAACACTCTACAGCTGTTTTTCCCCTTTGTTTTTCATTTCAGAAGGCCCATTGCTAATCATATCACTTTGGGCCGCGAGAGGGAGAGTTTTATGGGCTTTGCAGCAAAGTTGCAAACCGAGCTATGGTGGGCCTATTATCAGTGTCGAGTGTCGACATCTCCTGCGAGTCCAAGCTTCCACTTCCGATATGTCACAAGAAACGAAGACCACCTCCAGGAAGAGGTGATGCAATGGTGAAACGTTATGGGCCGCCCTAGGGGTTGGGTCCGCCTTAATTAGGATCAGATTATTTAGTTGGTCAATTGATTAATTTATTGGGGTATTTATCTTTTGATTATTATTATTATGGGCTTTAGGATTTATTGTTAGTAGGCCCATTAAATTATCTATAAATATGTAAGGGCTATGCCCTGGTTTCGTTAAGCTTGATCTAGTTAATTTTAATGTCAGTCTCTTAGCCCTAATTTCTCTCTTCTTGTCTTTCACGATGAATTTCTCTATATATCCATCGATCTACCACACAAGAACAGAGAAATGTAAGTATATCACCATATAAATAGAACTATATCATGCAGTGAATAAAATATCATTTTTTGCTTGATTGCATGCAGATATCTAATTCTTTATAAAATCTAAAGCAACATTCTCTGACAGGTCAAAGCCATTCATTTCAATGAGTTTTACTGATGGTTCTGAGTTACTAAATTTTCCATGAGCCACTCACACAAATTGTACCCTATTTCCAGCAATTAAATTCTCATTGATTGAAATTTCTTCTCAAAGGCAGAAAAGTATTTTTGGACTAGTGCAGAAAACCTACACTTGAACATTTCTTCTTGAATTGATGAAGGCATCAACTGTCTGAAATAAATCAGAGTCTCATACATACAAAAGCCAAAGATTAATTGAACAACAGAACCAGGTTCTGATTTCATTTAACTCTTTCTTAAAACAGAAACAAAAGTTAACTTGTGTGGGAAACCACAGTGACCAACTTTGCTTTGATTGATGAAGGAAACATTTGATAGATATAGGTTGGGGACAATCTGTGTTTAGATGCTCCATCTCGTCAATTTAAGTGGATTTTGGACATCTTCTTCCCTCCCTTAGCTTAGTTGGTGTTTCCACTATCTAATAATAAAGAACATTTTTCATATGGAAGCATCTAAGTGAATCACTAAAATAATTTATAAAAAATAATAAAAGAAAAATGCTAATCATTGTGAGGCCTCGTCCTTAATCATCTATCTTACCAGAAAGTTCATTCACTATCCTATATCCTTAAATGTATAGTTCTCCCTTTCGAGGTCCAACTATGTAGCTTAAAACTTTGATTGCCATAATACTTAAATTAAAGTTTTCTCCAGGAACAAATACACCATTTTTATACCATAACGAAAACTATAGATGACCCTAAATTCATATATTGTAATTTTTTGTCTTATGATTTTGCAGTTTCTTCATCTATTTTAGGATGTAACTTCTAATTCTTTTTTCTTTACTTTTTTTTTATAATGAGGGACATTCGAATCCTTACTATAAGGGATAGGGCAATCGACCTCTTAGAGCACCGTATCCCACTGCCAATCCCCTCGGATGCATACAAGGCTCACACACAAGGTGAATCAGGATATAATCTTCGGTGGATAGCCAACATAGTGAGGTTTAAAACTCATGAACTCCACTTCTAAACTTCTACCTAACATCTATAAAAATAATTTTTTCAATGAAGTAATTCCTCTTCTTAGACACTTAATTTTCAAAATTCCTTTAAAGCTGAAACTATGTGAAAAAACTATATTCCCACCGGTCACCTTTAATCAAGACAATTAAAAAAATATCAGTATCAAAATTAGATAAAAATAATTTAATTGTTACACATATTCTCCGATCTACTTTTCCTGTAGAGGAAAATAGAAAAATTCCGTTGCCGGGACTTGAACCCGGGTCTCTCGGGTGAGAGCCGAGTATCCTAACCAACTAGACTACAACGGAAGGTGCTGTTATTTACCAAAAATGTATTATAATTAAATTTATTAGCTTCTAAGGCCATGCAAGCCACATTTTTTTCCTACGTTTACTGCCACTTATGACTCAATCTGCAATGAAGACAACCTAATATAAAACAAACTTCTTATGTCCAATATATAGAACACAAAAGCTACAAATCTTTTTCCCCATAAATACACTCAAACTAATGAAAATAATGCCCATCTAAATTTCAAAGACAGGCACTTTCTTATGTTCTATTTGCTGCTTCTGCTAGAGCTTGTTCCAATGCTGAGAATGCTACTGCTTCTGCTGTCCATTCTTCACCATATTCAAATGAGACTAATGTGCTCACTATCAGAGAAGGGTACACAAGTTGGGTCCAGACTCCTGAGGATGGGCTCACTCAGGCACAAAAAATCTCAGAACCATTCACATGAAGCTTGCTTGAAAACAACAGTGGAAACTGAGCCTGGAGCTGGTGACTTCACCTCCATTCAGAATGTTGTTAATGTTCCAAATTTTAGCCATTGTAGGGTGGTCATCTCCATTGACCCTGGAACCTTCAAGTAAAATTAACATTTCTTTAGGGGAAAAACCTTTTTCTTTTCTTTTTTTAATTCTTATAAAAAGTCCCGTTAGTCGCATAAGTCAAGTCGCCGTAGGCCCTCGGAAATCAATCCGATGGTGCGCATTAGTATAGGGGTAGGTGGGTTTGAATCACCCACCTGCCTCCCTTATTATCGTGCACCAATGTGGCGCATGTCGTGTGAGCTATACCGTACATGAACTTTTTTCCTTTTTGTCATGTCTGTTATTTTTCTGTTAATTCAATCAGGGAAAAAGTTTTAATTAACTCTTCAAAGACTTTCTTGACTCTGGATGGTGCTGGAGCAGACAAGACCATTATTCAGTGGGCTTCATATGCTACGCAATTAGAAAAGAATGGAAAGCCACAGAGCACCTATAACACTTCCACTGTGGGGATTAGTATAGATTATTTCATTGGCAAGAACATTACCTTCATGGTCTTGTGGCTTATCTCAGCAGATTGTTAGTTTTAAGCCACATATTTTTAACTTGAATGCAATTTGGAAGACATTGTGTTGTTTTTGTTCATAATTTTTAAGATGGGAAATAATTGTACAATCTTAACAGTAAGGGGCCCATACAACAAGTCCATTCAAGGAAGTGACATATAATTCAATCAATTTTTTAGGAAAACTGTATAATTCTTGTTGTTATCATTTTATTAAAGATCTCATTGGTAAGAAGAAAATGTGCATAACACTGCACCTCGCCACAGGAAGGAGAAGAAGGGAAGCAAGGGGTGGCTCTGAGGATATCTGGTGAGAAAGGAGCATTCATTGGTTGCAGGGTTCATTGATCCCAGGACACCTCCTATGACCACAAGGGGAGGCACTCCTTCAAAAATTGCTACATTGAAGGGAAAATTAACTTCATTTTTGGAAATGGCCACTCCATATATGATGGTTGCCACATGCATGGCTTAAACCACTGCTCAGAGGAGGGAAAGCATGTTGGATTATACAGGCTTCTCCTTCATTTACTGCAATGTGACAGGCTCATGTGCATTTATTCTATCTGGGTAGGGCTTGGAGCACTTTCTCCAGGGTTGTCTTTGCTTTCACTTACATGGATCATAACTCCAAAAGGGTGGGATAATTGGGGTGACAAGAAAAGAGAAAGGTGAGAAATGTGAGTAATGCAATACATAAGGTATCAAACTAGCTTTTTTTGTTTTATTGTTTTGTTCTTTTTGCTTGATTGAATGTAGGTTTCCTGTTCTTAATGAACCCTGAAGAAACATTCTGTGACAGTTGTTGATGTTTTTCTTTTGCTTCATATCTTTGACAACATAGGTTTTTGTCTGTGCAGGACTGTATTTTATGGACAGTACAATTGCACTGGGCTTGGAGCTGATTCTGCAGGTAGTGTCTGGTCTAGGGAGCTGACTCCACAGGATGACAGGAGGCAAAACCATTCATTTCATTGGGTTTTAATGATGGTTGTGAATGGCTAAATTTGCCATAAGCCACTCATACAATTGATATGCTATATCCAGCAATTAAATTTACATTGATTGAAAATTCTTCTGAAAGATAGAAAAGTGTTTTTGAAATTCTTATTTCATTGATGAAGCTATCAACTGACAGAAGTGAATTAGTGTCTCATACAAATGAAGCTATTAGTTAAACGAACAAAACCAACCTTCAATTAAGTTGATTCAACCCTGTGATTTCATTTTCATATATTGGAGTCTCATTCTTAAATCATAAAATATAGATATATCACTTGTATGGAAAATCCACATTTGACCAATTCTTCTTTGATTGATGAAGGGATCAACTGATAGAAATAAACTAACTCATGCATACAACAGAACCAAGGGTGTGTATTTGTTGATTCAACTCCCACACCACTTTGAGTTCTGATTTCATTTTACACATATTGAAGTCTCTTTCTTGCACTTACAACATTCTGATACCCCATGAAAAGAGGGTAATCACAAAAGAAACACATATCAAGCTACAAGAATTGAACAAACATACTTGTTCGACCCCTATCGACTGTGAGGTTCTTCCTCTCTTTCCTTCCTTGATCTATCAAAAGACTGATCATCTTCTATATCTATTTGTGTTGGCAAACCTATGTCATGTAATGAAGACTATACTATGTACAATAAAACTTTCAGTTAGAGGGGTTAGCAACAAAATAAGCAAGAACACCCACCAAGGGTGCATTAATGTAGGTGGTCGGCTCTGACTTGCGAAAATCAGCTCTATCATCTTCATATACATCATCTTCCCCAGGGCCTCCAACAACAGCACCAACCAGAATGTTAGGGTTGGGATTAGAGGTGTTGAAATAGATGGATCCCTCCTTGCAGGCAATTTTTTGGGGGTGGTCAGCTATAGATGGCAGTGAGGAACCTCGGTGGTGGATGCGCAAAGGGTACTTGTCACCATAGCCTACCATATATGACATTTCCATAGGATTATCCCCTAAGATGTAATCAACCTGCATTATACATTACACAAAAACATTAGATAAGATCAAAATGGACCCTGTTTTGGTTTAACCGTACCATGTCAAAGTCGTCACAATATACTCCCTTCATCTGACTTCAATAATCTGGATTCGAATACCGAAATTATTTTTGTCATTCTAATCATTAGAGTCAGAAGGAATGAATACTTTTGAGACAGAGTATTAACGGCAGCCTTGCAATGACTCAAATTTCGTCCCAAAAATTTTTTTTGCAACGACTTGAGTCATCACAAAAGACATAATTAAATTTGTACAATTACCTTAGATAAGATCAAACAAGACCCTTCTTTAATTTGACCATTTACAAATCCAATTGAAGATGAAATACTGCATACTTGGCATGATTCATGTGTTGGCCATTTGTGTATACACAGATGAAAGCGCGTGAATGTATTTTGAGGGTAGTTACCTGCTTCTTGGCCTGTTGACGAAGGATGGCTGGGCCCACAGAGATGCTGCCACAATTGACATATTGAGATGTCCTGGAGAGGTAATTGGCATATGCCAAGAGGAGGAAAGCAATGGAGGTGACATGCTGCATGTTGCTTCCCCCTGGCTTGTAAATGAGGCCACCGGGTGTGTACTCTATGTGCGAGGATGATGACTCTGGTATCAAAGTGCACATGAAACTATCAGCTGATTCTTTGTAAGATTGTAGAGAATACACACTCCCTTCAAGAAATTCCTACAATGAAAAACAGAAAATAAGATCAAGAAACAAGTAAAAAGTAGTTTCAATAGAAAATGATAATCTAAATATGGTGCTTAGAGGTGACCTTAAGTGTAACTATAAGATTAGTCATTTAAATGTGCTTGTTTGATGGTGATTACTGACCTTCGATACAAGAACATTGAGTCCAGCATGCTTGTTGTCCCACCCAAATTCATTGATGTTGTCCTCTGCCCCCAGGGTCTTGCCATTGTTTTGTATGTAATTAAGATACGAGTCATTTTGGGAGGCCCTTCTCAGCCATGCAGCACCCCACAGCAGCTCATCCTGCAAGATTCACACTAAAATTAGAACTCATAATAACAAATGTCATCCTCCTAATTCAGTTGGAACTATTAGACAAAGAAGTGACATTGGCAATGCCTTCATCCCCAGTGAGGACGGCACTGTCATTGTCAAGTAAATTTGTGCTTGAAGTGGCAACATGACTCATGATTTTATTCAGTTACCATGCCATAAAAAATAAACCAATATGGATGAGAAAGCTTGCCTGGTATCCATCAAAGTCACAATAGAAGGGGCACACTCCACCCTTAATCCCTGGATTATCACTGTAAGCTCCCTTGTAATTGTCTGCAAATTCAAAGGCCCTTTCAGCATTCTCAAAGAGCTGTTGTGCATATGGAGGATCCCGGTTTCGGAATACCATCGACGAAGCGGCCAGTGCTGCCGCCGTCTCGCCAGCCACCTCTGAGCCGGGATTGTTCGCATCCACGCTGTACACTTTCCTTGATGTGTCCATGTCCTCCGGCCTCTCCCAGCAATTGTGGTCATCAATTGGATCACCTACCTGTAGTATAGACTTCTTAGCATAATTGAATTCAATAGAAAGATGTGACCAGACCAAGTAAGAATTTAGGAGGAAAATGTTAGACTTTTAAACATTGGATTCCATAGTGGTTGTACATGGACATGTGACCAGTGGTTGACTAGTGCTGGAATTGGTTATACATGGTCCATTAATTTAACATATGATGTGAACATCAAAGCCACACTTATAGTATGGTGCAATTAAGTTACTACCGCCAGTAGGCATATGCAATTAAACAATAGCAAATGACTAAAATCACATGTTTCACCTACATCTCTAGGCTACCCTTCTCTTATGAGATAATGTCCAACTAAGACATGCTGCAGAACACACTGACTGAAACTTGGAATGCTATTCTAATTGGGGACCAACAAGAGAAATGCTCAGTGTCACCTGGACAAAGATCCTGCCGGGCTGGGCGAGGGTCTTGAGGAGGTAGTCGGTGGCCCAGCGGATGGCAGTCATGGCAGCGGAGAGCTCGGCCGGAGGCATGGCATCACCGAACTCCACAACACTCCATGCCAGCATTGTAGTAGTGAAGGCCATAGGAAAGCCAAACTTGACATTATCGCCGGCATCGTAATACCCTCCCTCGAGGTCAACCCGGCTTGCCAATCCATCGGCCACTGCCGAGTCCCTGCGCCACGGCAAGCGCTGGCCGGCTGGCAGGTGGCCCGACCTCTGTCCCTCATAGAAGAGGATGCATTTGGACAATGCCTCCAAGTAGTTGTGGCCTGTGCAGCTGCTCATGGGCAGCTGAATTGCAAGAAAGAGAAGCCAATACAAGGCCTTCATTGTGATGCAATAGTTGTTAGAATTGGAGAGAGAGGGAGGGAGGAAAAGAAGGAGATTGATAGGTTTGTTGGACTTAGGGAGTTATGTACATATACATATATAGTGTCTAGGGAAGAGTGGGGGCTAGTCTAATACTAACAGAAGAGTTCACGAGGAATAGTGCTAATAAAGAAAAGGGAAGAGGAGGTGATTGATTCCAAGCTGAATGGGGGAGGAGAAACCGACGTGGATGTCAGTTTTGATCACATGCAATAGTAAGCACAGGGCACAGACGGCGGCCACAGTGGTGTGGAGGCCACAAGGGATAAAGGGCCAAAAAAGGGGTCATAATCTGTGGGGTTAGGGGACTGGTGGATTGAGGCTTGTGGTGCAATAAAGTGTGAGGTAGTAGGGTAGACAAGGTGTGGAGAGAGGGTGAGAGGATGATATAAAGAGAAGAAGTTCACAATGAGACTCTTCATGAGACTTATATTATTTGGAGTGTTTTTTACATGCTTTTTAGGGGCCGGTTGGATACAATATCTAAGGTTATGTTTTAGAATATTTAAGTGGATTCTTGCAAAATTTGGTTGGTGACTAAATTCTGTACAAATCTCTAAAAATAGACTAGACTTGAGATTTTATTAAGATATTAAGGGGCTGTTTGGTTGGTGAAATTGTGAATTTAAGTAAGAGAGAATTTATTCAGGCTGAATTGGTGTAAAATGGAATAGATGTTTGGTAGTTAAATTGAAAATTCAAAATTCAATCTTAATTTGGTAAATCTCCTCATGAGAAGATTCACAAATTTAAGCCTGACTTGGGGGAGAATCCACTTTCAGGTTGAATTTTAAGTTCAGCCCAAATTCATGAACCAAACATGATTCAGTTAGTTATCTCCAAATGAAGGCTGAATTTGCAGCCCAATTCACGAACCAAACAACCCCTGAAATCTTTCCCAAATTATAATTGCTAAAAAATCTTTACTAAATAAATTTATGATAGTTTAAGATTTGCTAAGGATTGATTTCGCTAAAATTTACATTCTACCCAATAAGATGTTGTTTCCAATCAACCACTTAATGCAATTGAGATAATGCAGTTGTTCTTCGTTTTTTTTTTTCAGAAGTTCAAATGTTCTATTCATGATAACTACCTATTTATTCATGATAACATCCTTCAAATTGCTCTCTCTCTCTCTCTCTCTCTCTCTCTCTCTCTCTCTCTCTCGTGTTTGAATATTTTTTCCAGACAGCTTGCGTATTATCATAATATTCATACATACACTTAAATCTTGTAGTCCTTTCATCAACTTAATTAGAAATAACTAAAATTTTGTTATCATCCATTTAATTCTATCCATTCTGTGCCAAGACTTCATTTTGTCTCTTGGAAGTAGATGAAGTAGTGTGTGCGGCTGTCCATATCAAGCTGACTCATTTAATACTTCAAGTTATCACCATCTCCTTTGCCATGTTCTTTTGGCAAGCATATCCTTGCCAATTGAACCTAGACAAAAAATCTTTCATACGTTTCTCTTTCTCTGTTCAAGTTGAAAGTATGACACCATTTGCATGTGCTTCATGAATCTATCTCTTGAGTCATGCAAACTTAAAATGACTCTAAATAATATTCAAAGGAAAAAGGTATCTATATTCTTATTCCACAAAAAAAAACTGCAAAAGATAATTATAAAAACAGAGGAGGTCCTGACTTCAAAGTCTAAACTTACTCCATTGGCCACCCAATGGGGTTGTATCCTGACTTATACGGGTGCATATGATGGATGAGCCTCGTACAGAAGATTGGCAGCGGGATAGAGTTCTCTAAGTGGCCAGTTGACTTACCCTTCTAGTTTGGTCACCCATTGTTATCCAAAAAATAAAAAAAAAATTTATTGACATCAGCAGCTACAGGAATATAGTTAGCTCATGATTACCAACAGGACTTCTTATGGGAGTCTCATGCTAAGATTCTCTCCCAGACCCTGATATTGGCATTTTGCCTTTAACTTGATGGGCCCAATTAGTAATTCTAGCTCATGGGCTGGGAAGTTGGTTCCCATCCCTCTCTGTCCCAACAGATAACCAATAACTACCTCATTTCTGGATACATCTTTTTCCCCATTACAATCATCACTATATTTTTTTTTCTTTTTGGTGGGCAGAAAATTAATATGGAGTGGCCTAATGCGTGATTGGAGAAAGCTTTTTACAACAGCAAAATTGGTCTTTGTACAAATATATTGTAGTTAAAGATGTAAAGGTTAAGGGGAAGGCAACCTTGCCAAGCGATCCTCATTCCCTTTAAGTTGAGTCTCTAACAAAACTCGAACCTTCCCACTTCCTTACTTTGTGTGTTGTAATTGTTGTGATGAATGCCATTTACAAAGAGTGGATGCAAAAGGGAGGGACAAAGAGATATAGATATAGACCAAGCTGGAGTTGCTACTCCTACTAGAAAGATGAATGTCATTTAGCTTGGCAAATGACAAAGAATGAATGACATTTACCAGGAGTTGCTACTAATTAATTTGCCAAGCTGAGAGTCATAGGTTCTCCCGTTGTGATAACAATACTGTTCTACATGACCCAACTGTAGATTGAGAAGTACAAAAACATGGCAGCACAAGGACATGGCTGAAAAGAAAACTAAATGTCCATCACATCAATAGAAAAATTAAAAAGGTTAATTACAATAAATCATGGACCACATTAGAAACCGTATCCAAAGCGTCCGAATTCGCAACACAAGGACATGGATGCAAAGAAAACCAAACCTACGTCGAACAAACACACACCTTGTCCATTTTTAGTTTTTGGATCTAAATCAAATTAGTACCTATAATTACACACTCTTATCGTCAGAAATCCATCATAGATAGAAATACTTCATGACCAAGGGTTACTAATTAATTGTGATATAATCATTTAAATTTTTGTCCTTGCAACACTGAAAGAAGAAATCTAGCCCAGCTTGTGCAAGGCAGCTGGAGCCTGCACCGTTAATAGAGACAGACGCCGAGGTTGAGTCCACCGGTGTGGAGGACTCAAATTTCTTGTGTTAATGTGACGATCTGCGCTAGGCAACTTAAAATTCAAAGAATGAAATCTGCATATTTGCGTTCGATTATGTCCCAATTTCCACCTTCGTGGACAGGGAAGAGCAATAGCCAGGAAATGTTATTAGCATCTAAGAGAAGTCTCTAATACACTGCCCGCTAGCGTTAAATTGGCCGTTAGATCAACATTCGACGGCCTACGTGAGTAAATCATTGTGTAATGAGGACCGCACAATGTTACAAAATAGTGGCAAGATGTGCCATCAACTCACAAGAGGCCCAGAACCAAAAGGGCCTGGTCACACCAACTAAATGCCGTACCATGTGTACAGATGCCCACCTAAAACAGCAGACAGGACTATTTTTCTCTATGCTTTTGTGGCGATTCCCGGTGGGTGCAAAGGTGATCGGTAGGCCAGCCCCTTGGCTTTTACATAAATGAGAAACAAAGAAACGCGGTTAGGGTCCTATGTCTTGGCCCCAGTCCCTTGAATTGTAAAGATCAAAGCTCTTCAATTTTGGAGACAAAATCTATCACCAATCCCCCTACATCTATATCTAGCACGAGTCACAACACCACACAGAGATGGGGATGGAGTCTTGGGAATTTGTCTCATCTTGTGCCTAAGTGAGGAATTTAAATTTTACCTCATTTGTTGTACTATTGTTTTACAAATAATGATTAGAACATAGAAGAATATTTTGGGGCTTAGCCCACCTGAACCTTTTATCTCGGGAATTGCACGATCAAGATCAAGGAATTCCGTATCAGATTTCGGTAAAATATCGGTCGGCCTAAGAGATAAAATTTCGGAGATATTTCGGAGATATTTGTAAAAAAATATCGGTAGTTAAAAATTAATTTTTGTCATATATTTTCACAATTTAACTTATAAAATGAGTTATATTAA
Source organism: Houttuynia cordata (assembly GCA_039654745.1). Taxonomy (NCBI): domain Eukaryota; kingdom Viridiplantae; phylum Streptophyta; class Magnoliopsida; order Piperales; family Saururaceae; genus Houttuynia; species Houttuynia cordata. The sequence continues at coordinate 4,621,458 of CM077505.1, forward strand.
TTTAGATAAAGCATAGATTTCAAAATATGCATAAAAATGCATATTAGGATTGGAAATAAGGGGAAAGTTGTTATTTTTTCCCTTTTTTTAAAAAAAAAAAATTTTTCCAAATTTTTTTTTTTAAATAGCGATATTTCGGTCCGAAACCGAAATTTTGCCGATATTATAAATTTTTTTAAAAAATGATATTTTGTCATTTCGATTTCTAGGGTGGGGCCTGAAATCGATATATCGGCGAAATTTCGCCGATATAGAATTCCATGATCAAGATTGCGCAGCCAAGGGAACCAAATAACATAGGGTTAATATAAGCTAAATTGCCTGATTGTCGATGTGTATATCTATATAAGCATCCCATTTATATACCTTAATAACTTTTTAGATGATCTTATTCCCTACTTATGTACAATGTGTGGGCCTTGTATGTACCTGAAGGAATTGGTGGCAGGATACAGTATTTTAAGAGGTTGGTTGCCCTGTGGAGATATCTCAATCAACCCCGCCATATAGAGTCGACCTCTTCGGTGACTCAACAAGCCTACTTTCAAGATAAACATGTCCTGAACTGTGGGAGATGATGCTCTTCACTTCAAGACAAACATTGAGCCTGATACTGAGCCCTTGAAAATATGGATCACAACACAAGGGGTGCATATTGCCCATGTTGAGTAAATGAAAAATTGTATTGGTAAAATGCATTGAACCGTGCATTCATCCTTGGCCGAATTATTTGGGCAGAAAATTGATTTTTCATGAAATGTGTCGGTAGCCCCATTGGAAGAAATAGGGAGATGAGAGTTCCACGTTTAGGAGAGACAAGGAAAGGGACAAGGAGCCTTAGGTTTAAGGGCAGGGGGACTGTAGACTTGCATGGGGGCGTCAGTAATCATGGAATAATTGACTGACTTTTAATTCTAAGGGAGAATTCATTTTCTGGATTATGTGCATAGGAATGTGTCTTTGTTCTACAGCTTCCCGATGAGGTTGTGACTCATATTGTTTATACTTTTTTGATAACGAGGGATACCTGTGAGTCCTTAGGATCCGACTAGAAGGGGCAGAGCAACCAACCTCTTAGAGCATTGTGTCCTGTTGCCAATCCCCTCACGCACTTGCTATAGCTTGTTGCATGTTTGATACTTTCATTCGTAAGCTGATTTAATGGGCAAGAATGATGTCGACGGAGAGGTAGCCATGTATAACACGGCAGGGACAGGGCTAGGGCGGCTTCCACTTGATGAAACTAAAACAAAAGTGAAGAATTGGAGCCATAATTGGGCAATCCATGATGCTTCCTTGTAGATTTCAATTCAAGAACACCCACAATTCTTGACCAAATTTAGGTTGTCCAAGGTCCTTTGGGACGATTCCACCTGTTTAAGATCTTGAGGCTTACATCAGAGGAATCCCTTATCCCTAATGCTCTCTCCAGCATGCTGATCCCTTATATCTTCAGGCTTAGATCAGACGAAACCCTTATCCCTAATGATCTTCTTATCCAAAAATGAATAGGTCTTGATTTTTCTAAATTTTATGATTGATAAATAACAAGATAATGTTCTACTCCCTCCATATAAGGTTTGGAAAAACTTCTCCTTTATTAATTGTCCTATTGCTTGTTATCCTTCTCATAAAAATTAGTGGATAAGCTGGATAAAAAAGTTAATAAATTGGCTTCATATCACATTTTCTTCAAAATGGATAACCAATATGGAACGTAGGGAGTAATAGATATATCACAATAAAATTCTAGTTATTCAACTAGACATGTCATTTGTTAGGATTTTATAAAAAGCACGTGCAAAAACACGTGTCACAAAATAAAAATAGTTGTTTTCAATCAATAACTTGTTTTATACAACTCCCAATCCCCCGTTCCCCCGGTGCCACATGATCGAATTGAACCCGGGACCTCTCCTTCATCTATGATCAGATTGTCAAAATACTTAATACAACTATTCGGTTGTATGTAAGAATATCTGTCACATTGGTACAGATTTTTTACTTGTGATTGCAAACTTCCGTATAGCCTACACTGAACAACAAAGATCATCAATTGAGGTTTCTCCACTTCCATCTATACATGCAAAATTAAGGATGAGTAGTTCACCACCCCACGGTTAAGTCACCCCACTCCACCTATACATAGACGGTAGATGTCCATCATCGCCGCTGACCATGTGAAGGGGTGGGTTGCCTAAAACGTGGCGTGGTGAACTACTCATCCATAAAAAATTCCATTAAATTAAGCATGGAACTCGAGGATAAATTCAGTCCCTCAAAAATGGTTCCAGCAGCCTAATTAAGCCTTAATGGTCCTAATTTTGACGTGTATCAAGTTGATGCTATTTTCGCCCAAACCTTAAAAAAGGTCAGACTCGTGATGGCCCATATCAATCAGTCCAAATAATAATGGGATCATGGATAACATCAAGGCCCAGAAAAGTTCAAACCAAATTGAAGGCCCAAAGCTCAAAATAAGGGAGCCTAAGAGCCTACTATGAAATCACCGTCAGAAACACCTTTCTCTTCCCATAGTACGCTTAGGGTCTCTTTGGCTAGAGAGCTAGAGAAAAAAAGTCAAATGAGAAAAAAAAAAGAAAAAAAAAAGAAAAAGAAACGAGGGGGAGTTGGACTTTTCTCTCATTTTCTGAGAAAGAAAAAAGTATAACTGGAAGTTTTTTGTGGTCCTCACGAGAGAGAAAAACAGTTTTTAACCGTCAAACTTTTTGGTCCATCCAAACACTCTAAAAACAAAATACTTTGACTTTTCTCACTTTTTCTTTTCCTTTCCTACTAACCAAAAACACCATTAGGAACATGTGTTTTCACGTTTAGTGCACTGGTAGTGTAGTTAGGGTTCATTTATCTTGCACCTTCTCTTCAATTACAAAATTTTAATCATGTATGACTATGTAAATAGGCCTCTTAGATATTGGAATTACTAGCTGATTGATTTGAACATTGAGCTAGTTCCTTGTTAAGGGGCTGTTTGGGGCGTGATTACTGACTGGATGTTTTGCTACACTGTAGTATTCAGGTTTTTTCTACTTTCAGCTGAAACACCTCAGGACATGTTTCAGCCTAAAAGTGAAAAAAATCTTAGGGCAGTGATAACCCTACAGCAGATTCCTACACATTTCCATACACAGCTGATGTGTATAGAAATGAGTGGGTGAACTGATATGGGGTCACATCAGTTCACCCACTCATTTCCATACACATCAGCTGTGTATGAAAAATGTGTAAGAATCTGTTGTACAAATATCATTTCCCAAAATCTTAATGCTACAGTGGACGTTGAAAATCCAGCCTGGATATTCTGATTTTTTCACACCCCAAATGGCCGTGCATCGCTCTAAATCCTTTGATTGTAGGTACACCATTCTAGAAATCATTAGTAAGTATCCAACTTGATTGCACTTGTGGCTCACATGTTTTAGTGTGTGTCCAACTTGATTATACTTGTGGTTTATTCACTTCCTAAAGAGTGTACGTCAAGGAATGTCGTATCGGATATCGGTAAAATATCGGTCGGCCTAAGAGACGAAATATCGGAGATATATCGGAGATATATCGGAGATATTGCGTAAAAAAATATCGGTCGTCAAAAACTAGTTTTTATCATATATTTTCAAAATCTAACTTCTAAAATGAGTTATACTAATTTAAACAAAGAATAGATTTCAAAATATGCATAAAAGGATAGAAAACAAACATGAAAGTTTTTTTTTCCCAAAAAAAAAAAAAAAAAATTTTTTCAAAAATTTTTTTTTTTAAAAAATAATTTTTTTTTTCAAAAAAGGCCGATATATCGGTCCGAAACCGATATATCGGCGATATATCGCCGATATATCGGCGATATTTGGAAAAAATGTAAAAAACGATACTTAATGGTATCGGAGTATCGGTTTGTGTCCGATACCGATATATCGGCGATATATCGCCGATATATCGGCGAGCTGGCATTCCATGGTGTACGTTGGCTAATCTAATTGGTACATAGGGATTAAAAGAGTTGTTCCATGTGGCCTTAGATCTTAAATGATCTCTATAGTCTAATTATAGAGAAATCCAACCCTTTGCTCTAAAAAACCTCTACAAAATTCAGAGCATCTTTAGAAGGATAAAGGGGTGGACATTTGAAGGCCAATACCTTGACACTAGATTAAGCAACTGGATAGGATTTCTCGCATCCTCCCGACAAGAATATATACTCTAAACTCCTCTCTACCTTAGAGTAATACTTGTATATTCTCTCTTTTATTCGAATGTGTAGTAGACCATAGGGTTTAAATACCTATGTGAGAGGGATATGTTCTCATAACCCGTAGTGAGTGTGGATCCACTCACAGTAAGTGGATACCGATGAGCCAAGAGAAAAACGGTAGGTAAGTGGGGATTCAATCATAGGGTTAGAGATTAGCCTGGAAAAAACCTTTAGTTAGGGTTGAGACAGTAAAATATTTGGTTAGATGTAAGTAACGAAAACCTTTGGTTTAAGATTAATCTTTGTGAATCACTATAAATATCTTTGTGATTGTTATCAATTGGGATTGCATTCTCTCACTAAGTGGCATTTGACCTTTATTAACCTAAGTGTGAATACCTTGATAATGATTTTCTTATTATCATTTTATATGTAGAGTTTTAGATTCTCATATAAAAAATTTTAAATGTCCTATTCACCCCCCTCTAGGACCTAAGAACACTTTCAACCTCGACTTTACATGAGCCGTTGATTTTGAAGAACAACAACGCACATCATAGGCATGTGCATTCCAACAAAACACAACAGTTTTAGGAGTCCACGTGCATAGTGTGTGCGCCATCAATCTTGGTGATTGACGGCTCCCATTAAGTGGCAGATATCCAGGAGGACGTAAATAGGAGGGTAGAAGTGTACTCTTACGCATTTTTGTCGTTTTCCTTCCACTCCATGTTGCGCACTGTACTCCCCCAACGTCCATAGAACAAAAAGGAGCACGCCTTCCTCCTCCTCTCTGCATGTCCATACCTCCCACCCTCCTCTCTCTCTCTCTGCAACTCCTTTCTACGATGCATAACTTGGTTGTTGGCATTTTTGGTAGAAATTTTACTGTTCTTTTTATTTATTAAATGTTGTAGCCATTTTCATCGCCTTGAGATAAGCTGAACGCTTACAACTCGTAGTCTTGGGCTGATGATTCTGATTACTCACTTTTCTCTTTTTTTATCTCTCATGTTGGTGCTTGGAGTGATTTGGTGCTTGTTGCTTTTCCTTCTTATTCTTAGTTGTTTCATTGTTTGAGACCCGCCCACCTCAGTTTTTTTATCAAGGTGGTCTAAAAATAATTAGGTCTGAAATAATTTTTTTCCATCGTAACTATATATAATACAATTGGAAACAGAATATAATTCTAATTGTTTTATACGAACCTCACACAATGGGGAAAGATAAAGGATATTAGCTTCACGAAGAATAGAGTCATGTCCAATAACCATATGAAACACAATGAAATATGCTACTCCCTCTGTCCAAAATATGTGTCCTCATTAGAAAAGTAAACTAAACTAGTTCATTATGGTTTTCTAATGAGCACACATATTTTTAGACAGAGGGAGTAAAAAGTATTGACGGTAAGGTTTATAAAGTAAATTATTTGACTAGAATGGATAGAAGTACATGAAAAAGAATGGTAAGAAGAACCAAAATGGGTCAGTGAGAGGTAATGAAAATGGGTCAAGTTCGAATGGGATGGGTTGAGAAGCGAGGCAGAGGATCAAAGAAGCTGGGTTGGTTCAGCCTATGTGGTCTGGTTTTTTTTCCCTGGGTTGTATAGGATGGGTTTGATAGGGATATACAGAGTCATTGGGTCAGATGCCCATTTGCTGATGAATTCACCAATATTGCCTTGCATTTGGACGTCTACGTTAATTCGTGAGTCGGATTATTCCATTCGTGTTCCTCTTGCTGCTGCTTTTGCAGGTCAGCTGTGTTTTCATAAAGTTTCATGGGGTAATCAAAGGAACATGCATTTTTGACATTTTTTTTAAATCCATTGAACTGTAGAAGGAATGTACAATGTTTACAATTTCCTTATCCAATTAATTTATTTACAAATGCATGAGAGACTGTACGCCACATTAACTTCTGTACATGATTCAACACTCTCAGTTGACAATAAGGTACTGACGCCTTAAGGCAACAAACAACAGCTTGAATACTTCTGATAATCTCATTATGACCGAAACAGTGTCACCGTAGCTATGTACCCGTTTTTCAGCACCTGTCAAAATGGAAACAAATAAAAATATTTAAATGGCCAATTTTTAACCAGTAGCATCAGGCTAAACCAACAAAAATTAACGCAAGCTGGAAGATTCCGGTGAAACGGATTTAGAGTGAATCACCTCAAATGCAACATTATGATAACCATAAACAAAGGTTGATCCAAAGGGATTGCTTGCGGACCCATGAGTCTGAATAGCTGCACGTCCACAATCTCCAAGAATCTCCTGCAATTATCGATATCTTATCATCAATATTTTATGTAGAAGCCTTAGAAACCAAGAAATCAATGCCAAGACAAGAGAAAAAAAAGAGAACTAATAAGATCGGCAAGGCTATTCTTTCTCGGACAGATAAGGCAACTTGTATTAATGAAACAACATTCGGAGAGAGGAAAAATATTCAAGTAGTGTTACCTTTACTTGTCCCCACTTGGTGCTTGGAGTTATGCAATTCTTCGAGGAATTTCCATCCTGAGTCAGCTCCCCAGCTGAACATGTGTAAAATCAATCAGTTAAACCACAAACAACATGAATCAAATCGGGAATATATGTACATATATATATATATATATATATATATATACATATAATTAAAGCTTCACCAGCATACCCTCTGAGGCATACATAAGGAAGTTGCATTTGATGTATGAATTGAAATCTGCATGTCCAGGAAAGTTGGTATGCAACACAAACTTCTTGATTTTATGAGTCTGCACATTCAACAAGATAGTATGTCTGAGACATAAAATTTTATTACTAGGAATAAAATTCCTCAAATTCTTAATAAACTATCATCATCATATGCCTTATCCCAGCTATCTGGGGTTGGCAGCATGGATTATATACCGTATATGACTCTTATCGGAATCAAAATGGCACAAAATCCATACAAAGAAACATAGTGGCAAGTTTTTACGCCGGATGCCCTTCCTGATGCAACCCTCCGAAGAGGGGATAATGATAAGAAAGATTCAACATCATCATATTCATCATACACCTTTCCAAATATGTAGATTGGCTTTATGACATGATGGTTGCACATGAAATATTAATATAGCCATCTTCCATCACAAAGCTGGTAACAATGAAAACCAATCTGCTTTTACATGGGAGCATGGCTTCCGGCGTAAAAACTAATTCTTAATAAACTATACCTTAAAAAAAATACTGAACCCCAAATCATCATAGCTAGATTGTTCAAATGCTTTTCCATATGGCATCACCCCCCATCCCAGTAAAGGTGATGACATATAACTTAACCACACAGACACGTATATCAACTACATACATATATATGAAAAAAACTCCCTCAAATGTTTTAATAAAACTTTTAAATTGAAATAATTGATAAAAAAAAGCTAATTTACCTGTCCATCGAATAAGATATCAAGACCACGAGTGAAGTAATTGTAGAAGTAGTCACCGCACAAAGTTGTTCTTGGCCGAGGATCTGAAGCAGAATGAATCACCATTTGATCCACCTGAATCATTTGCAATGTTATGTAACTTAGTTTACGTGGTTCCTTTTTAAGAAATTTTGGAGGTTAAAACAAAAGCTTAAGATGTAGCAAGCTCGCACACACACATATGGCCCCATGATATATATAAGTCAATTGCACAAGTTCAAAATTTAAAAGTAATACATCAGGAGTCCGATATTTAAACAGCCCAGCATCAACTTTAACTTTTTTGAATCTGTTATACTATAGTCAAAGAGTTATATAACCATACAAATTTCCAATAAGCTTTTCGTGCAAGCAATAGAGTAAGTAAGGAGAAAGAAGTTTTGTTCTGCCTCATAATAAATGATATGAAGTACAAACAGCTCTGAGCCACCGAACTAAACTTTGCACATTAGTGTATATCCAGCAACAGGAACATGCAGCTTACTTGCTTCTGGTAGATGCCACATGGACGCCCTAAATCAGTCCAGACATCCTGTAGCCAAAAAGAAAAAGAAAAATATCACACCAATACAAAGAAGAGATATCCCCAAAACCAAAATTTCAAATTACAAGTCATAGAAATCAAAATTATCGCAATTTAGTACCCTCCCAAGAAAATTACATATTGTTTAATGTTATCAACTAACCTGTGGCGATGCCCCAAAAGAAATATGCTGACCTCCAACACTAAACCATAATTCCTCCCCGAGCTAAAAACACCACATGTCAGTTTTGTTAACGAAGAATTCACTTCTACTACCACCATATTCTACATCAGAAATCCACCATAGCCTCCAATCTTTGAAAATTAATAACAAAATAGAAAAGCAAATCAGTGCAAAGAAGCGACCAACCTTAGCATGCACCTCTTCCATGTACAGACTACCTGCTGGAAGTGGAGGGACCACGGCCTTGCTCATTGAAGACCCCACACCAACTTTGGTGTCGGGGGAACTATCATAGATACATACACGGCACGTCACTGGAGTTGTTCCATCCGGAAACTCAAGAGGCAACTCTGCTGCCACAACAACAAAAGCTTCAAAATATAAACAATCTCATTTTTGGGAACCGCAAAAGGAGAACTGCTGTAGATATATAGTTAATACAATATATGGATATAATACTGGTACAAACCTTCTCCATCATGACAGCAATCCGTGTATTGACTAGGAATAGGAAAAGCAAACGACAATCCCTAACAACAGAAATTAGTAAGACATACAAACAGTATATAGAACTCAAACAAGGGTGAGCAACTAGTATGATACAAGAACACAGAACACATGACATACAGGATAGAATAGGCTATACACCCCTCTTTCTTTGTCATAAATTCCGGGAAATGTAGGACCAAATAGCTTGTACACCGCAACAAATGTAGCCAAAATAGAAGGACCACTGAAAAATAGAAGCCACCTTTTAATGACAATTAAATAGTTTCCTTTCAAGGAAAGTAGAAATAATGACAAATGCTAGTGATCAATGGACTAAGAATATCAAGGCCAACCTTCAACTCACCCAATTAAAGATGTTGCATAGCGCATTTGAAGACGTTTAACATCAAAGACTTCAACCAGGCGTAACCTCTGCAAGCAATGTTGTTACTTATTCACAACCATGAGTAATAGTTGCAACCTTATATGGCCTGCAAGCAATAGCCTCCACATTTCTCCATGACTAGATGTCATCTATGTCTACATGTGGGCATAATGCAGCTAACAAAATTCAAAAGCCTGCATTGGAATTATTTTCTCTAGCTTAAGGCATGGTTGTTTGAACATGCACAGAATCACGTCCCTCACATACTAAGTCAACAGACCAGTTAAGCGAACAGATATTTTTACTCATAAGCGATCAGAAAAATGGGGCCAAATTAGGGTTTGCTAAAGATCCTTCTTAGCTCAAAATTTACATACTATTTTAGTTGTCAGGGGCACAAAACAAATACCTGTGACCATGAATCAAAACGGAGATGAAAACCATGATCTGGAAAACTAATGACCGTATCCAACTTCAGAGGTTCCTACAAGAAGCAGCATTAAATTAATCAGCGCATGCCTCACCACCACCTGTAGCTCAACTGACACTTCTTTGAACTAAAGAAGATGCCAAACCCATTAACCTATTTATGAGAAAAAGAAAGCCGACAAATAAACTCAAGAAATTGCAGTTGAACCCGTAGAAAGAAACCACAAAGAAAAATTGCATTACATGTGGATGATGATGACATGGATAAACATACTCCCTCTGTCCAGATTTATTATAACCATAAGGATTTTCTTTGCAAAACCTTATGGTGATAATAATTCTTGACGGAGGGAGCATCCAAACTGGTTCAAAGATCTCATCAGAAAAGGCAAAAGAAAAAGGCTGGTTCAATTTTGAATGGAACATTTGCATCAATTCACAAGCATACCATGTAAATGGAATCTATTGAAAATTCATAATCCTTCCACATAAGCAGAAAAAGGTTCCATATAAAGGTAATAGGAAACAGTTTCACATGTTATAATTTCAAAACCTCATCATGGTATTTGACATGGACCACATCGTATATGTTTGGCTGCTGCTCCACCTGAGCAAACGCTTCACATATTGGCATTCCTACATGATAGATGGAAACTCAACATCATAATTTAGCTCAAGAAGAACATTTGGTCTTGCACAGAAAAGCATCATTTAATTAACTGGATCATGCAAGCCATCAAAATGTGTTCCATAATTAATTAGCAAACTAAAAAGACAAATAAAGGATGGAAGATCTGACTCATAAAGAGAAACAATTCTGTTATGACTCACCTTCAAAGTTCTAGTATTAGGAATAATTACTTATGTTCTCTAGAGTTATTTCTTAATAATGTGATTGGGCTTTACGGCCAGGTCCCGCCTTCAAAGATCTAGTATTAGGAATAATTACTTACGTTCTCTAGAGTTATTTCTTAATAATGTGATTGATTCTAATGTTAGCCTAAAGCCCAATCACATTATTAAGAAATAACTCTAGAGAATGTAAGTAATTATTCCTAATACTAGAACTTTGAAGGCGTGACCTGGCCCTACAGCGGGTCATAACAAATTCAAAATCCAGCAGGGATATGAATGCAAAGACCATTCTCAATATAACACGTCAATGGTCATAATTTTTAATTCCATAACATCTTGACACCCTCTGATCAATCAATAAAAACACTGTGCAAGAAGTGAACCAGCAACCCTCCTAAGGCTTTGTTTTCAAACTTATTTCTAAATCAGCCTTCAGCTAAAGTGATGTTTAAAGTATATATACTTGAGACATCCAGGTTTCATTCCTATGGAGGCAATGTAATTACAACCAGAGACTTTCAGCTCTTGACGCTAATCTAGTTGCTCTGCATTCAAAAACCCGACTTCAAAGAAGTCTCATACAAGTTCATTTTTTTTTGGCAATTAGATTCATGTAAGTTACTGGAAAAGTCTCTGTGTTGAAGTTCATGACCTCTGAAAATATACATGGACTATTCTTTATCAGCTGAAACATCCGGCTCAGCATTCAGCAGCAATGAACTTAAGTAAACTATTCACTCAATTTCACTCGTTTTACATGGTTCACTTCCAGTTGAACAATACTCCCTCAGGAAAAAAAGACAGTCTCGTTTTAGATGCTCCATATGGTCAATTTAAGTGGAATTTTGAACCTTGCCTTCCCCCCATTAGTTGCGGTTTCCACCATCCAACACAAATCAACATTTTTTCAGATGGAGTTATTAAAGCAGGACAGAGGGAGGGGAGTACAACTTCTTGTACTGGACAAACTACTCTCACAAGCTCCATAACCATATTAGAAAAAGTAACATCATCCATATCCAACATGTTTTCTCTTCTAATATAAAAAATTGAGAAAGGCTTCGAAAGGCTTTAAGCACCTCTCAATCCCCTGTTGTCGGTTTTGGGCAAAACAGCCCCTTCTTCCCCCTTGAATGTATTTCATGATCTACCATTAAAGGTTGCATTTTTATTACTTAGATCAAAGTGTTCTTCCCATTATTGTGTTTCTATCTCATTCTCAAGCCGACAAAGTCATTTTGACATATATTCTGTTCATGCCATAATTTCTTTCACGCAATCATCAATCCTATCCCTCTCAAAATCTCAAACACAACATTTCTAAGATATAAAAACTCAAAATTCAAAATCTTAAGAACTATGTTCACAAACAACTGTACGACAATATGTTATCATGCAAATTTCCACAAACAAAGATCATGCAATTACGTCACCACATATAACAACTCAAATTCAATATAAATCAATAGGCTAAATTGCATAATCCAAAAACCATCGTTTTTTTTGTAAAATTAAGTACCAAGGGTGAAGGGGCCGAGACCGAGGCCAGGGCGGAGATCGAGGACGATCGCGGCCATGGCCGTGCCCTCGCACCGTCCCCGAGGTCTCTGGTACATCGCCGTCTTGTTGTTGTTGTTGTCAAAGAGTCGACCTTTGCTTTCCGGTCGCCGACGCCCAAGGAAAATGGACTGGGCCTGGTGGGAGGATGTTCGTCGTGGCGGCCCACCTGCTTTATTTCCCCAATCTTCCGTCACGTTAAAGAAAGCCCACTAGCCAAATTGGTAGGGTAACCAGACAGATTGGGGCCAATTGCATGGCCCATGCCAATTTGGGGCCGGGGTCATTTAATCTGAATCTGGTTTTGAAAATCAGTCAACAAAACATATTCATGGGTAGTTGGGTACTATCCCTCTATCCCCGTATTAATAGTTATTGTCTTGATTTGCATGAATATAGAGGGCACGCGAGTTCGAATCACCTGCCTACTCAGAGTTATGGACACCATCAGATCTCAATCCAGCGGCTCATAGCGGTATGCGCACGTGAGAGCCATAGCACACGTTAACTTTTACATTTAGACAATAAGTAATTCCAAAAAACCAATAGGTTGTTGGAGTGATGGCCAGGATACTCTTCTGAAGTGAAGGTTGTGAGTTCGACTCCCCATTCTAATTGAGTAAAATGAAAAATGTAAAATACCTACTCTCTTTCATCTACGAGGAATTCAGCCGCCTGTCCAGGGATCCAGTGCATACACATTTTCCATCTAAGAGGTGCACCTAGGTCTAGAGTATAAAATGATGTTTTTTTTTTGCTGAATGGGTATAAAATGATGTTTGTAACTTGGTATGGAGAATAACCTTTTAATATATTTTTAAACTACAATTGTTTATTATTTTTTCACAACTATCTAACATACAAGTATTGTGACAAACAATATATCAAAAATATTGCCACTGTCGGGTGGTTGTTGCGAAAAAATAAACCTATTACAAACCCATAAAAAAACAAAAAAATATTTTCACAATCCAAATGCATATTAAGAAGCATTTTCACAAGAGTATAGGTAAGCAGCGTCATATCATGTGGAGCCCATTTATCTGACGGCTGCCTGGCTACAGCTACAACTCAGGCTAGTTTTTTTTTTTTTTTTCATAATTAACTTATTTTAAAAAACATTGCTGGGAGATAAGCTTAGATTTTTTTTTGCTAGATTGGCAGATAAGCTTAGATGTAGATATGTAGATACAGATTTTCAGGACGACGGTGCATACTCTAATGTGCACTCTACCTGTTATGCAGTTAGTAGTAGCTTCGCGCATGCTGTTAACATGTGTGCCATCAATATCTTCTTCTTCGTCGTCGTCGTCTTCTTCCGTGCTCTTGCTACTCTGCTGTACCCTACTATGGGCTTTTGCATGGTTTATTGCTTTGGACCTAGAGGCATCAGAAATTCGACTCCAACTCAGTTTCCAACTTCAGGCGCGCGTTTTCACGTTTCCTACTCAAAGTAGGAGTGCTTAACATCCTAGAGTTTTTTTGTGAATCTGTTCTTGGACTTTCCTGTCATAGTCTTCCTACGTACACTTGCTTTTGGATCATGCAAAGTGCATATTCACGTTAACTTCGAACGTTTCGAGTTCAGTCCTGTCGTTCAAAGTTTTCCCATTGTAATAAGGAGTCGCCGGCTACAAAAGTAGAGCCTTGACGACTTTGTTTATGGCTTTTCTCTGATTACACCAGTTTTGAGTTTTTATCGGTTGCTGGGATTTTCCATGGGCAATTGCGCTTGCTCTTCCTCTCTCAGTTGGGACGACGTTTGGGACTTTTTTGCAGACATCGCTGGTGATATTGGTGAAGATGACATCGACCCGGAAGCCGCAAAGGTTGCCTATCCAAAGGGAGATGCCAGAGCTTCAGATGATGGCATGAGAGAAGAGAAGAAGGAGGAGGAGAGATTGGATTTGGTAGAGCTGGATGAGGATGGTTTGGAGGAATGGAAGAAAAGGAATAAGGAGAAGTTGCTCGAGAGGCAGCGAGAAGAACGAGTTCTTCTACTAGAGGAAGAGGAGGAAGATGGGGAAGAAGATGAAGAAGAAGAGGGAGAAGAAGAATCAGAATACGAGACGGATTCGGATGAAGAGCTGTCAGGTTTTGTGATGATTAAACGAACTAAACGAATTTTGGCTCGCAAGTCTCGAAGAAGGGACGGATTTGTTGAAGTTGGAGTGAAACAGATTTTTGCAAATGAGGCTAGGAAGAAGGATGAGGAGATCCAAAAGAATTTGAATGTGGAGGCGAGCTATGTTCCGGTCAATGGCGGCGATGATGCTAATGAGATGGAAGCATATCAGGTATGGAGGGCTAGACAGATTGAGAGGATCAAGAAAGAGAGAGAAGATGGGGAGGCAGGGTTGAAGGAGAAGAAGGAGTGAAAAGGAGGAACAGAATAACACTTCCGATGCAGCACTTCATGATTGAAAAAGAAGATGATTCTTAGAATGATGTTTAATTAGGAATTTGTTAGGTAGAAATATAATTTCAGGAGATTTGATTCACTGTCATTAATTTAATTTACTTCAGTGTTGCATTTTGTTTTCATTACAAATTGTTCTGATCTTTCCTAGCCTTTCTAAACGATTAGCAGGGCTGTCATTTGCATTTACCCTGTTGATACAATCAAATTCTATAGTATATATGAAATACCTCCTTGTGCATGTGTATGGCTTATTTTGTCTTTAAATTATTGCATAGGTTATGGTCTTCATGTTTAGCTAATCTTACTTTTTAAGGGAACATTCAATGACACAAAGCATGTGGCAGGCATGAGTGCACCTATTGCTAAACCAAAAGGTAGCAAGAAGTTGAAAGATTAGGAGCTGAAGCAAATAAAATCTATGCATAAGAAAATGCCCTCTGACTCTGGTTTGTGTTTTGTCAACTATTTTGGATGTAAATCGATTCTCACCCTCAAATAAAATCGGAAAACTATGATGCTAAATGTCATTATTATGGCTGAAGACGAAGTGGATGAACCCGGACTATGGCATCTCTTAATTGTGTGCATCTATATCAGATTATTCTTACTTTTCAACAATATATCAATAACTCCATTGTCCTTTTTTCTAAATCTTTTAAGTTTGTTGTACATGATGACAACCGTATGATATTGCAGTTTGACTAATTGATCTGCATTGGCCATGTTCTGTTTGAAGTTCATTATGATTAGCTCTCATTTTTTGGACAATCGGTGTGCATTATGTGTAAGAGGTATCATTAATTTCATTTCCACTTGCACAGGTATGTGTCTGTGTGAACTTCATTTCACAAGTTTGCACAAGTTGTCTGTTAAATTGCCTATGTAAGTTGTCTGTTGAGTTTTAACGAGCTTCAGGTTGAAAGAACTTAGAAAGGAAAGTAGTAATACTGTTATAAGAGCAATGTAACAAGGGTCAGTGAATTGTATTGTTAAGTTTTCTAAGTCATCCTGGTCATAAACCGGGCTGAATTGAGAGCTTCATATCACTCTTCAGTAGACCTGTACATGTTTAAAATAGGTTCTCATATGAACTTCGAAAATATATATTCATTTCGGATCCAGATCCCTTATGTTTTAAAATTGTTTTTTTGGATTTGGAATGATATAGAACCTGTATGCCACAATGTTTGAATACTCCCTCCGTTTTAAAAAACCTGTCTGCATTTGAAAAACAATGGATAGATTTGCCCTACAGGCCAATAGATCCTCATGAACATGCATTTGCAGGGGTAAATGGAAGCTTAAAATGATGGAGGCCTTACAGACCAATAAATTTAACTCATTTTCAAATGCTGCGTGGATTTTTTGGATGGAGGGAGTATATTATCAGACATTTTGTCATCTCTGTTTTCTCCATCCTATCTTTTGGATTGGTGAATTTAATTGAGGGATTTTATCTTCTGTTTTTTAGGCCATGGGCTATGCCTTAAACCCACATGTCGTATCCGTCCACCATTTTTACTAAATTTTTTGTTGTTTTGAACGCAGGTCTGGTTGTTGTATTCTCCATTAATATTTTTCAAATTCTAAGTACATCTTTGTTTGCTTGAACATCAATTTTAAGTTTTTGAATTCTTCATTGATCTTGGTTACTGAGATAATGAAGCACATTTGGAATGGCAAAGCAGACAGCTGGTTCAGTTTGTCATGTATTCATTTCATATTAAGACAAAAGTAAACATACAAATTGCTATTTTCCTGCTATTTCAATATTGAACAAACGATTTTATATAGAAAACATATGTTTGCAATCTTTTTCATGTTTCGATTCCAAGTATTATTGTGATGTCAATGCTTTCACATTTTGTCCCATTAATTCAGGCCTCTTGCAGCTTCTCAAAGCTTTGCTAGCAAAAACAAAAAAAGATAATCTTGCATGAACAACGAACAATTGGATAGCTACTGGAGTGGAATCTAGACCAAATTAATTGTCCATGTCATTATTGGATGGCTACCAGGCACAACTGAACATTTGCAACTGAAGCAAGACAGATCCGGCTCACTTTTTACGCTCAATCAAGGACTATAAAACTGTCCGTCTAGCTTTATATTCTTTGGTGTTTAACTAGAGTTGGGATGCCTACTTGGTGATTTGTAGTAGGTGTACATTGTGTTGGAATTCCATTTCCTAATAGCGGGAGCTTGTGGGAAACTTGGTTACCTTATACAGGGCCCGTTTGGATATTTTTTAATGAAGAAAGGAAAATTATTTTTCCCTCTTTTTCCTTCAGCAGAAAGGGAAGAATATTTGGCACATCCTTTTCCTTTAGCTTTTAGCAGAAAGACTTATTTTTCCTTTAGCAAAAATGATAAATTTATTATAAACAAAATTAATTCCCTTTAAAAATTACTAGAAAGGGACTTTCTTCCATAAACTTCTTCAAGGTAGAGAGGAAAGGGGACATTTTCTCCCATTTCTACTAATTTTTTTTTTCTGGTATAAAAGTATCATCCAAACAATTTTTTAAGCAAAAGATCATTTTTCTCCCCTTAAAGCCCCTTTCTCATAGAGAAATGGTGCATCCAAACTAGCCCATAATATCATAACTATAGGTCATGGGTTTTAAGTCTCACCGGAGGCATTTATATCCCAATCATGTTCCACGTGCTGCGGTTAATGGACACTTGCTTGCCTCTGAAGGGGGGTTGTTGGAATATATAAAATATTTTCATTTCCGGTTAGCTCGAGCTTGTGGGAAACTTGGTTATCCTATAGATTGCACTTTACTTCTACATTGTAATAGTGATGCGCCGGGTGGGTAGGCACGTTTTGGTGGGTTTGTAGAGATGAAGTGAAATAAGAGGGAAGGTGTATTTCGGAAATTTTGTACATGCTCCACAAGTGTGGACTATGGAGGAGTATTCCAGGTATTACGAACCCCTCCCGCCACTTTTAATATATACAATTTTTTTCAAATGAATTAATTTTTTATTATATTTGAAAAAAACATTGTATCTGTTAAAAGTGACCAGCGGGAGTATATCAGTTTATTTTGGTATTTCCAGAAGAATTGAGGTATAGTTCAGTCCAATATAGTCCTTCATCTGGAAATAACTTGTAGAGTTAATTTTCTAAAATCAATTAATTTTGGAAAGAAAAATGTTCCTACCCGGGACGGAGGGAATAATTATTAAGTGGAACCAATGTCCAATTGTTGAGTGGGTGTGAAGAGGAAATTATTCAGTGCACTTGGCATGCTCTCACTTTTCCATCGTTCCTATAAAGGGTTGTAAATGCTCCGTGGCACACTCCCAAATCAAGCCATTCCCCCACTAATGTTGGGCACTATGATTTTCTCGCTCATGATGGGAATTATTCATTGTGCTCGACGTAATGAGTGGGACTTGCACCCACTTTATAGCCTCCCATTTTTAAGACGTTGGTACAAGTTCAAAAGCATGTGCATTCACGTGAAAACTTGGAGTTTCTGGAGAGCTTGGCACGGTTGCATTAATCCCAAAAATCGATGGTTTGTTTAAAGCATGGTTTTTAAACAGGTCCGACCGTGAAAAACCGGAACCAGTATACAAACTGATTCGGTCAGGGCGGTTAGCTTCGACCGGTTCGGAAATAAATCGGCTGGTTGACTCGCTAAACTGATGAACCGGAGCAATCTGGTTCGGAGTTTCAATTGGTCCAAACCAGTACTGCAACCATCATTCACAACGCCTTAACCACTGTACTACTTAACTTTTTTATGTTTATTATGTACAATATATATATTTATTATATATATGAGGTGGCCAGTTTTCTCCTAACATTTGTCTCGGGTTAAACCGGTTTGACCTCAGTCCAACCAGACCGGACAAATTTCCAAGTCGATGGCCGGTCCGATTTTAAAAACCTTGGTTTAAAGTAAATGCAAGTCCCACTCATTACGTCAGGCACAATGAACAATTGCTCCTCCTCAATCCTGACGGTACCTATGTGGGCTTGGTCCACAATATGGGGAGAGATTATTGGGTGCTGTCCAGGATAGAGGCACACATGCTTTATGCGTGCATTCAGCTCTTTGGTGCCAAACACTTCACGCACGACACATGTGTGTTGTCGATACTAGAGATCAACGGCTTTTAAAGTGGCTTGGAGAGTTCTTTCCACATTACCTGGTGCCAACTATGGTTTTGGTATATGACTCAGAATCTCTTTTTTTCTTCCATATGACCCAAAATACCCCCAGGAGCTGGGTATAAGCTATCCCACATCCCACACTCTGCGTTTTTCCATATTGCCTGGAATCTGAGGAGCGTTCAGTTGGAGAAGAAGGAGGAGCGGTTTGGAGAAGTTCCGTCTGACATTTCCGCCCATATCATCGCCGACGCCGGCGTCGTCGAACTCGGGAAATGTCATCTTCGTGGCAAAAGGCGGGAAAAAGAGCGGGAAAGACCGTGTCTGCAAAAACAACTTCAACGGAGGCATTGTACACCAAAAAATGGTACGTCAAGTTCAAATACTGCGATTTTTATACTGAAAGTTGGTTCTAGAAAAGAAAGTTAAAAACTTACCAAGTTTTCAACTATTTACATTATCGTGTCTTTGACAACACGACTATAACAATAGTCGTGTTTTATACAACACGACTCATAGACAATGCTTTTCACTCATATAAGGTTTTGAATATATTGTGCCTCATGGTTTTTTGACTTATTTCGGTATTTTAATGGCAGGTACTGATGGAGAAGATACCTGTATGCTTACACTACAATGGAGTTTTTATAAATTCTGATGCATACGTGGGCGGGAAATGGAAGCTCATGCCTGTACATACACAAGTAAAGTACCTGAAACTGTTGCAGGAAGTGAAAAAAAGATTACCGCTGAAGTCTGTAACTGGTACATTATCTGTGTCATATCGTGTTGATTCTGAACCCCCATACCTCCTTGAAGATGATAAAGACGTGGAGTCAATAATTCTCCTTCACAAGAGCAATCGAGGCACAAATGGACCACTCCACCTATACGTGGAGTGGACTTCTACTGGCAATAACATGGAGACTTCCACTCTCAATAAGGAAATCAATTCCAATACAAATAAGGAGGAGGAGAGGTGATCGTTTAAAATTAAAACTCTAACAAGTGCACAAGGCAATTGTACTACGGTGAGTATTAAAGGGTTGTCGAACCTCAGGGACGGATGAATGATTTACCAAATTCAAGTGAAAGAAAAGTTTGTTTTAATTAATCTAGAGAAAGCAATAAAATTTAACTACTTTAAAATGGATTTTAACTAATATGGAGAAGTGCCAAGGCAGAGAATCCACCACTAGACATGTAATTACTACTCTCAATTATTATTACACTTAAATTGACATGATACGGTAATTTGTGTTCATGGTTAGACACACAAATCACAATAAATTCACTCACGTTCTTGGTCGGACACGAGAGTTCATCCACTATAAATTATTGTAGGTAATTCTATCCTTGGTCAGGCATAAAATTATCATTTGGGCTAATGATCCTATCCTTGGTCGGGCATAGATTTAACACTAGCCTACTTTTAACTAAGCATAGGAATTAAAAAGATCTAATTTCATGCATATCAATCAAGTCTATGGTCAAGCACTCAAAAGAAACTCATGAAATAGCATTATGTATGAATCATATCAACTGTATTAAATGAAACAAACAAGAGTAATAAAATAAATCTAGGGCTTCATCTACGCCTTGGACGCGAATTTTAGCCGGCCATCGGATGAGGAGAACGCTGCTGATTTGATGGGGTCATTGTGCACTATTCACCAGAAAATCACTGTTCACTGTGCACTGTTCACGGGTACTGTTCATGCACTATTCATCGTCTTCCTCAGGCTCACAGTTACTGTAGCACACTGTTCATCATCCAAAAACTGTTCTTTTGCGGCCCTCTCTCCCTCCTACGGCCGCTCCTTCCTCTTCTCTCTCCTTTTCCGGCGTAGCACCACCGGATTCTGGTGACAATCGCACCGGAAATCGTCTGTTTTCCGGCCGGTTATCCCTTTCCAAAAGCTCTGAAATTTCTTCTGTCCAGGTGTTCTTCTCTAAGCTCCTCTCCTTCCTGTTTTTATAGGCAAAGCAGAACGGAGTCCAAGTCCTTTTACAAGAACCCAAAACCACGTCCCGATCGAAGATGAAATCCAATTTCTAGTTTGAATAGGAGTTGGTCTCTGTTTTCCCTTTTCAAAGCAAGTTGCCATTTTTTCTTCCGAGCATCGAGCGTCGCCGACCCGCCGTCCATCATCGCTGGTCCACGCCATCCGAGCCTCCATCATCGCTGTCAAACCTTGCTGTCGTGATCGAGCTCCACCGGCAGCCTCCGTCGTCTCTCTCGAACAGAGCTCTGTTCTCTGTTTTGTTTTTTTTTTCTTGAACGGCCGAACTTCGCCAGCCCCTCCGTCGTGATCGTCGCCAACCTCTCCGCCGTGATCGTCGTCATCGCCCTTCACCGGCCACTACTCAGCCCCGCCTTGCCCCACTGCTCCTTCGCCAGCGTTCGAGCTCTGCTCGAACTCTGTTTCTGGACGAAAGGCCCGAGCTTTGGCTCGGGCCGGGTTTCTATTTTTTTCTTTTAACTGAACCGAACCAAACCAGAACAGAACCGGTTCAGTTCATATTTCTTTTCTTTTTTTTTCTTTATTAAACTAAAAACTTGTTGTATCGATCTCATCCATCCAATCTCATCTTGACGGTTTTTCTCTTTAATCGTGTCTCTTTCGCGTGCTATATTTCAAATGATCATAACTTTTTACTCAGAATCCAAATTGCGAACAGTCAGTGGCGTTGGAAAGCTGACTTCGTGTACTTTAATATGAAGCATAAATCAGTCCCATCAGATATATGCAATCGAAGTAATGAATATTCAATCATTAGAGTCGTGTTTCACCCCATTTCTGCGTCTTGCTCTTGTTTCCTACAAAAACCAAAAACTATATTAAAGTAGTAGTAATTCTAATATAATACTAGCATAAACATAAGTTTAGGAGATAATAAAATGCATATTTCATGTATAGATCACACCCCCAAACCTAGATTTTCCTAGTCCCTAGCAAAACAAAACAAAATAAAATAAAATCAAACAAACAACTAAAGGAACTAATGCATAAAAGTAAACACCACTTTCGTAGGGAACACGATTGCATTGAGCTTATGCAACAAGCCGTTAAACCTCTAGGTGTCCCTAGTAGGACGAGTGTTGTCTCGTGAGGGTTTACAGCCATGCTACCCACAAACATGTATTTATTAAACTAATTAACCTAAGTGTAAAAATAAAGCAAAAAATAAAATATTGTAAAACAAGCAAACCTATTATCCCGACAAATACAAACTACAATGCTTAAAAGAATTAATCACACGTACTTGGTTCATAATCAACAAGAATATAGAAGCCCTAAAGTAAGTGGTTTTATTCCACACTTTCATCTTGAAAATTTCTGCTCAAATATTATATAGCATGATAACATAAAATAGTAGAAAGTGTAGAACATTGTAGCAATACATTCTAAATTTCTGTTTATACAGATCCAGTGTTACCCATTAACCAAAGAATATCAGAATATACATAGTCATTGTAATCTTTAGGTTCATGATGGCACAAATCTGCGCGCCACCTTCGGGTCCAACATTCTAGATTTGAGAGGATAATACACCACAGACTTTTTTTTTTCGCTAGGACTGTGTAAGGCCTGACTTCAAGATGCTTAGGTTTAGCAATGACTCAGGCCAATGACTCCCAACCAATTTGGCTTATGGCATTAGGTTTTAAGAGACGGCTTCGGGCCCGAGCATCAGCCTAAGTTAATCCTATAAAGTCAAGCAACCCCTTTTCTTTCATTTTGTTTTCATTTTTTCGCATTTTCATTTTCAGCACATATATTTTCAAGCACATCTTTATTTTTTCCAGGCTGTATTATACTCTCAACTTATTTCCGGTTCCAATCCCATGCCATAGCCAAGTAAATGGTCTATCATGATCTTTTAAGCTCAACAGATAACTACACATCATCCAATGACTATGACTAAAGACATCCCACTGTAAATTAACATTCAACAAATCTCAAGATGGTATTACTTTATGACTAAAGACATCCCACTGTGTGTGTGAGTGAATTTTCTTAGTTCAAGCACCTGTTCCAAGAGGATTGTAACAGAAAGATATGCTCAATTAAGTGTATCTATCCTCCAGTATACTTACTCACACTTCCAATGCAAATTAATCTCCTAAAAATTGTAACATGCATTATTACGGGATAAACTAACAAAACCTAAGAAAAAGTACTAACAAACAACCTAAAAACTAATCAAAAATTTTTTATATTTTTTTCTTTTTTTTAATTTTATTTTTTTTGAAAGTAATATTCCCTCCCCCAAACCTATTATGAACATTGTCCTCAATGTGAACAAAAATATAAAATGACAATGATCTTATAACAAAGAAAAGAAAAGGAAAAGGAGAGAATACACATGAATACGTGGGTTGCCTCCCACCAAGCGCTAAGTTTAACGTCTTCAGCCAGACGAAACTCCATGAGTCCAACTTATCCAGGGTCTTTCAATCCAATGTTCAGTCCACCTGTGGTCCTACTGCGCACATATGGGTTAATGAAAGAAATCACAGGTAAATCACCAGAACAAATCCATGGAGGTGCACCATCCACCAAAGTGTCAATCATATGAACTGCATAAAAATAATCTGGTGGGTGATCTATACATGAAATATGCATTTTATTATCTCCTAAACTTATGATTATGCTAGTGTTTGATTAGAATAACTACTACTTTAACATAGTTTTTGGTTTTTGTAGGAAACAAGAGTAATACACAGAAATGAGGAGAAAAGTAACTCGAATGGTTAAATCGTCATAACTTTGTGTACAAATGTCGGATTGGACTGATTCAAGCTTCATTTTAAAGTTCAAGAAGTCAGCTTTCCACGCCGCCAACCACGCGCAATTCGGAGTTCGGGACAGAAAGTTATAGCCATTTGAAGTTTATGAACAGTAACAACGATCGATTGGCTATCAATGCGGTCGATCGCCACAACCACAAAAAGCACTGTATTAAAGGTAACGATCGATCGGACCTAAAAATGATCGATCGTATCTACTGGAATTTTTCAATCGTGCAAGACAGTAACTACGATCGATCGGTATCATGCGGCATCGATCGGCAAAGCGATCGATCGGAGAAAAATAACAAAGGAATTGCGATCGATCGGACATCGAACGATCGGCAATACGGAGCGATCGATCGCCGTGTGCGGAAAACTGAAATAAGACCTATTTCGACTTGGATTTGGAAGGAGACTTGGTGGTTTCTCTTCAAACTTATAAATAGGCCTTATGAGAGAACGTTTTGGGCTATCTTGGAGAAACCAGAGAACAAGTTTTTGAGCTTTATTGGAGGCTAAAGAGGAGCAAGAGGAGTCTTTTGGAGCAAAGAAGAAGAAGAAGGATTCATGACGATGGATCTACATAAACAGGCTTTTCTTTTCTCTCTTTCTATGTGTAACTAAATTCCTTATCAAGGCTTGATGAAGCCCTAGATGTGTATTGCTACTCTTGATAGTTTAATTCTATAAAGTTGATTATGATTCATGCTTAATACGATTTCATGAGTTTCTTTTGAGTGCTTGATCATAGACTTGATTGATTATGAATGAAATTAGATATTGTGAATAATTTTATGCCCGATCAAGGATAAGATTAATTGCATTATAATAGAGTTGTGATTGATTCTATGCCCGATCAAGGATAGGATTGATTACACAATAGTGGATGAACTTTCGTGTCCGATCAAGAACGTTAGTGAATTCATTAGTAATTCGTGTGTCCGATCAAGAACACGAATTACCATATCAGGTCAATGTATGCTTAATAATGATTGAGAGTAGTAATTGCATGTCTAGTGGTGGATTCATTGCCTTGATAATTCTCTGCATTGATTAAAACTCAGCTTAGTAGTTAAAGTTCATAGCTTTATTTAGATTAAACAAAAACTGCAACTTTCTTCTCTTGAATTTGGTAAAAGATTAATCCATCCCTGAGGTTCGACAACTCTTTAATACTCACCGTAGTACAATTGCCTTGTGCACTTGCAAGGATTTATATTTAAACGATCAAGTTTTTTGGCACCGTTGCTGGGGACGGCACAATAGTTTACTAAATTCTTAGCATAGTTAGTTTTAGAGTAGTTTAGTTTAATTTAGATTTCTTTTTAGTAGCTTAATTGCCTTCTTCTTCTTTTGCAGGATTAAGAGAGGACATTGATTTTCGTCATCGTTGGAAGGGCCATCCCTTCCCTCTGTTTGCACTCTCTTAACCCTCTTTTAGAGTAAATTTGGGTGCTTGGTGTTTTTCTTTTCTTTGTGGGATTGCATGACGTGCTAGTTGTTGCTATTAGGCTGCTAGTTGCCGCTATCTAGGACTGATGCTTGCTAGTTGTCGTTATTAGGATTGCACAGGTTTTGTTTGATTTTTATTTTGCATGCATGGTCGTCGCTCCCTGAACCCCGACCTTGCCTTTGATCCTGATCCTGAGCGCCTATATAGAATCTGTAGAACTCCTAGCCCAATCCCTGAAATTCATCCAATGGCGGACAACATGAACCTTGGGAGTGGGAATGGCCTAAACCAGAATCCACTAATTCCCCATGCCCGTACCCTGCAAGACTACTACCGTCCCACTGCCTACACCTCCCCCTCTTGTATCCTACTGCTTGCAACCGTGGCTAATTTTGAAATTAAGCCAAGCATTATCCAGATGTTGGCCATGGTATGTTGCCCACTTACCATGGCCAACTAAATGAGAACCCCTATAGGCACCTACAAAATTTTTTGGAGGTTAACCCAACCTTTAAACTTACACTGTCTGATGACTAGGTGCGCCTTAGGTTGTTCCCTTCACTTTAAAAGATAGGGCCAAGGAATGGCTATACTCCCTTGAGCATAACTCTATTTCCACTTGAGATGAACTTCAGGCCGAATTCCTCAAGAAATACTTTCCTGTGGGGCAGACCAATAAGATCCGCCATGAAATCATCACCTTTACCCAGATACCCAATGAACAATTCCATGAAAGCTGGGAGAAGATGAAAACCCTACTCCAGTCCTGTCCCCACCATGATGTGCCCAAGTGGCAATTAGTACAGAGATTTCATGAGGGTGTGTGCGATCAGCACAAAACTCTAATTGACGCCTCTTGTGGAGGCACATTCATGAAGAAAACCCCTGATGATGCTTGGGATCTACTAGAGGACCTGAGCGAAAACTCTCTACACAGTGCCACTCTCTATAGATCTGAAGGCCATATGCCTGGCAGGAGTGCCTCAAGGGGAGGCATGTAGGATGTTAAAGCTACCACAAACCTAGAACACCAAGTGGCATCCCTTACTGAGAGGTTTGACAGGTTTTTCTCACAGACTCCACCTTATACCCCAACCTCTCATGATGCTTGCACCATCTGTGCCAGCCCTATGTACACCATTGTTGACTGCCCTTCAGCCTTCCGGTATCCAGACCTAGTACAAGAGTATGTCAAAAGTGCACAAACTTTTCCCAGAGCCAACAATCCAGGGCCTACTTTTAATCAGGCCCGAAGACAGGAATTTCAAAACCAACCTCAACCTTGCCAACCATCCTCAGCCCCGCAATTTGGCCAATCTAATAAGAAACCAACCATTGAAGACTAGCTGAGCCAAATAATGGCCACCCAATCCACCATGCTCACGGTTTTAACTGAACTGACAACTGAACAAAAGTCCCAGGCCCGGCTTGTCCATTCTCATACACAATCTATTGCCAAAATAGAGACCCAATTGGGACAGCTAGCTCAAGCCATGAACCGTAGAGAAGCAGGAACCTTGCCTAGCCAACCCCAGCAAAACCCTAGAGGCCAGTTTGTAGCTGAGGCCTCCCATTCCCTCCTAAACAAGTGCAAGCCATAACTACCTTGAGGAGCGGTAAACAAGTTGACAATAGGGTTCGGGATCCATTTGTTGGCCCTTTGAGTGAGACACCTTCCCATGAGGAAGAAAAAGAACCCACTTCCATCAAAGCTATACCTGTTAGTTCTAAAACCCAGCCGGATACCCTACTCGAGGCCCAGAAAAAGAGATCTTATATTCCCAGGGTACCATTCCCACAGTGCCTCCGTCGTCTCTCTCGAATAGAGCTCTGTTCTCTGTTTTGGTTTTTTTTTCTTGAATGGCCGAACTTCGCCAGTCCCTCCACCGTGATCGTCGCCAACCTTTCTGCCGTGATCGTCGCCGTCGCCCTTCACCGGCCACTGCTCAGCCCCGCCTTGCCCCACTGCTCCTTCGCCGGCATTCGAGCTCTACTCGAACTCTGTTTCTGGACGAAAGGCCCGAGCTTTGGCTCGGGCCGGGTTTCTATTTTTTTTATTTTAACAGAACCGAACCGGACTAGAATAGAACCGGTTCAGTTCATATTTCTTTTCTTTTTTTTCTTTATTAAACTAAAAATCCGTTGTATCGATCTCATCCATCCAATCTCATCATGACGGTTCTTCTCTTTAATCGTGTCTCTTTCGCGTGCTATATTTCAAATTATCATAACTTTTTGCTCAGAACTCCGAATTGCGAACAGTCAGTGGCGTTGGAAAGCTGACTTCGTGTACTTTAACATTAAATCAGTCCCATCATATATATGCAATCAAAGTAATGAATATTCAATCATTAGGGTCGTATTTTACCCCATTTCTGCGTCTTGCTCTTGTTTCCTACAAAAACCAAAAACTATATTAAAGTAGTAGTAATTCTAATATAATACTAGCATAAACAAAAGTGATCTATACATGAAATATGCATTTTATTATCTCCTAAGATTATGATTATGCTAGTGTTTGATTAGAATAACTACTACTTTAATATAGTTTTTGGTTTTTGTAGGAAACAAGAGTAATACACAGAAATGAAGAGAAAAATAACTTGAATGGTTAAATTATCATAACTTTGTATACAAATGTCGGATTGGACTGATTCAAGCTTTATTTTAAATTTCAAGAAGTCAGCTTTCCAACGCCACCAACCACGCACAATTCGGAGTTCGGGACAGAAAGTTATAGCCATTTGAAGTTTATGAATAGTAACTATGATCGATCGGAAATCACTGCGATCAATCGCCAGAGCCGCAAAAGCACTGTATTGAAGGACACGATCGATCGGCATAAAAACGATCGATCGTATCTACTGGAATTTTTAAATCGCGCAAGACAGTAACTACGATCGATCGGTATCATACGGCGTCGATCGGCAAAGCGATCGATCGGAGGAAAATAACGAAGGAATTGCGATCGATCGGATAGCGAACGATCGTCAATACGTACGATTGATCGCCGTATGCGGCAAACCGGAATTAAGACCTATTTCGACTTGGATTTGGAAGGGGACTTCGTGGTTTCTCTTCACTATTATAAATAGGCCTTGTGGGAGAACGTTTTGGGCACCACATATTCAACCTAGAGAGCAATTTGAGACCTTGGATGCTAGAGCAAAGGAAGAAGAAGATGATGAAGATGAAGATGATGGATTCTCTTCCCTTGCTTGGCTAAACTCCTATCCAAGGCATAGATGAAGCCCAATAATCTGGTTGTGTAGTTTCTATTCTCTCATATTATTTTTACTCTAGTTGGTGTATGAACTTTTGTTATGCAATTAAAGTTAATTCATTGCGTTTATTCTTTGTGCTTGAGAGAGACAAGAGTGGATTTTATGAATTTCAATCTGAAAGATTACTTGCATGTCTGAGAGGAATGTGAGTGTTCTGATTTGTCATATGTTAATAAAGTTTCATTGATTTATGCTTGAGAGAGATAGATCATAATTCCATATGCTTAATTGATTTATGTGTTACGTCCGAGAGGAGAGCACTATAATTTGAATTGACAGGTGTATGTCTGAGAGGAATACACCAGCCAATTGGAAATCTTTATTTAAAAGAGAGAGAGAGACTTTACACTAGTTTATTGTGGTGGATTGCCTTGGTATTCCACATATTGATTAAATCTCAGCTTAGTTTAGTTTAAAGTTCATTGCTTTCTTAGTCTAAAATCAACATTGCTATTTTCTCTTGAATTTGGTAAAGTATTCACCGTCCCTGAGGTTCGACAACCCTTATTAATACTCGCCGTAGTACAATTGCCTTGTGCACTTGCAAGGGTTTATATTTAAACGATCAAGTTTTTGGCGCCGTTGCTGGGGACAGCACAATAGTTTACCAGATTCTTAGTATAATTAGTGTTAGAGTAGTTTAGTGAGTCTTAACTTAGATTATTTGTCAGTAGCTTAATTTGTGTTTGTCTTTCTTTTTGCAAGGTTAAGAGAAGACGTAGAATTCTCGCCAACGTGGAAGGGCCACCCCTTCCCCTAGTTTGCATTCTCTTATCCTTCTCTTTTTAGATTAATTTATGTGCTTGGTGTTTTTCTTTTCTTTCTGTGACTGCATGTTGTGCTAGTTGTGGCTATTAGGACTGCTAGTTGTCGATATCTAGGACTGATGTTTGTTAGTTGTGGCTTTCTAGGGTTGTTTATCTTATTTGTGGATGTGTGATATTGTGGTTCAGTTGATGAATGCATGGTGAAGAAATGTCTTCACCTTTCTATGGATTTAGCCATGAGAACCCATATAGGAGCTTTAATGATTATTGTTCTTCACACACACCTAATCCCCTTCTTTATGAAATGCCCTACCACCCACGACCCTTATATGCTAATACTTACAACCATGGTTGGGATAATCACTCTAATTTTGGGAGTGGCACATCTTCCCTACAATTCACAACTCCTTATATGTCGGAACCATGTGCCCTCTGTTTAAGTCCTATTCATACCCCAGTGGAGTGCCCTTTGGCCCATGCGTACCCTGATTTTATAAGAAAATATGTGAATGAGGCCCAAAGTCTTCATAGGTGGGAGGATCATCCTAACAACCCTTGGGAGCAACCCAACCCTGGGCCCACTCTTCATCAGGCCCCTAGACAAGATTTCCTAAGCCACCAACAGACTTACCAGCCAGCCATAGTTCCATTTGGCCAAAGCAACAAGAGACTTTCCTTGGAAGACCAGATGAATCAAATGAGCCAAATGCTCCTCTCACACTTAACCGAGATTAAAACTGAACAGAAGGAGATGAGAGCAGAATTAAGTACCCAGGCCCAGATTGTCCATTCTCACACCCAGGCTCTTGCCCACATTGACATACAGTTAGAACAGCTAACACAGGCTATGAATATGAACAAAGAATGCATTTTACCTGTCGAGCCTCAATATCCGAAGGGCCAATTTGGTGATGAAGGGATCTGTTTTTCCCTTGACTATGATGTTACATCCCTTCAGAATGCCCAAAGGTTTGACAATGAGCTTGAGTAGGCTTTACATAATGATCAAGAGGGCGTAGAAATTAAAGAAGAAGTGAGTGTGTTGATCGAACCAAATTTTCAACCTTCTTCTATATCTGAGGAGTTGCAGTCTACAACACTGTTAACAGAACCTTCTATTCCTGAAGCATCATTCATATCTTGTCTAGATCAATCTAACTCTTTGTTTAATGAACATAACTTAGACTGTTTCATAGATAGTTTAGTTGATTCACTAATTTACTAGAAGAGGTCCATAAGGCCAAAATGTTTGATATGGGGGAGGAGGTTCCCTTTATATTAAAATTTTCTAATGACCCTTCTTCATGGTTAATGCAGGGAGCCCTCTTTTCAAAGCTTCCCCACCCACCACTCCATCCTTTTATTCCACGATGTGCTCCATACTTAGGCAACAAAGATAGGAGTGTGTGGTGCAATCATTTAATTGATCCAGGTTGATGACTTGATAATCTGGCCCCTACAAAAGATTGTGACTACGTCTGGCCGACGACGTTAAACTTAGCGCTTGGTGGGAGGCAACCCACGTATTCAGGTGTATTCTCTGCTTTATTTGATTTTCTTTGTTTATATGCTCATTGTCATGCTATATTTTGTTCACATTGAGGACAATGTTCATAATAGGTTTGGGGGAGGGAATATTGCTTGCATATAAAAACAAAAAAATACAAAATTGAAAAATCATAAAAATTTGATTAGTTTTTAGGTTGTTTGTTAGTACTTTTTTTCAGGTTTTGATAGTTTACCCCGTAATAATGCATGTTACAATTCTTAAGAGATTAATTTGCATTGGAAGTGTGAGTAAGTATACTGGAGGATAGATACACTTAAATGAGCATATCTTTCTGTTACAGTCCTCTTGGAACAAGTGCTTGAACTAAAAAAATTCACTCACACACACTAGTTACATAAAGTAATACCATCTAGAGATTTGTTGAATGCTAATCTACAGTGGGATGTCTTTAGTCATAGTCATTGGATGATGTGTAGTTGTCTGTTGAGCTTAAAAGATCATGATAGACCATTTACTTGGCTATGGCAAGTGACTGGAACCGGAAATAGGTTGAGAGTATAATACAGCCTGGACAAGATAAGATGTGCTGAAAATATATATGCTGAAAATGAAAATGCGAAAAAATGAAAACAAAATGAAAGAAAGGGGTTGCTTGACTTCATAGGATTAACTTAGGCTGATGCTCGGGCCCAAAGCGGTCTCTTAAAACCTAATGCCCTAAGCCAATTGGCTGGGAGTCATTGGCCTGAGTCATTGCTAAACCTAAGCATCTTGAAGTCAGGCCTTACACAGTCCTATCGAAAAAAAAAACGAAGTCTGTGGTGTATTATCCTCTCAAATCTAGAATGTTGGACCCGGAGGAGGCGCGCAGATCTGTGCTATCATGAACCTAAAGATTACAATGACTATGTAGATTCTGATGTTCTTTGGTTAATGGGTAACATTGGATCTGTATAAACAGAAATTTAGAATGTATTGCTACAATGTTCTACACTTTCTACTATTTATGTTATCATGCTATATAATATTTGAGCAGAAATTTTCAAGATGAAAGTGTGGAATAAAACCACTTACTTGAGGGCTTCTATATTCCTGTTGATTATGAATCAAGTACATGTGGTTAATTTTCTTAAGCATTGTAGTATGTATTTGTCGGGATAATAGGTTTGTGTGTTTTGCAATGTTTTAATTTTTGCTTTGTTTTTCCACTTAGGTTAATTAGATTAATAAATACATGTTTGTGGGTAGCATGGCTGCAAACCCTCACGAGACAACACTCGTCCTACTAGGGCCACCTAGAGGTTTAACGGCTTGTTGCATACGCTCAATACAATCGTGTTCCCTACGAAAGTGGTGTTTACTTTTATACATTAGTTCCTTAGTTTGTTTGATTTTATTTTGTTTTGTTTTGCTAGGGACTAGCAAAATCTAGGTTTAGGGGTGTGATCTATACATGGAATATGCATTTTATTATCTCCTAAGCTTATGATTATGCTAGTGTTTGATTAGAATAACTACTACTTTAATATAGTTTTTGATTTTTGTAGGAAACAAGAGTAATACACAGAAATGAAGAGAAAAATAACTCGAATGGTTAAATTATCATAACTTCGTCTACAAATATCGGATTGGACTGATTCAAATATCATGTTAAATTTCAAGAAGTCAGCTTTCCAATGCCACCAACCAAGTACAATTCGGAGTTCGGGACAGAAAGTTATAGCCATTTGAAGTTTATGAATAGTAACTACGATCGATCGGAAATCATATGGCGTCGCAAAAGCACTGTATTGAAGGACACGATCGATCGGCATAAAAACGATCGATCGTATCTACTGGAATTTTTAAATCGCGCAAGACAGTAACTACGATCGATCGGTATCATACGGCGTCGATCGGCAAAGCGATCGATCGGAGGAAAATAACGAAGGAATTGCGATCGATCGGATAGCGAACGATCGTCAATACGTACGATTGATCGCCGTATGCGGCAAACCGGAATTAAAACCTATTTCGACTTGGATTTGGAAGGGGACTTCGTGGTTTCTCTTCACTATTATAAATAGGCTTTATGGGAGAACGTTTTGGGCACCACATATTCAACCTAGAGAGCAATTTGAGACCTTGGATGCTAGAGCAAAGGAAGAAGAAGATGATGAAGATGAAGATGATGGATTATCTTCCCTTGCTTGGCTAAACTCCTATCCAAGGCATAGATGAAGCCCAATAATCTGGTTGTGTAGTTTCTATTCTCTCATATTATTTTTACTCTAGTTGGTGTATGAACTTTTGTTATGCAATTAAAGTTAATTCATTGCGTTTATTCTTTGTGCTTGAGAGAGACAAGAGTGGATTTTATGAATTTCAATCTGAAAGATTACTTGCATGTCTGAGAGGAATGTGAGTGTTCTGATTTGTCATATGTTAATAAAGTTTCATTGATTTATGCTTGAGAGAGATAGATCATAATTCCATATGCTTAATTGATTTATGTGTTACGTCCGAGAGGAGAGCACTATAATTTGAATTGACAGGTGTATGTCTGAGAGGAATACACCAGCCAATTGGAAATCTTTATTTAAAAGAGAGAGAGAGACTTTACACTAGTTTATTGTGGTGGATTCGAAGCCTTGGTATTCCACATATTGATTAAATCTCAGCTTAGTTTAGTTTAAAGTTCATTGCTTTCTTAGTCTAAAATCAACATTGCTATTTTCTCTTGAATTTGGTAAAGTATTCACCGTCCCTGAGGTTCGACAACCCTTATTAATACTCACCGTAGTACAATTGCCTTGTGCACTTGCAAGGGTTTATATTTAAACGATCAATAAGTTTAGGAGATAATAAAATGCATAGAAATAAGGTGAAAATAGACTTTAATAGTTAAATCATCATAACTTCGTGTACAAATATCAGATTGGATTGATTCAAGCTTCATGTTAAATTTAAAGAAGTCAGCTTTCCAACTCCGCCAACTATGCACAATTCGGAGTTCGGGACAGAAAGTTATGGCCATTTGAAATTTATGAACAGTAACCACGATCGAACGGCTATCAATGCGATCGATTGCCTCAGCTGCAAAAAGCAGTGTATTGAAGGAAACGATTGATCGACACCAAAACGATCGATCGTATCTACTGGAATTTTTGATCTGCGTAAGACAGTAACTACGATCGATCGATATTATACGGCGTCGATCGGCAAAGCGATCGATCGGAAGAAAATAACGAAGGAATTGCGATCGATCGGTAGGTGTGCAACTTTTACGGGCCGGCCCGCAAGCCCGACCCGGCCCGGCCCGTAAAACTACGGGTATGGTCCCGCTAAACCTAAGCATCTTGAAGTCAGGCCTTACACAGTCCTAGCGAAGAAAAAAAAATTATGTGGTCTATTATCCTCTCAAATCTAGAATGTTGGACCCGAAGGAGGCGCACAGATTTGTGCTATCATGAACCTAGAGATTACGATAACTATGTAGATTCTGATGTTCATTGGTTAATGGGTAACACTGGATCTGTATAAAATAGAAATTTAGAATGTATTACTACAATGTTCTACACTTTTACTATTTATGTTATCATGCTATATTATATTGAGCAGAAATTTCCAAGATAAAAGTGTGGAATAAAACCACTTACTTGAGGGCTTCTATATTCCTGTTGATTATGAACCAAGTACATGTGGTTAATTCTCTTAAGCATTGTAGTTTGTATTTGTCGGGATAATAGATTTTGTGTTTTGCAATGTTTTAATTTTTTCGTTGTTTTTATACTTAGGTTAATTAGATTAATAAATACATGTTTGTGGGTAGCATGACTGCAAACCCTCACGAGACACAACTCGTCCTACTAGGGCCACCTAGAGGTTTAACGGCTTGTTGCATATGCTCAATGCAATCGTGTTCCCTACGGAAGTGGCGTTTACTTTTATGCATTAGTTCCTTTAATTTGTTTGTTTGATTTTGTTTTGTTAGGGACTAGCAAAATATAGGTTTGGGGGTGTGATCTATACATGAAATATGTATTTTATTATCTCCTAAACTTATGTTTATACTAGTGTTTGATTAGAATAACTACTACTTTAATATAGTTTTTTGGTTTTTGTAGAAACAAGAGTAATACACAGAAATGAGGTGAAAATAGACTTCAATAGTTAAATTATCATAACTTCATGTACAAATGTCGGATTAGAATGATTCAAGCTTCATGTTAAATTTCAATAAGTCAGCTTTCCAACGCCACCAACTATGCACAATTCGGAGTTCGGGACAGAAAGTTATAGCCATTTGAAATTCATGAACAGTAACTACAATCGATCGGCTATCAATGCGATCGATCGCCTCAGCCACAAAAAGCAGTGTATTGAAGGAAACGATCGATTGGCACCAAAACGATCGATCGTATCTACTAAAATTTTTGATCTGTGCAAGACAGTAACTACGATTGATCGGTATTATATGGCGTCGATCGGCAAAGCGATCGATCGGAGGAAAATAACGAAGGAATTGCGATCGATCGACGATATGTAGACGAACGATCGACAACACGGAGCGATCGATCGCCGTATACAAAAAACTGAAATAAACCCTATTTCGACTCGGATTTGGAAGGGGACTTCGTGATTTATCTTCAAACTTATAAATAGACCTTATGGGGGAACGTTTTGAAAAAAAACCCTTGGAGAATCTAGAGCTTCATTGGAGGCTAGAGAGGAGCAAGAGAAGGAGTCTTTTGGAGCAAAGAAGAAGAAGGATTCATGACGATGGATCTACATAAACAGGTTTCTCCTTTCTTTCTTTCTATGTGTAACTAAACTTTTATTCAAGGTTTGATGAAGCCCTAGATGTGTATTGCTACTCTTGATAGTTTAATTTTATAAAGTTGATTATGATTTATGCTTAATGCGATTTCATTAGTATTCTTTTGAGTGCTTGATCATAGACTTGATTGATTATGAATGGAATTAGATATTGTGATTGATTTTATGCCTGATCAAGGATAAAATTAATTGCATTATAATAGAGTTGTGATTGATTCTATGCCCGATCAAGGATAGGATTGATTACACAATAGTGGATGAACTTTCGTGTCCGATCAAGAACGTTAGTGAATTCATTAGTAATTCGTGTGTCCAATCAAGAACACGAATTACTATATCATGTTAACTTATGCTTAATAATAATTGAGAGAAGTAATTGCATGTGTAGTGGTGGATTATCTGCCTTGATATTCTCCATATTGATTGAATCCCAGTAATTTTGTTTAAAGTTCATTACTTTCTTAGTCTAGAATCAACACTGCTGTTTTCTCTTGAATTTGGTAAAATATTAATCCGTCCCTGAGGTTCGACAACCCTTTTCTATACTCATTGTAGTACAATTGCCTTGTGCACTTGCAAGGGTTTTATATTTAAACGATCAACAAGGGGGGAAGGAAGGCATACATGAGACACTTTGATAAGTTCTAAAGATCATCCATTAGCCTCACACCTATGGATTGCACGGAAGTGTCATGGCCACCACAAGGATTCAAACTCCATAGAAACGGCTAATATGCACAGCCCGACCCGCCAGTACGATCGAGGTTGAAATGTGGCAATTGTCGACAAGTTGGTCACAACCGTAAAAGGTGTACTAACCCAACTGTTGTGAAAGAACTAAGGAAGCGCAGAAATCAATGACTCCCGCAACAAGGAAAACTTACCTAAGCCCCCACCATTCTTCACTTAGATTGTAGTGAAATTCTTGTATAACAAATATGACCTTATACCGCAATGTATGCATGTACAAAAAAAAATTATAAATGCACAAAAATCTTTCATGCATCATACGTGTATCTCCATTATAGTAGTGAATCTCAATTATAGTCCTGTTGTCGTTCACAGGTAAATATAAAAAGCAGGCTCTGTAATAGTCGTGTCGTCGACTTAACACGACTATAATAGTCGAATATTATAGTACATGACTAGGTATATAGTCGTGTCTTATGCAACACGACTATATACGTAGTCGTGTCATTTAGTGAGCGATTATATATAAAGTCGCATTGCATGAGAGATGACTATATACGTAGTCACGTGTCGAAGTCGCGTTGCATGAAAAAAATGCATTCGATTTTATTGAAAGCCTACTGTATGTACATCAAAGAATCTTTTTACAAGAAAATAATGTGGGTAGAATTGAATACATGCAGAAAAGAAAGTATGTAGAAGAGGAAGAATATATGTACAAAGAATAAATGTGAGAAAAGAAATTTTGTTTCTAGTTGAATCGTCGTCAAACTCGCTGTCAATAATGCCGCGAATCATAGTTGCAGCAATGACTGAGCGCCACAATCGTGTAATTTTGGACTGATCAAACTCGGGTAGGTTCACATTGGACGCCAACTGCGTGACTACATCATGATGAAGATGCCACAGTCTTTCGAGTTCTCTTACCAGGGCGCTTTGGCGATCTGAGTCATCTTCCAGTCGAGCAAACCCATCCATGACAGCTTGTGTGCCATCATAACGTTCATGAACTGCGTGAATTTGTCGGCTGCTTTCCTGTGATGTGTGTACAACTGGG
Source organism: Houttuynia cordata (assembly GCA_039654745.1). Lineage (NCBI taxonomy): Eukaryota > Viridiplantae > Streptophyta > Magnoliopsida > Piperales > Saururaceae > Houttuynia > Houttuynia cordata. The sequence continues at coordinate 4,658,487 of CM077505.1, forward strand.
ATCTGCCAGACAGCGGGTTGTAGAAGCGTCATACACAGTGCGGGAAGTGTATAAAGACGAGGCAGAAATGATAGCCGGTGCGGACTGGGAAAAAGGCATAGAACATGTTCCGGTTCAAGCCGTTGAGCATCCTCACGAGCTTTTTTACCAATTTCGCATTATTGTCTCCTTCTTTGTGTTCCTACAAAATCACAAGAGAGTCAGAAAATGATGATGGGAACGTAAAGTTATCGCTACTGATGCTGGCACACTTACGCTGTCGAATATCTCTTTAAATGCATGGCATCCAAAAAAACATCATGGATACTTCATCCGCTCTCTCTCATTGCGCTACCTCAAGAGACTCAAAAACTCATCCATAACCTATAAAAAACAGCAACAGGAGTCAGAACAGTCGAAGTAAGGCAAGATACCACTTTCAATTAGGTTGTCTAAAAAAAATACTCGACTTAATGAAAAGGCGAGTATTTTATATATGATTTTAATAATATACAACTATGTCTTCGAGTACACGACTTTACGTACAGTCATGTAGTTGAAAAAGGAAAAGAGGAAAACATATGAGGAAAATGAAAACATAATGTATATTTACATTGGTGTTTATTTCTGTGATTTGCAGGAGGGATACGTGGTCGTCATCACAAAGCGTTGGGATTGGATAAGCCTTCCTCGAATTGGCGATCCATCCATCTATCGCCACTCTATCCCGCTCTAACAATACCACCATGTCGAAGCATAACTCCAAACCGGCATAGTTTTCTGGGAGTGCAATTATAGCCTTAGCCTTTTGAGGGGTTTGGAGGGGATCGACGTCTACATGCTGGGATGAGGTTAAGCCTGTGGCCTCCGTCGCCTCCTCCTCCTTCACCTCGTCGTCATCCTTCACCTCCTCCTTCGCCTTGTCGTCGTCCTTCACCTCCTCCTCCTTTGTCCCCTCCTTCGCATCCTCGTCGTCCTTCACTTCCTCCTCCTTCACCTCCTCCTTGGCCGTTTGGATATCCTATTGCTGTAAGGAAGAGATCACCTCATCGATGAGAGAGGTCGCTTGTCGATCAGATACGATTTCTTCGGAGTCGGCTTTCGGGTGACGGGACCTATTCCTCCTTACCTGCTCCACCGCCATTCTCCGTATATGCTCATCTTCCCTAAGCCTCTGCAATTCAATCACGGAGACAGCCCTCCTTCTCTTCCTTACCACTAAACCAGGGGGAATAGGTCACGTACGTACGTCTGACGGCCCTCGACTTCTGCCCACTCCATATGTTCGTCAAATTCTGGTTGGAGATTCTTCAAAAACAACTTCACGGAGGATCTCTTAGTAGCCCTTTGAATCTTCTCTTCCTCATCCGCACGTTTAATGGGAGCTAAAATGACAGTTTACATATGCGTGTCAGTAGCAACACAAAAAATAACGTAGTCGTGTTGCATGTAACACGAAAAACTAAATAGTCGTGTAGAATGCAACACGATAAATGTAATAGTCGTGTACTATGTAACATGAATAATTAAATAATCATGTACAACTTACCTTTACCCCATTTCAATGAATCGGCGGCTGACTTGTGCGCCAGCTCCTTTCTCCGCATACCCATCGGAGTTTTCTTCATATGCTCCTTGTCATCGGGCAGCTTCTTCGGCTCCATGTGATGCAGCGATGACTTCTTTATCCTCTCCTTCTTCTCTGATTCCTTCATCTCCTTCGTTGGCTCTTCAGACTCCTCCTCCTTTGGATAATCAAAGATCTGGCCTTCTAAAAGCATTGACGTTGTGGCGGCATATGCCTTCATAGAGTGAAGAACCTCTCACATAGGTCCGACACTCCTTCCCATCTCCTCATACGAAGACAAAGCTATCTCAATTAGTGACTGTATGCACTGAAACGAACCCTTCAATCGCCCCATTGCAGTAGACTGAGCAGCCGTCCTCGAGGGTGAAGGTTGTTTGGGAGTCCTCTTCATTTCTGGCCTCTCCGTCTTCTGCCGTCGCGGATGAGGGGCCATTGAGGGAGACGAAGCAATGAGAGATGCCTCATGGGGCAGGGGGGTGATTACATCGACGACTTCATCCCATACTTTGAGATTATGGAACACTTCCTTCCAGTAGTCGGTCATACAGTGCTTCTTCTGCGCACCCTTCTTGACCTCTGTAATTAGGGCCCCACTTCCTGGCCACCTTTTTGCCCTTGGACTGGTAGGGCCCATGATAGCATGGAAGATTGTCGTGTGCTAAAAAAACCAAATCTGCATAGTAAATATATGGAAACATTAGTAAAAGACGCGGATACAGGCAAGTCGTGTACTATTATAGTCGACTATAATAGTACACGACTAGAAATTTGGTCGTGTCTTATGCAACATGACTATATACTTAGTCATGTTGCATAATACACGACTATAAATAAAGTCGTGTTGCATAAGACACGACACTTAGCATCTATGTGTCGTGCCTTTCGAACTCTGAAAACTTAGAAATGCTATATACCTGAAGGACAAATGAGGCGCCGTTTAGGTATCCACCGCCCCGTGACCCTCCTTGAGATCTCGCACCCACTAGTCTATTGGTGTGGGTTATACCAGAAACCAACATGCTATGCATAGCCCCAGCCCAATTGTATGAGCTCAATCTTGGGAGGCCTTCAATGTAACGGTACAAACTGGGATGCAGCGCTCTAGTGCTATGTGGAAACAGAACCGTGCAGAAGAGAAGGCAGATGATCATTCTTGCCATGTCCTCCTTTGCCATCTTCATTTCGCCCTTGCTAAGCTTGTCAATTGTTTCCTCAATGTGTGTAATATCCAGTCTCTCGGCGGCGATGTACTTTTTGAAGAATTGACCTTCTGGTGGGCGTGGCAAGGAGGGGACGACCTTAACTATTTCGCCCTTTGCGGGCAATCCGGTGATAAGAGCAACTTCTTGCTTTGTGAAATGTAGTGTCCTGCCCTTGATATTGAAGACCTTCGCCGACTCATCCCAGTACCTGACCAAATGGTCGAGGAGGTTCCGAGAAAAAACTACGTCCTCACCTTCAAAAATGACTGCGAAACCAGCTTCTCTGATCAATTGGCCACATCTTTCGTGACGCCGTAGGAGGGCCGCACACTTTTTCATCGCGCCCGGTTGAGAAAACGTCTTTAGTGCCGGTCGCACATAGTATGTTCTCTTTATTGATGGGTCCATCAGAGCCTTCCTCTTCTTGCCCCTCTACTTTCGCTGTCGAGGTGCCAACACAAAATCTTGATCCTCCTTCTCTTCCGATGGTATTTCCTCCATAGACTCATCTTTTTTTGTATCCATCTGCAAGGAGATAGGTAGAGTGGTCAGTAGAAAAGTCATGTCGGTGCAACACGAAAACAAAAAAGTTGTGTTGTCGCGTACACGACTAAATATACAGTCGTGTCTTTTTTTATAGTTCATAGTAAAAATTGAAAGTCTAAATTTCGGAGCTTCTGAAACTAAAATCGGTAAGGATTGTTGTAACTTATCACAGTTTAGTCATGTGTATGTGTGTATTCCTGGCAGGCACTTTTCACATTCTTCCTCGCTATAAACCGAAGCTCAATCGGTCACTTCGCCGGTTGCATGAACGAGTAGGGAGCCGTGGGGGAAACTCAGCAAGAGGAGGCTCCAAAATCCCCGGAGGTATCCGCTTCAAATCGCCGCATTTGCGCACTCTCTGTCAGTCGTGTCGTCGAAATCCAATAGGGGGCAGCTCCAAATTGAGCTGGGGGACGTAAATAGGATCGTTAAAATCCGCAAGGGTTGCCTGTGGAATCGCTGTTCGAACTCATCGGTGCACCGGTGGAGTTGCCGATGGAAATTGCAGGAGAATCCCTTGTGTTTTTCGTGTTGTATACAATACGCCTCTTCCCACAGTATTAGCACGAAAAAGATAAAAGAAGGGCATTTTTGGTACTTCAAGTCCAGATTCTAGGCCATATGAGATTTCAAGGGAAAAACCAAGTAATATGGGAATATGATAGTTGGTGCCAGGTAATATGGAAAAAACTCTGGTTTGGAATAAAAGTGATGTGGCAAGGCCATTGTCCACTTTAATTTCTCCTAGAAAAAAAGTATTCCCAAAACACCATTAATGGACACATTATTGGGTGTCTCTGATTGTTTAAATATAAAACCCTTGCAAGTGCACAAGGCAATTGTACTACGGCGAGTATAGAAAGGGTTGTCGAACCTCAGGGACGGATTAATACTTTACCAAATTCAAAAGAAAGCAACAGTGTTGATTCTAGACTAAGAAAGTAATGATCTTTTAACTAAATTACTGGGATTCAATCAGTATGGAGAATATTAAGGCAGAGAATCCACCACTAGACATGCAATTACTACTCTCAATTATTATTAAGCATAAGTTAACATGATATGGTAATTCGTATTCTTGATCGGACACACGAATTACTAATGAATTCACTAATGTTCTTGATTGGACACGAAAGTTCATCCACTATTGTGTAATCAATCATATCCTTGATCGGGCATAGAATCAATCATAACTCTATTATAATGCAATTAATCTTATACTTGATCGGGCATAAAATCAATCACAATATCTCATTCCGTTCATAATCAATCAAGTCTATGATCAAGCACTCAAAAGAAACTCATGAAATCGCATTAAGCATGAATCATAATCAACTTTATAAAATTAAACTATCAAGAGTAGCAATACACATCTAGGGCTTCATCAAGCCTTGAATAAAAGTTTTGTTACACATAGAAAGAAAGAAAAGAGAAGCCTGTTTATGTAGATCCATCGTCATGAATCCTTCTTCTTCTTTGCTCCAAAAGACTCCTTCTTCTTCCTCCTCTCTAGCCTCCAATAAAGCTCAAAAGTCTATTCTCTGGTGCTCAAAACATTATCCCATAAGGCCTATTTATAAGAGTGAAGGAAAACCACGAAGTTCCCTTCCAAATCCGAGTCGAAATAGGTCTTATTTCAGTTTTCTGCACACGGCGATCGATCGCTCCGTATTGCCGATCGATCACCATTCCTTCGTTATTTTTTGCCGATCAATCGCTTTGGCGATCGACGCCGTATGATACCGATCGATCGTAGTTACTGTCTTGCGTGAATCCAATAGATACGATCGATTGTTTTGGGTCCGAAATTCTAATAGATACGATCGATTGTTTTGAGGTCCGATCGATCGTTTCTTTCAATACACTGTTTTGCGGCTGAGGCGATCGATCGTGTTGAATGGACGATCGATCGTGGTTACTGTTTATGAATTTCAAATGGCTATAACTTTTCGCTCCAAACTCCGAATTGCGCGTGGTTGGTGGCGTTGGAAAGCTGACTTCTTGAACTTTACATGAAACTTGAATCAGTCCAATCAGACATTTGTACACGAAGTTATGATGATTTAACCATTTGAGTTACTTTTTACCTCATTTCTGTGTATGACTCTTGTTTCCTACAAAAACGAAAAACTATATTAAAGTAGCATTTATTCTAATCAAACACTAGCAAAAACATAAGTTTAGGAGATAATAAAATGCATAATTCATGTGTAGATCAGTCTCCGAGGAATGTCGTATCGGATATCGGTAAAATATCGGTCAATGAAAGAGACAAAATATCGGATATATTGTGTAAAAAAATATCGGTGATCCGAAACTAGTTTTTACTATGGGAAAAGTTTAAATGAGATCGCTCTCATATTGCTTATATGAGGCCACTTTGAATCTTAGCCATTGAATCTTGATCTTACGGCTACAAATATCCATAATGATCTCACCCACTCCTTGATGTGACACATTCACCTATCCACTGATTTGATATCTACCCTCCGATCGGAATCTAACGGCAATAAAGATTGGCCTCATGCTCCTTATATGAGAACGATCTCATGTAAACTCATCTCTTTTACTATATATTTTCACAATATAACTTCTAAAATTAGTGATACTTATTTAGACAAGCATAAATGTTAAAATATGCATAAAAATACGTATATAATTCAAAAGATTTGTTTGCTTTTTAAACTAGTATCCTTCCACTTGGCATAGGATGGGAAACAAACAGACAGTCGATTTTTTTATTTTATTTAATTTTTTTTTAAAAACACCGATATATCGGACCCAAACTGATATATCAGCGATATTTTAAAAGAAATCGAAATCGAGGTTATAGTATATCATTTTACTAGTTGAAGGCCAATATCGATATATTGCTGATACAACATTCCATAGGTGTCTCTGGCTCCAGGGCGCGCCATAGAGTTGTCAATCATGGAATGTCGTATCGAATATCGGTAAAATATCGGTCGACCAAGGAGACGAAATATCAGAGATATTGTGTAAAAAATATCAGTGGCAAAAAAGTAGTTTTTACCATATATTTTCACAATCTAATCTCTAAAATGAGTTATACTAATTTAGATAAAGTATAGATTTCAAAATATGCCTATTAGGATGGGAAACAAACGGGAAAAGTTATTTTTTTTCTTTTTTTAAAAAAATATTTTTTTAAATGGCGATATATCAATCCGATATTTTGAAATTTTTGGAAAAACGATATTGGCTCATATCGGTGTATCGGGTGGGGCCCGATACCGATACATCGGCCATATATCGGCAAGCCGGCATTCGGTGCTGTCAATTGCCAAGATTGATGGCACACATGATGTACGCATGCGCTCAGTATTTGTGCGAAACAGCAAGAGCGCACACATAAAGCGTGTAAGCTATCAGTTGTGAAGATCGACGGATCCCTTTCGTCCTGGCATAGAGCTGACGTGGTCAGGCTGTTGCACCCAAACATTTCTCCATCCAGTGTAAACTCTGCGTGAGATTGTGACAACGTGGCAATGGAGCTGCCCACCTGGTGCCTCGTCGTCTCATGGAGGAGGGAAGAAGCAGCTTCGGAGGAACCTCCGAATATGGAGAAGGCCACGACTTGACTTCTTCTTCTTCCAGTCGAAGAAAGCAAAGTAGAAATTCCCAACCAGATCTTCCTTCTCTTTCGATTCTCAAATGCGTCGCTAAAGGGCTCAAAGGGGACGGACTATCTATGGCGACGCCTTCGTCACTGTTGACGCCCATCCAGCAGTACGCCGCCGGAGCGCTCCTCTCTCTCGCCCTCCGTCAGGCCCAACTCCACCAGACTCATCCTTTTCCCCTCGGCGACGACGCCGAGGCGGAACCTGCCGATGATTCTCGGCTATGGACGCATAAAAGTTGCGGCCTTCTCCGCCCCGTTTTCAGGTTTGGAAGATGTTGTCATTGTGGGAGAAGCGTAAAGATTGAGTTTTTTGGGGGATTTGACTGATTGCAAATGGGTGTTTTTTGGTTTTTGTTTGCTGAAATGCAGGTTTCTTGGGATTGATTCGAAAGCTTGGAATGGAATTGAGGAGACTGCGTCTTTGTCGCCAGCGAAACACCATGTTGAAGCTGTATGTTCTTCTTCGTTAATTTTGATGGTGTTTTGATCTCACTGTTGGAAAAAAATGCTTCCTCCTTTGTCCCAAATTGAGTGTGCTATTTGGTTTTTCAAAATGGTTGACTTGGTCTAAAGTAGTTCATTTTGGGAAATCAAATAGGACATTTGATATGAGACAGAGGGAGTATAACTCCTTTGTTGTTGCTGGAATCAACATATGTCATGTTGAGGCTGTATGTTGTTCTTAGTTAATATTGATGGTGTTTTCATGTCACTGTTGCAACAAAACTTGCTCCTTTGTCCCACATTGAGTGTCCTAGTTGGTTTTTCAAATTGGTTTACTTGTTCTAAGGTAGTTCATTTTGAAAAACTAAATAGGTCACTTTATTCCGGACAGAGGGAGTATAATCCCTTTGTTGTTGCTAGAATCAACTTATTGCATGTTGAGGCAGTATGTTGTTCTTCGGTGTTTTGATGTCACTGGTGCAAAAACTTCTCCATTTGTCCCCTATCAAATGTCGTAATTTTGTTTTTCAAAATGAACTGATGTCATAAATAGTTTTCATTTTGAAAAACGAAATAGGACAGTCAGTATGCGACAGAGGGAGTATAACCCAGTTTTCATGCTTGTTATTGTTGTCGTTTAAAATAGTTTTATTATCTGCGTTGGGTTAACAGGGGTTGTTAGCTATTAACTTATGGAATTTCATGCTACTCCCTCTGTCCCATATTAAGTGTCCTATTTGGCTCTTCAAAATGAACTACGAGAAAACAAATAGGGCATTTAATATGGGGACAAAAGGAGTATTTAGCAGTGGTGGGTTCCTATGTGCTTTTTCTTAACAATATTTGACTCTTCAAAATGAACTAATATTAGTTATTTTTGAAAAAAAATAATTAGAACACTTAATATGGGACAGAGGGAGTATTTAACATTGATGGGATCCCATATACTTTTGCTTAAGAATACACATCCAAATTCCCAAACAAACAAGATGTGTAAACATGTTTGATTTACTACATGGGAATTTCACCGTTGATGCATCATCTCTCATATAACATAGTTGTTTATTTGGGTCATGACTTGGTAATTTGTGTATTATATCAACCATGTAAATTTTGGTGCTGCAGTTTCTGAAAATACTTTCAGAAGAAAAAGGAGAAATCTCGTCTGAAAGAATGGACCAGGAGCTTGCTCTGATGAAGGCAGTTGATGCTATGGCTAGAAGCTTTGAAACTACTTCAGTTTCAGAGCAAGAAGATAAAGAAAGACTCTGTGAATATGAACGTGAATGCCGCGAGAAAACATCCACAAGTAAAGACCAACCAGACTCTGAACATGGAAATTTGCTTGTTGAGAGCGACGAATTAACAAATGCTAAGGTGTCTCCTGCTTCACTAGAGGCACTCAATGGCCCCATTAGAAAAGTTTCAAGACAGTCCATGGTTGATTCGGTTACTTTTCCTGACCAAAGAAAAGTAGCTGTCCTTTACGAGTTGCTCTCTGCCTGTGTGGCTGATGCAACTGATAAGGAGAGGAAGAAATCTCAAGTGAGAAAGGGATATGATGCACGGCATCGAGTTGCACTGAGACTATTGGCAACATGGCTTGATGTTGAGTGGATACAAATGGTGAGTTATATTTGAATGTAATCATATGCGTTTCATGTTTATGAGTTCTCAAAATTACATTAATTGCAGTTATATATATATATATATATATATATATATATATATATATATATATACAAAATGCCTTAACCCCACGTAAAAGCAGACAGGTTTTTATTGTTACTAGCTTTGAGATGGAAGATGGCCATATTAATATTTCATGTGCAACCATCATGTCATGAAGCCAATCCACATAATTGGAAAGGTGTATGATGAATATGATGATGTTGAATCTTCTTATCATCGTCCCCTCTTCAGGAAGGGCATCCGGCGTAAAAACTTGCCACTATGTTTCTTTGTATGGATTTTGTACCATTTTTTATTCTGATAAGAGTCAAACGTGGCATATAATCCATGCCGCTGACCCCAGAGAGCTAGGATAAGGCCTATGATGATGATGATATATACACAAACAACAACTTGGTTGACTTTGACTAAAGAGATGATTTAGTATGGCACATTTTTGTTATGGCACGTTGTAGTATGTTATGTCTTTTAGTGTGATTTAGTTAGCATCTTCCCTAATAGGAGAAATAGTTCTAATTTGGTACCGAAGCCCACTTTTCCAGGTTTAAGTCTTGCGGAAAGCAATGTCCCTGTTGTGTCTATGGTCATGTATGAAAGGGTTCATGTTAAATGCTTAGTGGTGCTTGCATGTGTCCTTGAGTGTTGATGTGACATAAGTTGAAAGTCCCTATCCTAACACCTAAACTTTTAGAAGAAGTAGTTTCTATTAAGTAATATTTTAACCAGCTCACACCCAGCTGCTACTCATTATATTAGCTTACTTAGGGTGCATTTGGGAGGCTGCTTTTGGGCTACAAAAGCCGCTCTATAGCCGCTTTAGCACTAAATCGTGTTTGGGAGGCAGATTTTGTACAAAAGCGGTTTTGCTATAGGAAAAGCTATTTGCCCCTCCCTCATTAAATAGGTGGAGGAGTTTTATTCTTTCTCTCTCATGAAGGGTAAAATCATTACATGAGGCATTTATTCTTTATTCAAAATCAGCCCCATCCAAACAGTTTTTAGGGGTTGGCTTTTGACAAAATTGCTTTAGGGATGGGCATTACCATACACGTTGCGCTCTAGCTTTGCTATAACAAAAGTGATTTTGTCCAAAAGCCGCTTTAAAAAAAAGCAAAAGTGGCACCCTTAATCTATTCAAACTCCAGAAATTAAATAGACGTGACAACTGACTTGTTCATTTTATTTTATATCAGCATTCTAGCTCTTTACGTTTCAATTAAATAGACGTGAAATTTTTTCCTCTTTGCACCTTTAATCTTGCATGTTCTTGGTCGTATTGTTTATTTGAAGCACTCCTTTTCAAAATTCATCTTTACAGTAAATCAATTTTCCTTTTCAGTTTTCCTGGTTTTCTATGTCAATGCAAAATATATGTTACGTATTGGAATTTTTTTTTTCAACTAAACATAAATTTGTTGCACGTGTTTAATAGGCTAATCAAGTATTTTAATGTAAAAAATACTCAGTGATTGTGAAAAATGTAGCTGGAACCTTGAGTATGATGCAGATTTTTCTCTGCAGGAAGCTATGGAAGTAATGGTTGCTTTCTCTGCAGCAGCAACAGTGAAGGTAGGAGAAGAGGACGCAAAGGAAACGGATGCTAAAGGAAGCAGGTGGTCTTCATGGAAACGCGGTGGCATCATTAGTGCTGCTGCATTGACGGGAGGAGCCTTACTTGCAATCACAGGAGGCATGACATATTAGTGTATCTTTTGGGTGCTTTTTTCTTTGACTCATGTCCGTCAATTTTGTCTTTGGATATTTTATGCTGTGATAACTTTGCAATAATATGTTTTTTAAACAGGTTTGGCAGCTCCTGCAATTGCTGCAGGATTTGGTGCTTTGGCACCTACTTTAGGCACCTTAATCCCTGTAATTGGTGCAAGTGGCTTTGCTGCTGCTGCAGGTGCGGCAGGATCTGTAGCTGGTTCTGTTGCTGTTGCTGCATCATTTGGAGGTAAATAAGGAATTTGTGATATATTTTCCTCACTTCGTCCACCTGTCCACTATCTCACATTGTGAAGTTACTTCTTTTTATGTGTCTGACGATGATATATCTTAACCAGATAAAGCGAGTTCTTTTTTACATTCTTTTTATGAGTTTAGTTACCAAGCTATAAGGTAATGGAGACATGACATCTCCTAAAATTGTTGAGAAGTGAGCAAGATATCGCCCATATGTTGCCGCTATTCACCAAGTTCTTGGGAAAGTAAACTTTGTCCATTTTGTAAAACATCTCAGAAGATGGCTAGATCTCACATTCATAAATATATTGTTTTCCAATATTATAAGTTTTTAATATGCACTTGGTATCTTACAGTCTGTTATATATTTGGTTAGTTCTGATTGTCAAGCTTATTAGGAATAAAGTTGTTAATTTTCCTTATCTATATACTAGCGGATGCCCGTATCAACACGACAGGGGCAACTTAAGAGCCCGATTTTGCCTTGCCCCAGTTTGTCAATGCCCCATGGTGGCCTAGATGTTATCGAACGGGAAGTTTGTCCGCCATCATGAAATCTGCCGATATTTCCTCCCTCTTACAAGAGCCATGGATCATCAGGATCGAGGGTCCACGCGTTGCATGTGTGCTCTCGGCAAAAAAAGTGTTTTATGCTGGAAAGTACTTTTTTAGCCTAGCGCACGTGTGCTGCACATGCGCCGTCGATCTAGATGATCGATGGCTCCTAGTGTCGGCGAAATTCCTTGCGGAGGCAGATAGAAAATGCTTCCTATCAAGTGTCAATATTTTTCAAGTTGACGGAACCGCCTCAAGGGACCCATGGAAAAGTTGAGAAAAAGTATATTATATTGGATCTTGTTATATGAGATTCGTTGAGAGCTTTCCATTGGTCCACAGAACACGTCAATCCGAATTCAAGGATTGAAATAAGATGTCTTTTGCTTTTAGATTCAAAAGCTCGTGTTTTATTAGATAGATATATGTTTCTATTATGTGTATGTTACTAAATTTCCTTGAAAACAGAGTAAATTAGAAATCTTGACCAAGATTCCTGATCTCTTCGAGATCTCTCTTGTTCAACTTGTGGAGAGAGATCTGAGTTGGCAAGCCTTGGCTGTTATATATTACAACCTAAAGTTATCTTTGTAGAATTTAGATTCGATTGGGATCAGAGCTATAGGAGGATCCAGGTTGTACCTAGAATTAGACGTGATCGGTATTTTTTATCTTCTCTCGGACTTGAAACACCCATTTTGTATTCAGTAATAGTAGAGTCAATTAATAAATTGCGGAGATAATATTATTGTCTTGTAAATAAAATAAAACCCATGACTAGCATGTTTGTTACCTATCATCTATCTATTATTAAGTGAGATATATAAAAGTTAGCTTTAGCAAAAACATATTAAACATAAGTCCAATATGGAGTGGCTGGATGCTAAAGGACCTTGAATCAATATATGATGGAAATTCTATTTCAGGGTCCAGATGCGACCCAAGGTTTCAAAATGGACCAATATCAATCCAGATTTTGACACTGGTTAGGTCCAGGTCAGATCTTGTGAGTTTACATCTTCATGTATGACACCAATTGCAATACTACTTATGTGTCATTCTAGGCAGAATTACTGTTGCAGTTTAAAAAACCAACAAATTTTGCTTTGATATGGATGGCCATGTGAAATCTATTCTCTGAACTCCAAAACAGTTTCGAATTGTCATTGGTTATAATGAAAACGATTTTACAAGCTTAAAATTGAAGTTAACCAAAGCTGATACGTAGTTCAGATTATCTAATATAAAAATAGTTGCAGGTCTGATAAGATTTGTGGTAGTAAATGAAAGCTAATAGGAGTAGGATAAGTAGGCTAACAATATGAAATCTGTTTATGGTTGTGTGGCCTTGGTTAAGATTGTTTGAGTTCTCTAACAAACGTATCCAGCAAATTTTGAAGGAGAGTTCACTTGACAAATATAGTTGGAATAATATACAACAATCATAATTCTGCAACTGTAGTTTTTAGGCAAAGGAGTAAAAAACTGGAAATGTGAGCAAAAATTAAACTTGGTATTGATGGCTTGGCCTGTTTGCATCTGGTCTGTGTCTAGAATCATTTCTTGAAGTTGAAATTTTTTAGCAGGCTTCAATTTCAAGTGCGGTCATTTTATTAAATTTTCTTTTGTAATTGAGTTTTTATGATCTAGAAGCATTAAAATCATTTGAGATGTCTGTTATGTGTACTCATATCTTATTTTAATTGTGAAATGAAGCCGCTGGAGCTGGACTTACTGGAACTAAAGTGGCTCGCAGATTAGGAAGTGTTGAGGAATTTGAATTTGTTTCTATTGGACAAAATCATAACCAAGGCGTTAGTTTGTCCCCTCCTTGCATTTTGTCTTGTTCGTTGCTGGAAACTTGGCTTGCTTGTCTTTATGATTGATTATTTTATTTGCAGCGCTTGGCAGTTGGCATCATGATTTCTGGGTTGGTCTTTGAGCAAGATGATTTTGTAAGGCCGTGGGAAGGTCGGGAGGATAATTTGGAGAGGTACTGACCATTTTTTTTTCTATGGTTTTTTGACATTGTAAATGCTTCTATTATCAGTTTAGTTTTTATGTAGGTTTTGTTCCTTGTTTGATTTGTATGCATTGTAAATTGTAGACCTTAAGCAACACAGCAGTGCTTATTTTATAAGCAAGAATTAAACTTTGATGTTTGACACTTTTAGATTTCAGATATGCTTTGCAGTGGGAGTCTGAGAATTTGATTGCAGTGAGCACTGCTATACAGGATTGGATCACTTCAAGTATATTACTTCACTTTAGTCTTTGGCATATTTTGATGAGCATCTGCGAAATTCCATGAGAACACAATGAGAACCTTTATTGTGGCCTTTTTTGTTTTTTCAGGCCTTGCACTGGAGTTGATGAAACAAGGGGCAATGGTGACTGTATTAAGTACACTTGTGGCAGCATTGGCCTGGCCTGCAGCATTGCTTTCTGCTACTAGTTTTATAGACAGCAAGTGGACAATTGCCATTGACAGGTTTTCCATCACACTTGCATAAGATCAAAAGATATGCTAAATATGGTGGTTGTATATAATACAGCTAAAACTAACTGAATGTGGAACCTTCCAGATCGGACAAAGCAGGAATTTTGTTGGCCGATGTATTGATTAAGGGGATGCATGGAAACAGGCACGTTGTTAAATATTAATGCACTACTTGTTTTAAAGAATGGAAGGAAAATAATATTGTTTAGTATTGATTATTCTTCAGGCCTGTGACACTTTGTGGGTTCTCATTGGGTGCTCGAGTCATATTTAAATGCCTGCAGCACATGGCTGAAAAAGGGAATAATGGTACTATATGCATAATTTTTCATCAATATATGCACGAACTTTACTATGGTTGGTAATATTTGTTTTCTCTTATTTTCTTCTGCTAGAGGGGATTGTGGAACGGGTTATTCTCTTTGGAGCACCAATTTCATTTAAAGATCAGGACTGGGAAAGTGTCAGGAAGGTAGTGAGGATTTCTTCTTTGTATGCCCATCTATTTGCTTTAAACTGTGCTCTTTTCAAAAGTTACCTTTGCTTATATGTTTGTATGGTTTGAACAATGTGGAAGCAACTTGAAGAAAATTATGTGAGAAGCAATATGTCTAAAACTCAAAAAATCGCCCGATATACTTGTCCAGTTGGAAAGTAATTAAATAGCTTTGACCTAGTAACTACCTAACTTCCACTTCATTGCAGGTGGTGGTCTCTTGCTTCATAATTTCTTTGTAGTAGTAGAATTATAGGTGCTTCCTGCAATTGTTGTAATGCGTCAATTCTTTGATCTTTACCTGACTTTTTCTTATTTCCATTGATCCAGCTTATTGGCTGAATAATATATAAATTTACTATATATGTGCACACACAATGTACTCTGAAATGTTATTCATTGCATTCATTACAAGAAATTATAAATTATATACCTGTTCCACCAAAAAAAAGAAAGAAATTATATACAAGGTGATTATTTTACATAGATTAGTAAATCCCACATGTGCCACAAAATAATTTTAATACGAACTTTACATAAAACTCTTTGTTTTTCAATCTCCCTTTTAGTATTATTATTGTCCATTGATGCGTGGAAGTGTTTGGAAATTTCTGTGTTTGCCTAAATCATCACGTTTTATGTCAAGGGTATTTTTGGTACAATATTTGAAATTGTATGTGTCACCCCTTTCTCCTTTAATACTTGTATAAATAAGCATCTTTCTGAATTTCTTGTTTTGTAGATGGTCGCAGGGAGATTTGTGAATGTTTATGCCACGAATGATTGGATGCTTGGGGTTGCATTTCGTGCAAGGTATAAGTATCTGAAATGTCTCACCTATATCATGACTAAATTTGATGAGGCGTGTAGACAGTTCAGAAAGTCACTTACTATAGTCCAGTAACATGTTATTCTCCAGTAAAGATTTGCCAAGTTAGTAAAGCAAGTCCTTTTTATATGCTGATTGATTTAGCAATGAAATAGTAAATGGAGCAAAGAGTAACAATATAACAGTTAGCAGGAGAATTGATATATGTACTCATTGCTTCTTGTATCTTTTCTCTAGCCTGCTTACCAAGGGATTAGCTGGAATACAACCTGTGGATGTTCCTGGGATTGAAAATGTAAGTAGGCATTTGAAACTCCCTGCACGTTTGCATTTATTAGAATTGCTTTGATCATTTAGAGCTTGAAACTTTTTCTTATTTGTCCTTTGACAATGGCACTCTTGTTGTAGGTTGACGTTACAGAGCTTATTGATGGTCACTCTTCATATCTTTGGGCCACAAAGCAACTTCTGGATCTACTGGAATTGGATTCTTATTACCCTATCTTTCCTAGTCCTCCCTCAAGAAACCAGTAATGGCATAGTACATGATGTTTTAATTTACAGGTCTTTGTTGTATTATGAAGGCTACACGTCTTTATTGTATATATGAGGGCTTTGAGGTGCAAGTACAGTCTTGATCCTCCTCCGCAAGTCGGGCTCTTTGCTCTCATGGAGTTGAAGTTCAGTTTCTCCTTCAATCAAGCATAGGAAGCGTTACTCAAATGTTAAATCAAAGGAAAAAGCTTATGCTTATCTCAGATTTTCTCTCAAAAAAACAAGGCACTCAAGAGGAAAAAACAATAGAATAAACCTAGGGTCTTTCCTCTCAAATCAAGGGTACCTGTCTTGTGTCAGATGGCTTTTTTCATAGGGTTTAGTTCGTGGCTTAGAGTCCTAAGTTGGAAAGAAACTCACCCCGCCTGGGCTAGGAAATCTCTTAAATTGCATGTACCGTGATGCATCAGAAGGCATAACTGCACCTTGCGATAGACCTCAAGAACTCTCAGGAAATTATGCAATTTTGAGTTTTTTCCATATTACCTGGTGCCAATTTTTGTTTTCCCATATTACCTGATTTTTTCAGTGAAATCTCATATGGCCAAGAATCGACACGGAAAGTATCCAAAATACCCTTAGGTTTAGGTATAAACACCCATATTCTGTATTTTTCCATATTACCCGGAATCTGAGGAGGTACCCGGAGAAACTCGTGTTCAGTCGGAGAAGAAGGCGTTCCATTTGGCATCTCCGCCCATATTATTGTCGGCGCCGGCACCGTCCAAATCGGAAAAGGTAATTTTCACGCCAAAAAGCGAGAAAATGAGCGGGATGAAGGTATTTTGATGTAAGAGCAGCGGGAAAGCCCTCCCAACTACAAAAATTAAGATTTACATGTAAAGAAACATATATAAAGATCACCCATTGGTGTTGGACCGCTCCTGGATATAAAATAAGAGGATAAAAATGGGCAAAATCGTGAAATACTCGTCGGCGAGTAACAAGTTCAATTTATATATCTTTCTCTGATCTTAATAAAGGGGAAGATGAGGAAAAATAATGAAGAACACAAAAAAATGGGCAAAAACGGATGAAAAATGAGCGAGTTATCACATTTTAAAAATTTCTATTTTATCGTGTCGTCGAAGACACAAAAAATATCCGACTTGAATTGAGTTGAATATTTATCGTGTCTTCAACGACACGATAAAATGGGAATGTTTAAAATGTCATAACTCGCTCATTTTTTATCCGTTTTTGCGTTTTTTTTCTTATTTTTCCTCCTCTTCCACCTCATTAAGATATATTAGGATAAAAGAATAAAAAAATAAAAAGAAAGAAGAAAGTGGAAGCTCTTCGCCGGAAAGCTTCTATTTTTTCTTTCTTTTTATTTTTTCTTCTTCTTTTATCCTAATATATCTTCATGAGGTGGAAGAGGAGGAAAAATAAGGAAAAACACAAAAAAATGGGTAATTCAAGACACGATTTTACTGGAATTTTCAAAATGTCATAACTCGCTCATTTTTTATCCATTTTTGCCCATTTTTTTTTCATTCTTCCTTATTTTTCCTCCTCTCCCACCTCACATGATATATTAGGATGAAAGAAGAAGAAAAAATAAGAAGAAAGAAAAAAATAGAAGCTTTTTGGCGAAGAGCTTCCACTTTCTTCTTTCTTCTTTCTTCTTATTTTTTCTTATTCTTTTATCCTAATATATCTTAATGAGGTGGAGGAGGAGGAAAAATAAGGAAAAACGCAAAAAATGGCAAAAACGGATAAAAAATGAGCAAGTTATGATATTTTAAATATTCCCATTTTATCGTGTCGTCGAAGACACGATAAATATTCAAGTCGTCTCTTACAAGACACGACTAAATTCAAGTCAGATATTTTTCGTGTCTTCGACGACACGATAAAATAGGAATTTTTAAAATGTGATAACTCGCTTATTTTTCATCCGTTTTTGCCCATTTTTTTGTGTTCTTCCTTATTTTTCCTCATCTTCCCCTTCATTAGGATCACAGAAAGATATATAAATTGAACTTGTTATTCGCCGACGAGTATTTCACGATTTTGCCCATTTTTATCCTCTTATTTTATATCCAGGAGCGGTCTAATACCAGTGGGTGATCTTTATATGTGTCTCTTTACATGTAGATCTTAATTTTTGTAGTTGGGAGGGCTTCCCCGCTGCTCTTACATCAAAATCTCTTCATCCTGCTCGTTTTCTCGCTTTTTGATGCGAAGATTATCTTTCTCGATTTAGACGGCGCCGGTGCCGGCGATGATATGGGTGGAGATGCCGGACGAAACGCCTTCTTGTTCGACTGAACACGAGTTTCTCCGGGGACCTCCTCAAATTCCGGGTAATATGGAAAAACACAGAGTGTGGGTACTTATACCTAAACCTAAGGGTATTTTGGGTACTTTCTGGGTCATATGGAAGAAAGAAAAGATTCTCGGTGATATGAGAAACCGAAAGTTGGCGCCAGGTTATATGTAAAGACCTCTGCAATTTTCGTAAACGCATCTTGAACTTTAAAAGCCTTAACTTTGTCTTCTTAACACTGATTTATACATTCTTTGATGTGTTGTGAAGTTGATAAAGAGTACAACAATAATATCTAAGTTTTATATCAAAATCTAATATGCTCATAAACCTCATCTTCTAAATCCTTAATTTCTTCACTCAATAGTTAAACCTTTAAAGTAAGTGAAGTGTGTGCATGTGTGTGTGTTCGTATATTAGATTTTGCTTTTCAGCACTTGAAACACTTTATAAGTCTTTTCTTTGTATGCGGAAGCTTTGGCCACAACTCCTTTCTTTGAGTCAATCAATTCAAAAAATTTGACTCAGATTTATCATCAATCTAGTCAATTGTGTAAATTAAATACACAATGATTTGACTGATTTAACATAGTTTTAGTTTAGCCAATTCAATTTGTGCTACGTCGAGGGTGTCATTGATGTGACTGACTCAGCCATGCACTCCGCGGAGTCAACTAAACAAAACATTTAATCCCATCAGGAGATCGAAAAGGCGATCATAGGAGAGGATTAGTCTTAACCCAAAACCATTATTTCCACTGGCGGATTGGATCAGTCTCAGAACGTGAGGAAAAGACACTTGAGCCATGTTGCGTAAAGCCATCGTCACAACACACTTCCGATACACGCTTGTTCTGTCGGCACGAGATCCCATGTTGCAGGACCCCAACACTAAAGAGGAGGCGGAGGACGGCGAGGTTGCACTACCGCCGGAGAACACGACCTTTAGCTTGAGCTTCTCGTCAAGAGTAGTCGCGCCGGAGTCCGAAGAGGTCTCAGTCGGCTTTTTCTCGCCACACTGGAAGTGGGGATTGAAGTCTGATGGCGCCGGGCCAGCGGGCGGAGGGAGGCAAAGCGGCAGCGGCGGAGGAAACGGGAACTTTCTCTTGTTGGAGGATCAATGGAGAGGGGGGAGAGGTGAGGGCGAGGGGGCAAGCCTGTCACCCTGCGCCGCTCCCTTATGCTACCTTTCCCTTGTGCCGCTGCTGCTTCCCGGGCATGACTCCAGGAAGCCTAATCAATTGCCATCAAACTCGTCTTCCCTGAAGCAGAGTCCTCTTTCAACACCAATTCCTCTTCCCCAAACCACACGCGCATGCAACAGTGATTCCAGCGCCTTCAGGTCCATCCACCTCGCCCCACCCTTTTTGTCTTTTATGCTTTCCTCCGGTGAGCCTCTCCATCCATTCCCCATTCATGTTTTTGCTCTTGAAGGATCAAAGTCAGCTATGTAATTTTTGACCCGTTTTTTAACAAACCCGGACGATCTTCGTGGGATGAAGTACATCTTTGGAATTGGTGTGACAATTGATTGGGGATTTTTTTAATGGGATTCCTCCATTAATAAGGAGGCACGAGATCATCGACAAGATGATCAAGTTGACAGAGGTGATTTTTGCAGCAATTTGATCTCTACGGCAGGTTTGTTGGTTTTATCTGTTATTTTCAATTACAAAACGATCATTCTTTTCATTGCAATAATTTGATCTTTACAATTTTTAAGTTTTTTGTTATTTGTATGATTCTTTTTTGTTATTCGTATGTAGAAAGTCAACAACTATTATACAAGAAATAGTTGTAAAAACCTTGGCAAAAGTAATTTAATTTTCTTCAAGTTTGTTTGTTGGTTGTCTCTCTAGAATAATGTTTATTGTGGAGCGACCACTCTTTTTCTTATTAGCCTGGAATGATTTTTATAGTATCTTTCTCAACTAAAGTCTAGTTCTAAGCTTAAAGGGGAAGCTTTTGACCTGAAGGTGAGCAATACAATTTTTAATCCAATCTAATAATTTCTTTTGTCAATGAAAAAATGACGGTCTGTAGCGTGATTGTTCACGCTAATTTGTAGCTTGGATTGACGATGATTTGAATGGGAAAATACACTGTTGATTGTTTTGTATGATTAATAACATTTGTAATGCATGAATAATTTCCTCAACTATTTCTTGGTAGGCTTGCCTTTTTTACTTAATATTAATGTCTTATGATTATGCTCACAAAGATATTTGTTTTGCTAATGCATCTTTTAATGACTTGTATAATATATGTGTATATTATAGATGTAACTGTTCTATAACTAATTTACAAATGTCAATACTACAACTTTCCATAAGTTTCGAGAAAGACATCACATAAAAAAAAAAAACAAACGTGTAGAACTTAGTGACGATGATGGGAATGGTGCCAAAGCACCTAATGTTTCTTTGAGTAGCTTAAACAATGAAATTGAGTTGAAATTTAGGATAATTTTATTTGATAACATGATTTGTGGGTACCAAGGTATTTTATTTGATTGTGCTTTTTTGAGTGATGAATAAAAATCTTCGTTTGCGTAGTTTTTCGAAGTGTTTTTTGAATTAATGGATGGTATGGTTCTAAAAATAATTTTTACAGATCAAGATGGTGCAATGTCAAATACAATTAATAAGTTGTTTCCTCATACACGACATCGTTTGTGGCTGACACAAACTTATGGCCAATAATTTCACGTGTACCTCTTTTAAAAGTTCTATCACTTTTTCGAATGCTAAACTATTTGTTATATGCATATCTATTACACATACCATATGCCTCTTCTTCATTGTCTGCAATCATCCAAATTTTCAACTCTATTTCATCACTTAAACTACTCAAAGAAACATAAGGTGTTTTAGCACCATTCCCATCTCGTCACTTTGTTCTACACATTTTTTTTCTTTATGTGATTAATTTTCGAGACTTATGAAAAATTGTAGTATTGACATTTGTAAATTAATTATAGAGCAATTATATCTATATATATTTTTATAATCTACACATACATTATACAAGTCATTAAAAGACAATGCTTGTAGACAAATTCTCCCAAAATTATAGATAAATTTCCCCTCAGAATTAAGATTAAGATCCAATGAAAATAAGCATGAACAACAAGAAAATAGACAATGATTGTAGACGAATTGTCCAAAATTGTAGACAAATTTCACTCAAAATTGAGATCCAGATCCAATGAAACTAAGAAAATACGAAAAAAGATAATGATTGTAGACGAATTCTCCAAAACTTGAAGACGGAATTTCACCTCAGATCTTCACCAGACGAAGAAACGGAATCAGCCCTCTCTGGCCCTTCTCCTCTCCTCCTTCGCTCTTCTTCCACCCTTGGAGAAATAAAGGAATTCAACTTTGAAAATGTGCAAAGGGGAGAACGGTTATTAACCCAAATTCAAATTTGAAATCCTCAACAAAATTCAAATCCTTACAGGGGATTAGTGATTTGGGATTTCATAATAAAATTCTAGGATTCAACAATATTGAGGTAGTCGCCTGGTATTTACAATGACATTCTGAGAATCCAGCGAGCACGACGAGCCAGAGAAAAAGAAAGAGAAAAAAATGACCGTTGGCTGGTTGTGCACGAGGACGACGCGCCAGTTGATTATCCTACAATTCGTGGGCTGGGCTATCTCCTCACCCAGAAATTCTCAATGGGCTCGCGACTTTGAGGCCCATGTGCTTTCCTAAACTCGACCAATGGTTTATTGCTGCTTTAGAGAGGGAAATAAAAATGATTAGTGCTACACCCAATATATACACCAACCCTACATCAGATTCCTACACATTTCCATACACATCAGCTGTGTATGGAAATGTGTAGAAAATCTGATGTACAAATATCGTTTCCCCACCAAAACCATGTGGAACATTTCAATTTGGACAAATTTCCAGTGAGTCCCCACCAAAACCATCTGACCGTGCAATTGAAATTGTGCGGCATGGCGGACAATGTGCCCCGCGTATTTCCAATATTCGACGGAGCATATCTACCGAACAATCCCAGATAAACCAGGCCAGGCTAATGGCAAACCCAAGGGAACATGAGCAATACTAGTTCTAGGTGAGTTGTTGTCACACCAGCTCAATTGGTTGAACACTATGGGGTAGAAGTCTGGTCATAAGGGGCCGTTTGGGGCGTGATTATTGCAAAAATATCCAGACTGGATATTGGATATATACTGTAGCATCCATGTGGATTTTTATATCCAGCTGAAACACCTCCTGAGGTGTTTCAGCTGGATATATAAAATATCCAGATACTACAGTGTAGCAAAACATCTGGATGTTTTGCTTTTAATTACGCCCCAAACGGCCCCAAGAAGGTGGGTTTCCATTCCATCGTTGAACACCTAAGTTAATTTCAAACTCATTACAAAACCAATTTTAAGTCATTGAATATTAGCAACTGGGGGAACAGGAATTCAAAAAACATGATTGAATTTGAAAGCACCGCATGCAAACCCATAGATGAAACACTTATGCACCATTTTCAAAATCAAAGTACAAATAATAGCAATAATAGAGTATATTTTAACTAGGAATTAATTCTTTAAGGAGATCAAATAGTTTTTTGCAAAATTTGCATTTATGTCAGTTTGAAACCAATTTCATTGTAGAAGGAACATTATTTCTACCAATAATTAAACATGTTTCAAAGTAAATCAAGTTGGTCTTAAAACAAAGGAATGGTTAATGCTCTCTGGTTTATATTCCCAATCCACACTGGAGAGAAGTCTGGTCGACGCCCATGAATTGGTTGTACAGTTTGGGCCATTAATAAAGCCCACTTCAAGTCAAAAGTTCATAAAAAAAAGCCTTTATTGACCTAAATTAATGTTTTATTTATACATCCTAAATTAATGGCATTGAACTTCGAAGTGTTAACTACAATTGACAAATCAAACTACACAAACAATCAAGATTGACATGTCCAATGTGGTGTTAATTAGATAATATAATTACTACACAACCTACTCATGACAAAGGTCTTTAGTTTTATAACCAAATTATAGCCAGTCATCTTTAATTCTACACACGGCTTTCTTGCATCACATGCCCACAAGTTTGGATGTATTCTTTTGGTACATCACAAGCTAGGATCTCAATATTGTAAGTCTTTAGTCACCTTTCAAGTGCTGGCCGGTTTCCAGAACTTCCTTTCATTATATGCATGAATATGCTGAAAGCATGGATATTTTTTATAACCATTCCTAGCCAGCATGTAACTTGCAACTCGCATTTGTATTATTGTATAAGGTTACTACTCTTTACTTCTCATCATTCTTTACTTCGCATTATAAAGGATGCATGATTAGAAACAAGAGGGGAAAATGTTTGATTTGAGCCATCAAAAGTGTGAACAAATAGGAATGACATAGAAAGGTACTAGCCTGAAAAGATGAGTTATTTCCATCAACATGAAGATACAGATGATAATATTGTGCTTTAATGATGATAATTATAACTAGGAGTATATGTCTTGTACTTTAATATACGTGGATTGGAAACGATGATTATGTAAATCCCATGCAAGCATTGACATTCTCCAAGTCTCTTTTTAAGGAACATTCTCCTAGTGTGAATAGCTGGAGCCAGAGCAATGCTAGCTCGGCTATTTTATTTTCTTATGAACTTGGCAAGTAATGTGCAACATATATACCTCTAAGATACCTCATAAAATGTTAGTTAAATAAGTACGCCAAAGTACCAAGTGTAATTGCAAAAATTCCTTGTATATTCGAATTTTTGTGCGGATTAGTAGTTTATTGTTGGGTTTGGTTTTCTTTCTGCATTGAGTTGCTTGTTTTCATGCTTAAGATATCACTAATGATGGAGCTTGTCACGCCCCGCGCACCGCCCGACCCGACCCGAACCCGGTTCATGGGCCGAATGATGTGCGGGGGCGACGTTATGTCGGACAAAGCGGAAGACTTACACCCATATACGGGCGATAACAGAATTTCAGAGTTTCGCGCCGCTTTGTGTAAGAGTAAACAAGTAAAAATTCAGCGAAGTATAAAGTCTAGAATATCGACAAGTCTTACACCCAGAATTAGATAAAGTCCGGAGCCATACATGCGGCTCGGATAACAGGTCTAAACAGTCTGAAGTATAACACGACATCTACTGTAATCTCATGACAATAGAGAGTACGATAACACAACACTAATCATCTTGCTCAAACTAATCTCATACTCTTTCTGGTTGCTCCTCGAAGAGAGGATCATGCGCGTCTGCGTGTCGTACCACGCAGCCTCAAAACAAAACAAGGAAGAGGGGTGAGTATAAAACTCAGTAATGGTTTTCAAGACACATCGGAAATGGGTAATTTAGCGATTTTAATACCAAATTAAGCTCAGAAAATTCTGAAAATTTTTATAACGACTTTGTTTAATGTCTGGGGCTTTTTGGTCACAAAATCTAATTTCGTCGGCGGGGCCCGCCGGGGGTCCCGTCAAACACTAATTTTCGGGAAAATAGATAAAAATCAGAAAAAAAATTCTAAAAATTAAGATTTGATTCTAAATCACTTAAAACTCATTTATGTGAAGTTGTTTTTGATTGAAACCTTTGAAAACCATTTTTATTTTTGAAATCAACCGAATTTAATCTGAAAGTGCTTAAACCACACGATAAACCACGTTTAACAAAAATAAACTGGTTTTTAAAGTGAGGGTCCTTACAGAGCTGGTCTAAGGTCACAATTGATTGTAAAACCAGGGTTAACAGAGTCGTGGAAGGTATACATTATGCCATTATCACAGATCTTGAATAGTCTAGTTTCTAATATAATTGGTCCCAGTGTTCCTGCTAATAGATATTCTAGCTAGGCACAGCCATGATCATCCTTAAACTAGACTAATTTTACAGCAAATCATAGGATAAGTTTATGAGTTGAAAATTGTAATGTTAATCTGCCATGATTTTATTCTAAAAGTGAAAGAGGACTGCGTAGAAAGTAAAAAAAAATCAATGACCGATAGATTTGTTTAGTATTTTTCTTTAGATAGTTCTGTGGTCTTTGTTGTTCCTTCTGAGTTTTTTCCCCATATTACCTGGTTTTTCCCGTAAAATCTCATATGGCCTAAAATCTGGACCTAAAGTACCTAAAATGCCCTTCTATATTTTTCGTTCTAATACTGTGTGAAGAGGCATATTGCATACAACACGAAAAACATAAGAGTTCTCCGGCGATTTCCATCGGTGACTCCACCAGTGCACCGGCGATATCGAGCGGCGATTCCTCCGGCGACCCTTGCGGATTTCGACGATCTTAGTCATGTCACCTAGCTCGATTTGGAGATGCCTCATGCTGGATTTTGACGACACAACTGACGGAGAGTGTGCAAAGGCGGCGATTTGAAGCGTATAACTCCGGGGATTTCGGAGCTTCTCGTTGCTAATTTTCCCCCGTGGCTCCCTGCGAGTTCATGCAACCGGCGGAGTGACTGATTGAGCTGCGTTTTACGGCGAGGAAGAGTGTGAAAGGTGCCTGCCAGGAAATACACATATACGCACGACTAAACCGCGGTAAGTTACAACAATCCTTACTGATTTTAGTTTCAGAAGCTCCGAAATTTGGATTTGTAATTTTTACTATGAACTATAAAGTCGTGTCTATATTTAGTCGTGTATACGATGACACGACTTTTATGTTTTCGTGTTGCACCGATACGAATTTTCTACTGACCACTCTACCTATCTCCTTCTAGATGGATACAAAAAGAGATGATTCTATGGAGAAAATACTATCGGAAGAGGAGGAGGATCAGGATTTTTTGTTGGCACCTCGACAGCGAAAACAGAGGGGCAGGAAGAGGAAGGCTCCAATGAACCGATCAATAAAGAGAACATACAATACGTGACCGGCGCTTCGGACATTTTGTCAACCGGGCACGATGAAAAAGTGTGCAGCCCTCCTACGGCATCACCAAAGATGTGGCTAAATGATTAGATAAGCTAGTTTCGCTGTCATTTTTGAAGCTGAGGATGTAGTTGTTTCTCGGAACCTCCTCGACCATTTGGTCAGGTACTGGGATGAGGAGGCGAAAGTCTTCAATATCAAGGGCAGGACGCTACATTTCACAAAGCAAGAAGTTGCTCTTATCACCGGATTGCCCACAAAGGGCGAAACAGTTGAGGTCATCCCCTCCTTGCCACGCCGACCGGAAGGTCAATTATTCATAAAGTACTTCACCATTAGGAGACCGGATATTCTACACATTGATGAAATCATCGACAAGCTTAGCGAGGGCGAAATGAAGATGGCAGAGGAGGACATGGCAAGGATGATCATTTGCATCCTTTTCTGCACAGTGCTGTTTCCACATAGCACTAGAACGTTGAATCCCTGTTTGTACCGTTACATTGAAGACCTCCCTAGATTGAACTCATACAATTGGGCTGGGGCTATGCATAACATGTTGGTTTCTGGTATAACCCACACCAGCAGACAACTGGTTGTCAGATCTGAAGGAGGGTCACGTGGCGGTGGATACCTAAATGGCGCCGCATATGTCCTTCAGGTATGTAGCATTTCTATTTTTTCAGAGTCTTCGAAAGGCACGACACATAAACAATAAGTGTCGTTTCTTATGCAACACGAATGTATTTATAGTGGTGTATTATGAAACACGACTAAGTATATAGTCGTGTTGCATAAGCCACAACTATATACTTAGTCGTGTACCATTACAGTTGACTATAATAGTACACGACTTACATGTATCCATGCCTTTTACTAATATTTTCATCTATTTACTATGCAGATTTGGTTTTTTGAGCACACGATAATCTTCCATGCTGTAGTAGGCCCTACCAGTCCAAGGGCGAAAAGGTGGGCAGGAAGTAGGGCCCTGATTACAGAGGTCAAGAAGGGTGCACAGAAGAAGCACCGTATGACCGACTACTGGAAGGGAATGTTCCATGATCTCGAAGTATGGGATAAAATCGTCGATGTAATCACGCCCACGGCACAAGAGGCATCTCTCATTGCTTCATCTCCCTCAGTGGCCCCTCCTCCGCGACTGCAGAAGACAGAGAGGCCGGAAATTAAGAAGACTCCTAAACAACCTTCACCCTCTTCCTGGTTGACGGCTGCTCAGTCTACTGCAATGAGGCGTTTGAAGGGTTCGCTTCAGGGCATTCAGTCACTAATTGAGATAGCTCTATCTTCTTATGAGGAGATGGGAAGGAGTGTCGGACCTCTGCGAGAGGTTCTTCACTCTATGAAGGCATCAACCGTCTCAGCGTCAATGCTGTTAGAGGGTCAGATCTCAGTACATCCCAAGGAGGAGAAGACTACAGAGCCGACAAAGGAATCATAGAAGACGGAGAGGACAAAGAATTCATTGGTGTATCACATGAAGCCAAAGAAGCAACCCAATGATAAGGAGCATATGAAGAACACTCCGATGGGTTTACGGAGAAAGGAGCTGGCGCACAAGTCAGCCACCGATTCCTTGAAATAGGGTAAAGGTAAGTTGTACCTTGGAGTAGTCCATTTGTGCCTTGGTTGTTCTTGTGAAGGAGAAACATTGTCTCCAGGTCTTTATCGTCTTTACGGATGTATGGGGATTCAGAATCAACACAATATGACACAGATAATGTCCTAGCTGCAGACTTCAGCGGTAATCTTTCTTCTACTTGCTGCAATAGTTCCACGTACTTTACTCGTCTATCTAGAGGCATGAGCTTCCGTTTCCCGCCCACGTACGCATCAGAATTTGTAAAAACTCTATCGTAGTGTAGGCACACAGGTATCTTATCCATCATTACCTACCATTAAAATACCGAAATAAGTAAAAAAACGTAAGACACGATATATTGAAAACCGTATATGAGTGAAAAGCATCGTCTATGAGTCGTGTTGCATAAAACACGACTATTGTTACAGTCGTGTTGTCGAAGACACGATTAAGTAACTTCTATGGAACCAACTTTCATTCTAAAAATCGTAGTATTTGAACTCGACGTACCGTTTTTTGATGTACGATGCGTCCATTGAAGTTATTTTTGCGTACTTGATCTTTCCCGCTCATTTTCCCGCTTTTTAGAGCGCAGACGACCTTTCCCGAGTTCGACGGCGCCGGCGATGCTATGGTCGGAGATGCCGGATGGAACTTCTCTGTCATGCTCCGCCTTCTTCTCCGACTGATGGGGCCTCAGATTCCAGGTAATATGGAAAAACGCAGAGTGTGATGGGTTATACCTCTTCCTGTGGGTATTTTGGGTACTTTTTAGGTCATATGGAAGAAACAAGGGCATTCCAAATCATATGCCAAAACACTAGTTTGCGCTAGGTAATATGAAAAGAACCCGTTCCTTCTCCATTGTGGTCATCTTTACATTTCCAAAGAGATTGGGCGACAATGAACATGTCCGTGCTTCACACTTGGCGTGTGAGAACTCAGTAGATGAAGTGCATGGGGGTGTCAATCACCTTAATTGAACTACCAATGAGGTCCACATACACCACATAGCTCAGGTGTATCCACATGCAGTGCCAAGAACCCTAGCAAATGGTCCCAAATTCATAGACATCCAACTGAGGTGGCCCTATTCCCTATTGGCTGATGAGTTTTGTTGATCTGAAAGTGGAAACAAGATTAGATATGTTTACACAGTTCTAGCTTGAGGGAATGGTATAGAGGGGTACTCCATGATTAGTATAGTGTGACCATCTTTTGCACAAGTGACTCCAAATTTACACTTCCCAATCACTATCGATACAGCATTTCCACAAGGGGCACGAGAGGTGGGCGTGAAAATAAACATTTTATTTCCTTTCACCACACTCGCACTTCCCCTTAAAATTTCCTTGTAAAGGAATCAATGAGCCCAATCTTGTATGTTCTGTATCGTGTCACATGTTGGGCTCCAGTTAAGCCCATCTAGCCCCTCCTCTTTCCGCAACCTCTAGCTTCCTCCCCGGGAAGGCCAGGACCAGCCAAAGCTCCCACCTTTACCCCTAGCCGGCGCTCCTCCGTCCATCCCCATCGGAATTCCGATCCGCCAGCGGCCGGTGGATCTTGTAGAAGGAGAGAGATGGGGACGAGAGGGGGCAGGGAGGAGAAGGTGAGGAAGATATTCGAGAGGTTCGACGAGAACCGGGACGGCAGGCTCAACCGGGAGGAGATGGCGGCGCTGGTGGTGGCCGTGATCCCCAGAGTCAAGTTCAGCCAGGACCAGATCAACGCCATCCTCGACGAGGTCTTCCGGACTTACGCCGACTTCATCGACCCCTCCGGCGCCGGCCTCTCCCTCCCCGGTCTCATCCGCACCTACGACGACGGCGCCGGCGACGTCGACCGGGACTTCGATGCTCTCTCCCTCTCCCTCCCCCTCCCCTCCACCGACCGCCCATTGTCGGAAGCCTCCTCCTCCGCCGCCCCCGACGACTCCTCCGCCCTCCCGCCGCCTTCCTCCTCCGCCGTCGACCCGGACTCCAAGCCCCGCTCTGCCACCTCCGCCGCCGCGGCGGATGTTGTGTTTGACGAAACGTGGAAGCTGTTGGACGATCTGGAGATCTTGCTTAAGCGGCTGCACACCAAGCAGCTCAAGGACCGTAAGATCAAGGGCGACTTCGGCGCCGGCTACGACGCCTTCTCGGACACGGCCGGGTGGTCCCGCGAGCTCGGACCGCCTAGCGGCGAGGCCTGCGGGAACGGGCGGCCGGGCTCCTGGGTGGTGGAGTCCGGTCCGGACTACAGCAATTTCGTCCGGGAGGTGGCGCAGCTTCGGGGCCGGGCCAACAAGGCCCGGTCGAGGGAGGAGGCTTTGGACGGGCACATGGCGCTCGGTCGCGTGCTCTGCGATCATCATCTCTATGACTTAGCGCTTGCCAGCTTCCGCCATGCCTGCGAGCTCCAGCCGACCGATCCCCGGGCTCATTTCCGCACCGGCAATGCGCTTCACGCCCTCGGAAAGGCGGCTGCGGCGAGGGACGAGTTCATTCTAGCCATGGAGGCGGCGGAGACGGGCGGCGCCGCGAACCTCCTCCCCCAGATCCATGTCAATTTGGGGATTGCCCTGGAGGCGGAAGGACTAGCCCTCGCCGCCTGCGAACACTACAGGGAGGCAGCGATCCTGAGCCCGGCACATTTCCGGGCTCTGAAGCTCCTCGGCAGCGCCTTGCTAGGCGTAGGCGAGTACCAGGCAGCGGAGAAGGCGCTGGAGGAGGCAATCTTCCTCAAGCCCGACTACACAGACGCCCACTGCGACCTCGGATCGGCGCTCCACGCTCTAGGCGACGACGAGCGGGCGGTACAGGAGTTCCAAAAGGCGATTGACCTCCGGCCCGGCCATGTCGACGCCCTATACAACCTGGGCGGGCTCTATATGGACATGGGTCGCTACCAGAGGGCCTCGGAGATGTACACTAGGGTGCTTGCCGTCTGGCCTACCCACTGGCATGCGCAGCTTAACAAGGCTGTGGCGCTTCTTGGAGCCGGGGAGGCCGAGGAGGCGCGGCGGGCGCTGAAGGAGGCATTCAAAATGACCAACCGGGTCGAATTGTACGACGCCATTGCTCACATGAGAGTGTTGCAGAAGAAGCCCGGAGGCTTCGGAGGTGAAGGTGAAGGGGCTTTCCTGGTTGTTGAGCCGACAAAATTCAAGCGAATTGGCCAGAGAACAACTGTCCGGCAGGATTTGTCAAGTGCATTGGAGATCAGGGCCTTCCAGAGGCTCACCAGATTGAACAGGTGCGACGTTGAGCTCCTGAAGAAGCAATTGAACGAATCCGATGTGCCCGTCTCCTACTCCGGCAGCGGGCAGCCGAAGAAGTCACTCCGCAAGGCAGCATTGGAGGCAATTCTGAGGAAATTGCTTAATTTTCTCAAGCCGGAGACCTTCCAAGGTGCAGTGAGGGCAATGAATGAAAGAATACTGTCAGTGATGGATACCTCTGGTTCAGGCAGAGTAGATTTGGGCATGTTCTTTGCAATTCTTGCACCAATTTGTGCTGGCTCCGCAGATAGGCGGAAGAGGGCGGTCTTCGATGCGCTGCTGTGGCGGCCAGTTAACGAGGCCTGCCGTGGCACCGCGCAGATAAGGAAGAGCGATGCCAATGCATGCATCAAGCTCTTGAGAGCTGTATACATTCCCTCTCATGGAGTCAGTGACATGATGGAAGTTCATGGAGATGCTGTTGATCTCTCCATGATCTCCTTCCCCGAGTTTATTGAGATGTTTGACGAACCCGATTGGGGATTTGGGATCATGGCCACTCTGGCGAAGCTTGAGCTTGGTGACAGAACACGCCATGGCCGACAGACCTGCGCCATTTGCCGGTATCCGATCATCGGGTCCAGGTTCAAGGAGATGAAGTGCAGGTTTAGCTTGTGTAACCGCTGCTACAGTGAGGGCAAGGTTCCATCTGCCTTCAAGAGGGAAGAATACACCTTCAAAGAGTATGGAAGTGAGGCACAGGTGATGAAAGATAAGTGCTCATGTTTTGGTTTGCAATCTAAAAATTCCCAAACCGATACTTAGTGAATAACATATTGACATGCTGAATCTTGCTGATTACTTGAGAGCTCTGTATTGTGATGAAATTTTTTCATTTGTTTATTTTTATCTTGTGTGAAACATAGGTTGTAGATGTGTTTTTTCAGTTTCTTTTTTCCCATGTAAAGTAGTAACTAGTAAGATTGTGACGACCACGAATTTTGTAAACAAAAAAAAATATATCTGGGACGACCTAAATCAGGAATGTGAAATTTTCAAATTGAAGTTCTTGAGATTGAATCAATGGTATGATTATGAAATATTTTCTAGTTACAACATAACTCTATTTTTGCAGAAGACCAGGTTTGAAATATGACTCACTGGCGTTGGAGCTGAGCCTAGCTCCAAGGTCGGAGGAGTGCTTGGCGTCCAGGTTGAGACTCGATGCCAAGGGCCACGTGGGGTACAATGTGGGTGTTGATCTCTTAGATGATGAGTTACAATGTATGGTAGTTCCTAGATAAAGCTAAATGTAATTTTTGAAAGTTACCATTTAAGTAAAAAGTTAGTTGGTTACCAAATCTTCTAGGTGCCAAGGCTCCCTATGCGCCAGACCCTTGCCAGGTAGTTGTAGATATTATTTTCTCCTTTTATCCGTTCCTTTTTGTTTTGAAATTTGAATCCAAGTTAAAGCGGGAAAGTTTTCTTTGAAATTGAATCAGATTTAGAAAGTTGGGTGCTAATCTTTATTTGGAAAACTGTGATTTATTTTGATTGGTCATAATCTGCACTAGAGAAGGAAAGTATATGATGTGGCAGTCATGGTAGGATGTCATAATGGGATGGGCGCCATATATTTTGATTTCAAATTGGACAGTTACCTAGTTGTGGAAGGATATGTATGAAAAATGACTAAAGATAGAATTCGTTTAAGAATCCTACTTGAACTGGACTCAATAAAGTTGGACGCCAGAGAGAATCAAAGGAGGAAGTTTTTAAGGAATGACTGAGATGTGTTAAGTCAAATCAACGGTGATGATAGAAGCCAATTGGAAATAGGAAACTCACATCCTATGTAAACCCAAAACTAAGGTTGGCCGGCCCTAGCTATTAGCCGACCAGACCCTCCATCACTCCCTTCTCTCTCTCACGTTCTCTCTCAATTCTCTCTCCTTTACCTCTTCTCTCTGCCTTTTTTGTTGCTGATTGGTGATTGAAGTGGCACGAAGTGGTGTCGTAGGATATTTGATTCACAAAGTGCAAAGAGAAGTTCGTCAACGAGGTAGGATGGTTTTCCATAGCATCTCCTAGGTTTTCAATTTATGATTACCTAGTTCCTTTTTCAATTGTGTGAAGTGAATATTGATTTTATATTGAGCTTGGTACTCGTATCCTTGTTCATAATTTTTTAATGTTGATGATTATTCAATATAAATTATCTACTTCAATACGTAGTAGTTGATTGTTGGAATTGTGCAAAGCATGCTCGTAGTAAGATGATGATAATCATAATGTCTTTTTATTCTTTTAATTTAGTGTCTTGATCTATTTTTGTGTGACTTTTAAGTCCCTTTAAAGATGTCTCTTTTATTGCTAATTATCTAGTGTTTTTGAAGAGTTGTCTTTGTCTATATATTGTCAGATCATGTGAAAAATAAGTCAAAGTTTATGTCTATTGATTCTAATTCATCTCATGGGTCAAATTTAATGTCTGAACAGTATGCAATATGTATTAATGAAGGGTTTTAGGAATCACATAAGTTTAATTAAGTAAGAAAAGATTAAACAGATTACACTGAAATTAGAGTTAATAACATGCTCTCTGTCAGAACTGTTCTTGGGCTGACAACCTGAACTAAAAAGGTCATAACTAATTTTACAGATGTCAGAAAATCACGCCGTTAGTTTTGTTGAAGTCTAGACTCATAGAAGCATCTACTGTATGAATTCCAGGTTCAAATTCCTCACGTGTTGGCCGTGTGAATTTTTTGAATTTTGATGTCCAGTTTTAGACAGAACACAGTTTTGTTTAAACATTTGTTTTCATGTCGTCCCTGTAAACTAGCGAATTACTAGGGATGTAATACAAATAAGTAATGATTATTAGCATAAGTATTGGCCTATGTGCCTATCATTAATTGAATGATCAGTAAGATAATATTTACTAATTAAGAAGAGTAAAAGATTGTTGGCAATTTCATTGAAGCTAATCGATTACAATAAAACCCAAGTGAATATACGGAGCAAATTACTAAAATATTTGTAATCAAAATCCTAGAGACCCTTATCAGATCTTTCTTCTTTTTAGAGTCATGTCTCTCTCTTTCTCAAGGGATTTTATTACGAGTACAGAATGTTGTTACTGTTGATGTTCTATTGAGATGTGTATATGGTTGTGTGCAAGACTCTGTATGCTTGCCACATTCTCTTATTTTATTGAGATCTTTGAGTGATATGAGTTATTGCTCCATCCTTTATTTTGGCACATGTTTGCTCAGTCAGTTGACTCTCTTTGTCAGTATTGACTTAATTGTTGTACTTGCAAGACTTTATATACTTGTGAGGTTTTCGCCCATTAGAGGCAACTGAGTGAGTTTCCCAGGTTGATAGACTTTATATGCTCAAAAGTACCTATCAGAGACTTTCATAGTATGCTCATAAAGTATGATATTATGGCAGGTTGAGAGACTTATATGCTCAAAAGTATATGTGCCATAGTTTATATTTTTAGGATCTTGCGAGACTTTGTACGCTCGAAGGATCCCGCCCAAAGAGAGGCACTATATGTACGTCCTAAGCTGGTTAGACATCACAGAAGTTTTGACAGCCTCTGCCCATTGTGTCTATGAATACCGATGGGGCTCTTATCTTAGATACATGACAAGGTTTCAAAGAGAAAACCCCTGAGATTTTGGGCACGACAAGACTTGGTACGCTTGCCTTTGTCTAAGAGCAGAAATTGTTTATCTCTTAACACTTTGGATGTTATAGAGTTATTGGATATTCATGTTTCCTTAGAAGTTGATGATGTTCTTGTCTCCCTATTAATGAGAATTCAGTTATTCAAAATTTCGAATTATTATGCTTCTGTATTTATTGATAATCTCATTGTTTTATTATTTATTTTTTGCTTTGGTTTTACATCCTACTTAGTATATCTTCGGAGTACTCATACATCATGTGATGCAGGTTAAGCAAATGAATAAGTTAAAAAAATCTCAAGTGTAGGAGAAGAACGTGAAGACTTTTTATTGATGAACTCTTTGTTTTTAAGTTAAGTTTGTAATAAATGGCGAGTGTGCCGGTAGAGATTTATTTTCAGACTATAATTTTCACTTCCCTATGAACTTTTTATTTGTTAAATAGACTCATCCGTTGAGATTGTCATTTATTTGTCCTTTTGTGATTGAGTGAATGTCAGGTCACATCCCAAGTGATCGATTGTGATCGATTTATTTTATAATTATTTATGGTATACTCTGATGAGGCCAAAAATTTGGGGCCTGACAAAGATAGGAGGAACATAATTCTTTTTTTTTTTCGCTAGTGAGGATGTGAATTGTGAAGTGACTCTTAGGCTTATAGCTCTTTAAACTATGCTGTCTGCAAATTTAATGTCAAGAATAATGTAACATTGTGGACTTATATGGGCACGATTATATATTATGGGAAAAAAATACTCCCTCCATCCGGATTTATTATTACCTTAAGATTTTCCAAAATGAACTAAAATCAGTTCATTTGGAATAACCTTATGATTCCGGACGGAGAGAGTAGTGTGTTTGCTAGCTTTCAACTCAATTAATTGGTTTTCAAACTAAGCCTTACCCTTTTCTTCTTGTTGATGCTGGATGTTGTGGTCGGCTTCATTACTTCAAAATTTACATACTCCAACTACCTTGTTTCTTATATTTGATGTTTCATATCTGTTTTCTTTGGATCCTTACATATTTTGCTGTGAACAAAACTTCATGCTCTCTTCCTTTATTGATACAGTAAATATAGTGCAGTAGACTCATTGTTCCTTACTGCAGAATGTGAGAATTTACCTTCCAACTTTCTGGCCATGATAAAAGCTTCCAAACTTCTTCTGTCAACCGTGACTTTCCATATATTGTCACCCTTTCCTTAGAGAGCATGTGGGCTTTGGATCCACTGGACCAGGAGAATATTGTAACTGAGCTGACAATTTATTGGGTTTCCTGCTGAATTTCTTGTTAGTGAAACTAGCTTTACTTGCGTTATTAAAAAAGAAAGAAACTAGCTTTACTTGAATGAAAAAAACTAATTAGGTCAGTTAACCAATGTCTGGAGCCCAAGGAATTCTATATCGGCGAAATTTCGCCGAAATTTCGCCGATATATCGATTTCGGGCCCCACCCGAGAAATCGAAATGGTAAAATATCGTTTTTTAAAAAATTTATAATATCGGCGAAATTTCGCTATTTCAAAAAAAAAAACATTTTCAAAAAAAAAAATTTGGAAAAAAAAATTTTTTTTTTAAAAAAAAGGGAAAAAATAACAACTTTTCCCTTGTTTCTAATCCTAATATGCATTTTTATGCATATTTTGAAATCTATGCTTTATCTAAATTAATATAACTCATTTTTTGTGAAAATATATGATAAAAATTAATTTTTAACTACCGAAATTTTTTTACAAATATCTCCGAAATTTTATCTCTTAGGCCGACCGATATTTTACCGAAATCCGATACGGAATTCCTTGCTGGAGCCCGAGCACCTCTGGCCGAGATATGTCATTTCCAAGAATTTTTATAATTTTCACCTTATTGACCTTCATGTAGGTCGCATACACAAAATTTACCCTCCACAAGATATATTAGCAGTGATATTGACTCAGAGCACATGCAAACCACTGTACATGTCACAACAAAAGACCCATTTGCCCCTCTCCTCTTCCTTTTCCTCTGTTACTTCCCTCCAACGTCTCAAGTTTGCTTATTCACCTACTCTGGTACCTCCGCTCCTCCTTCGATGCTTTTGCCTCTGCCGTCGTCTCGTCCTTCTTGACTCCACCACCAACACCTCTTCCTCGATGCACCACTGCCATCATTATCGCCACCACCACCAACACCATCACTTATGTTGCCACCAGCTCAACCACTCTTCCTTTAAGGCCTCCACCACCACTACTGCCGCCACCACCTCCTCCTCTCCTCTACCACTACTATCACCTCCTCCTCGTCCTCCACGACCACCACTTATATTGAGATGGTTTCTCATCTATAAAATATCTCTATTGCAATAGAATAGTTTGACATAGTGGACGAGCTGGCATTATGACATAGTGAAGCAAGAATTTTATGTCTTCTCACGAAGAAACACAGAGCGTATAAAATTGAGACCTGAGCAAGGAATTCCGTATCGGATTTCGGTAAAATATCGGTCGGCCTAAGAGATAAAATTTCGGAGATATTTCGGAGATATTTGTAAAAAAATTTCGGTAGTTAAAAATTAATTTTTATCATATATTTTCACAAAAAATGAGTTATATTAATTTAGATAAAGCATAGATTTCAAAATATGCATAAAAATGCATATTAGGATTAGAAACAAGGGAAAAGTTGTTATTTTTTCCCTTTTTTTAAAAAAAAAAAAAAATTTTCCAAATTTTTTTTTTTTGAAAATGTTTTTTTTTTTGAAATAGCGAAATTTCGGCGAAATTTCGCCGATATTATAAATTTTTTAAAAAACGATATTTTACCATTTCGATTTCTCGGGTGGGGCCCGAAATCGAAATTTCGCCGATATAGAATTCCTTGGACCTGAGAGCGCAAAACCCTACTGGCCTACCGTGGTGTATTCATATTTTTCAATGTGTACAAGAAAAGGCAGTCACAGGGTCAGCTCAAACTGGGGACCTCTCCCTTGACAGGGGACTGAAGAGGTCCTGTACAGCACGCTAGTAGATTAGCAGGCATGCTGTTGGCTCAAATCGGGTTCTCCCTTGTACTCATATTGGATGTGTGGAAACCCCAACTAATGTCGGAGGCGGAGGGATCGGAGAGTATCATCTAGTAGAAAATGAAAAAATAACTTAGAAACTTGGAGGGATGGTTACTCTTTTTTACTGGAGCATGGATATGGATAAAGCATGAAACTAAAGAATTTTGCCGTTATAAACGTCTCAAGGAGCTGATAAGCCTACCATCCCAACAATGTCTAGCTTGTTCATAAGGAAAAAGTGCCAAAACACACAACACCATAACCATTCCATATTTTTCATTTGGGGGCCTGTTCGTGAAAGAGCATGTTGCATGCCAGTTTAATTAAGAATCAATAAGTGATTTAGTCTAGTAAGCATGGCGGAGATGCAAAGTTGAACCTACAATTAATGTTGAAAACGTTATGTTATCATGCAACATTTGCTGAGTAGAAAGGTACAATTGTCGATATAACCATGACATGTTATCATATCACCATACATGAAAAATAAATAACTACAAAATAATTTGTAAAACCTTAAGCATTAGTAGTCTCTCACCCCCTAATGTATTGAACCCAACCTCTTTTTTACAGACGGTAGATATCCATCATTGGTGTATAGTGGGGTGGGGTGGCTAAAAATGGCCTTCATTTAAAATCTTTCTCACCCAATCCTCAATGTTCAGAGATAATAGTAATATAATGAAATATATATCTAAACTGGAATGACATAATATCACAAACATACTTCATTTACGTACATAAAAAGAGGAAATGGGTATGTATACAAAATTTCTCATTTTCAACTTTCCAACATAATACATCTGCTGGCTTGTTAGCACACCTATCCCTATACTTTGATGGAAATTTGCTTTTGCCTATTTACATTATACCTTAACAAATATGAAAACATTGCAGACACTTTATAATTCATTTTAAAAAATTACATAAAAGGTGGTGAATCCACAAACTAAATCACTTTTTTTAATTTTAATTTAGCTGAACAAATCAATGATAAAGAAGTTTTATTCCCTCAACTATAATGAGCCGTGCTTATGCTCAACACTTATATAAATTATTTAATTTTAAAAAATGACACTCCTTAATTAACTTAGATAAGATCAAAATTCATAGTTCAATACTCAAAAGTCATATTTATTTATTCATACACACAATTATATTAAGACTAAATAAGATAAAAGTTTAAAAGTATTATTTGTGAATATTTCAACAATCAAAGGTAATAATATTTTTAAGAATGCATATATAGTCATTTTCACATCCCTTCCACAAAAAGCTGCTTTTCAACCAAATTTTGCAGAAAAAGCCAATTTTGTTTGAGCGAAGTTATTTTTTTGTGAAATATGCCTCATATACACAGTTTTGCGCTGAAGAAGTTTGTCCAGCCCAAAAGTGGCAGCCTTTATGAAGCTGCTATAGCACGGCTTTTTAGCCCAAAAGCTGCTGCATTTGGGTTGAGAAGTCGCACTATAACAAAATCATGTTTGGGAGGCAGATTTTGTACAAAACAATTTTGATATAACAAAAGTGATTTTCCTTGGAACTTGACCAAACCTGGATTGAGGAGATTTTCAACAAAAGCGGCTTTTGCGTGGGAAGAATGTGGAAATAACTTAACTTGCTCCTCCCTCGGGCTTTTTACATATTACCTGGCACCAAGTATGGTTTTATCATATTACCTGGTTTTTCTCGTGACTTCTCATATGACCTGGAATCGGCACCTAGAGTACCGAAAATGCCCTTCTTTTACGTTTTTTTTGTATTTTGTATCTGAAATGCTTCATTCTTCCTAAAATTAGCGATTTATAGGATCATCAAGTTGGGGAAGAAGAAATTCCGGAAAAGATCCATCCATAATCGCAGTTCAAACCATCGCCGGCGCCGTCCAACACGAAAAAAAAATTTCATGCCAAAAAACTATAAAAACAGCGGGAAAGACGAAAAAAAATCTATGATAAATGGATTTTGATGTAAGAGCAGTGGGAAAGCCCTCCCAACTACAAAAATTAAGATCTACATGTAAAGAAACACATATAAAGATCACCCATTGGTGTTCGACTGCTCCTGGACATGAAATAAAAGGATAAAAATGGGCAAAAACATGAAATACTCGTCGGCGAGCGACAAGTTCCATTTATATATCTTTCTGTGATACTAATGAGGTGGAAGAGGAGGAAAAATAAGGAAGAACGAAAAAAAATGGGCAAAAACGGATAAAAAATGAGCAAGTTGTGACATTTTGAAGATTGTCATTTATCGTATTTTCGACGACACGACTTGATTCAAGTCGTGTACTATGCAACACGACTTGAATCCAAGTCGTGTCGTCGAAAATACGATAAATGACAATCTTCAAAATGTCACAACTTGCTCATTTTTTATCCGTTTTTGCCCATTTTTTTTTCGTTCTTCCTTATTTTTCCTCCTCTTCCACCTTATTAGTATCACAGAAAGATATATAAATGGAACTTGTCGCTCGCCGATGAGTATTTTACGTTTTTATCAATTTTTATCATTTCACTTTCTTCTTTCTTATTATTTTTTCTTCTTTTTCCATCCTATATCTTATTGAGGTGGAAGAGGAGGAAAAATAAGGAAGAACAAAAAAAAAGGCAAAAACGGATAAAAAATGAGCAAGTTATGACATTTTGAAGATTGTCATTTATCGTATTTTCGACGACACGACTTGATTCAAGTCGTGTACTATGCAACACGACTTGAATCCAAGTCGTGTTATATGCAACACGACTTAAATTTTAGTCGTGTTGCATATAACACGACTTGCATGGATTCAAGTCGTGTTGCATAGTACACGACTTGAATCAAGTCGTGTCGTCGAAAATACGATAAATGACAATAAGTCGTGTTGCATATAACACGACTTGGATTCAAGTCGTGTTGCATAGTACACGACTTGAATCAAGTCGTGTCGTCGAAAATACGATAAATGACAATAAGTCGTGTTGCATATAACACGACTTGGATTCAAGTCGTGTTGCATAGTACACGATTTGAATCAAGTCGTGTCGTCGAAAATACGATAAATGACAATCTTCAAAATGTCATAACTTGCTCATTTTTATCCGTTTTTGCCCATTTTTTTCGTTCTTCCTTATTTTTCCTCCTCTTCCACCTTATTAGTATCACAGAAAGATATATAAATGGAACTTGTCGCTCGTCGACGAGTATTTCACGTTTTTGCCCATTTTTATCCTTTTATTTCATGTCTAGGAGCAGTCGAACACCAATGGGTGATCTTTATATGTGTTTCTTTACATGTAGATCTTAATTTTTGTAGTTGGGAGGGCTTTTCCACTGCTCTTACATCAAAATCCATTCATCATAGATTTTTTTTCGTCTTTCCCGCTGTTTTTACAATTTTTTGGCATGAAATTTTTTTTTTTGGGTTGGACGGCGCCGGCGATGGTTTGAACTGCGATTATGGATAGATCTTTGCCGGAATATCTTCTTCCCCAACATGATGATCCTGTAAATCGTTAATTTTGGGAAGAATGAAGCATTTCGGATACAAAATGCATAAAAACGTAAAAGAAGGGCATTTTCGGTACTCTAGGTGCCGATTCCAGGTCATATGAGAAGTCACGAGAAAAACCAGGTAATATGATAAAACCATACTTGGCGCCAGGTAATATGTAAAAAGATTAAATGGATTATGGTTGTTCATTCCTTCTTTCTCTCATTAATGATAAAATCATCACATGAGACATTAGTTCTGTTATAAATTTTACTTACTGCTACTGTCTTAAGGATGAAAGATCTGTGTACCTTTGCAAAAATGATAATAAATCCATTAGAAGAAGGTTATGATCGAATCAAGCGAAGCACTTTGTCCTTAAGATAGAATGCGCCCTCCCTACAGTACTTAGGACTCGTGGGCATCTGCCTCCCATGATAAGACGATCAACCACGTATTGTAGGAGCACTCCAAACAGCACGCGCAGCGAACCACAGATGTGTAATCCTTTCACAAAAGAGAGGAGGAAGGAGGAAGATGAAGTGCAGTCAAAACCGTACAGAAAAACCCGTTTTCTCAAGCTTTATAGAAATCCCGTTAAAGCCCGTTGAAAACACACTGTTTCCTATTAAAGCCCGTTGAAACCCTTTCCTGCGAAACGGACTCGTCCGTCCGTTAACGGTCATAAAAATAAACCGGACCCATTTTGGTTGAACCAAAATAAATTAGAAAACCAAACCAATTGAATTTGTCCTAAAATAATATTATCTTATTGACCCAACCCAATCCGGCCCGGCCGGCCGCGCGTATGGGTTAGCCCATCTAGGTGCATGGGTCCAACATCTCTCTCCCCCATAAAAGTGGGGTGGCCCTTGGGCCTAACTTCAAAGGCCAACTTTGGACCTTATATACCATCCACAACACCTCCTTGGTGTGAATGTGGGACTATTCATCCTTCACCCAATTCACTCATTCATATCTATAGTAACTGGGTTTTAATATGGGTTCTAACTCCCTCTTTAACACCAACTTTTAACAAGTTCTTCATACAAAATATGTCAATCCAAATATATAAGTTTTAAAGGATGGATTTTTAAAAATGGCTTTTATTTTTTTAACATAAGTGATTTTGTCAAAAAACTATTT
This sequence comes from Houttuynia cordata, assembly GCA_039654745.1. Taxonomy (NCBI): domain Eukaryota; kingdom Viridiplantae; phylum Streptophyta; class Magnoliopsida; order Piperales; family Saururaceae; genus Houttuynia; species Houttuynia cordata. The sequence continues at coordinate 4,700,827 of CM077505.1, forward strand.
TTCAACAAAAGCAAAAGCAGTTGGCAAACACGCCCTTTGCTAATGGATAGGACTGAATGGCAGTTAAAAAAATAACAAAAGGGAAGGAGCTCATGCATGTTCCATGTGTGTGTCGTGTGTGTGTGTGAGAGAGAGAGAGCATTTGGCAAAGCGTGCTCCTATGCTTTTTTAGTGTGTTTTTTGCAAGGGTTTGTTTAATCCATGTAGAAACTTCTTGTACTTAGAGTCCGAAGCTTGGGCTATCTTTTCTTTCTTTTCATGTGTTTAAGTCCGATGCACTATTCGCTCCAATACCATTTTCATCCGTACAACAATGGTTTTCTTCGTGTTTTGGGTTGCTGCCCTATCCATACAGAGTTGTAGGCATTTTCATCGCTTTACTCAAATGGAGATATATAATCTTAACGCCTACAGCTCATACTCTTGTTTCAGTTTTGAATGCATGTTAGTTTCAAAAATTTTAAATTCCTTGATGATGCTGCACATTTAATGATGTTTGTGTTTTGGTTTGTATTGTTGTATAAGCGTTATCAAATGCTTCTTTTTTATTTCTTTACATAATAGTTGCGTTTGTGTCGGATAAGAAGGTGACAAATGATCAAAGGGTTTTTCTCCGTACTTTTTATTGTGGACCCTTTGTTCTAGGGGCCATGGGCTTTTCCATGTACATCGTGATTCCAATTTGTGTTCCAAGGCCCATGGGCCTTTGCATATGAATCGTGATTAAGGCTTCATCTCAAAATTTCCCCGATAATATGGCTCAAGAATGAATTCTTTGTAGAATCTTGATACTTTTAAAAGCGAAATTATCAAGACTGAAGGCACTTTAATCCACTGGCAGATATGCATGCATGGCTCCAAAGTTAATAAGCTCAGGCTCTATATAAAAAAAAAGGAACCCACGTCCTCGTGCTTGAGGTGTCATGAGCCACCGGATCGAGATCTGGATGCTCGTGTCAATACGGGGGGGAGACGTGATATCAACGCCCCAATGACAAGCCAACACCTGAGTCTGGTTAATGCGACTCATTCTATAGTAAATATACATAGAAGAGCAAAATTGGATATAAGAAAGCAATACAATGTTACATTGTGAATGACCATAGATCAAATCAATAGTCCAATAGTTTTATTACGACCTTCGACCGATATTGTAAACGTCAAAAAATTTCCAACATTTTGTTTAAACAACTGACAAATTTCACATAAATTAGACCACCCAGTACATGATCACATTGTGATATTGATCATGTCTGTGACAAAGTTCTCCATCATCTGTTTCTCCATGTTAGCACAAAGAGCCTTCATGCCAGACAAATCAGGCAAATTTCCTGCACATTACACAGAAGTTTTACTTCAGATAAAATATACACTTAA